>JARFIZ010000410.1:0-600000 GCA_036325965.1 Sinopyrophorus schimmeli
AAGCAGTAATCAATTTTCCAACGTTGCAACCAACGATCAGTGGCATTTTATGTCACATATTTCGACGGGGTTTTCTTTTCCATCAAGTGTTAAATAAACTGCTCACAAACTGAAACAATATCTACAAGCAGTAATCAATTTTCCAACGTTGCAACCAACGATCAGTGGCATTTTATGTCAATATTTCGACGGGGGTTTTTCTTTTCCATCAAGTGTTAAATAAACCTGCTCACAAATGAAACAATATCTACAAGCAGTAATCAATTTTCCAACGTTGCAACCAACGATCAGTGGCATTTTATGTCACATATTTCGACGGGGTTTTTCTTTTCCATCAAGTGTTAAATAAACTGCTCACAAACTGAAACAATATCTACAAGCAGTAATCAATTTTCCAACGTTGCAACCAACGATCAGTGGCATTTTATGTCACATATTTCGACGGGGTTTTTCTTTTCCATGAAGTGTTAAATAAACCTGCTCACAAATGAAACAATATCTACAAGCAGTAATCAATTTTCCAACGTTGCAACCAACGATCAGTGGCATTTTATGTCACATATTTCGACGGGGTTTTCTTTTCCATCAAGTGTTAAATAAACTGCTCACAAACTGAAACAATATCTACAAGCAGTAATCAATTTTCCAACGTTGCAACCAACGATCAGTGGCATTTTATGTCACATATTTCGACGGGGTTTTTCTTTTCCATCAAGTGTTAAATAAAGTGCTCACAAACTGAAACAATATCTACAAGCAGTAATCAATTTTCCAACGTTGCAACCAACGATCAGTGGCATTTTATGTCACATATTTCGACGGGGTTTTTCTTTTCCATCAAGTGTTAAATAAACTGCTCACAAACTGAAACAATATCTACAAGCAGTAATCAATTTTCCAACGTTGCAACCAACGATCAGTGGCATTTTATGTCACATATTTCGACGGGGTTTTTCTTTTCCATCAAGTGTTAAATAAACTGCTCACAAACTGAAACAATATCTACAAGCAGTAATCAATTTTCCAACGTTGCAACCAACGATCAGTGGCATTTTATGTCACATATTTCGACGGGGTTTTTCTTTTCCATAAGTGTTAAATAAACTGCTCACAAACTGAAACAATATCTACAAGCAGTAATCAATTTTCCAACGTTGCAACCAACGATCAGTGGCATTTTATGTCACATATTTCGACGGGGTTTTTCTTTTCCATAAGTGTTAAATAAACTGCTCACAAACTGAAACAATATCTACAAGCAGTAATCAATTTTCCAACGTTGCAACCAACGATCAGTGGCATTTTATGTCATATATTTCGACGGGGTTTTTCTTTTCCATCAAGTGTTAAATAAACTGCTCACAAACTGAAACAATATCTACAAGCAGTAATCAATTTTCCAACGTTGCAACCAACGATCAGTGGCATTTTATGTCACATATTTCGACGGGGTTTTTCTTTTCCATCAAGTGTTAAATAAACTGCTCACAAACTGAAACAATATCTACAAGCAGTAATCAATTTTCCAACGTTGCAACCAACGATCAGTGGCATTTTATGTCACATATTTCGACGGGGTTTTTCTTTTCCATCAAGTGTTAAATATCCTGCTCACAAACTGAAACAATATCTACAAGCAGTAATCAATTTTCCAACGTTGCAACCAACGATCAGTGGCATTTTATGTCAATATTTCGACGGGGTTTTTCTTTTCCAGGAAGTGTTAAATAATTGCTCACAAATTGAAACAATATCTACAAGCAGTAATCAATTTTCCAACGTTGCAACCAACGATCAGTGGCATTTTAATGTCACATATTTCGACGGGGTTTTCTTTTCCATGAAGTGTTAAATATCCTGCTCAAAATGAAACAATATCTACAAGCAGTAATCAATTTTCCAACGTTGCAACCAACGATCAGTGGCATTTTATGTCAATATTTCGACGGGGTTTTCTTTTCCATGAAGTGTTAAATATCCTGCTCAGAAAGTGAAACAATATCTACAAGCAGTAATCAATTTTCCCAACGTTGCAACCAACGATCAGTGGCATTCTTATGTCATATATTTCGACGGGGGTTTTTCTTTTCCATCAAGTGTTAAATGTCCTGCTCACAAATTGAAACAATATCTACAAGCAGTAATCAACTTTTCCAGCGTTGCAATCAACGATCAGTGGCATTTGAATGTCACATATTTCGACGGGGCTTTTTCTTTTCCATCAAGTGTTAAATATCCTGCTCACAAACTGAAACAATATCTACAAGCAGTAATCCATTTTTCCAATGTTGCAACCAACGACCAGTGGCATTTGATTGTCACATATTTCGACGGTGGTTTTTCTTTTCCAGGAAGTGTTAAATAAAGTGCTCACAAATTGAAACAATATCTACAAGCAGTAATCAATTTTCCAACGTTGCAACCAACGATCAGTGGCATTCTTATGTCATATATTTCGACGGGGGTTTTTCTTTTCCATCAAGTGTTACATATCCTGCTCACAAACTGAAACAATATCTACAAGCAGTAATCAATTTTCCCAACGTTGCAACCAACGATCAGTGGCATTCTTATGTCATATATTTCGACGGGGGTTTTTCTTTTCCATCAAGTGTTAAATATCCTGCTCACAAACTGAAACAATATCTACAAGAGTAGGTTAGATTCGCCGGTTCTGCGACACTTGTGCACATGCGCAGTAGTGTCCATACGCAGAAAATGGTGGGGGATTGCGCAGAAGGTGGTGGGTGGTGTTGCGCAGATGTGGTGGGAGTGTATAGGGATTTGATTGGTTGAGGTGGGGCGTGTAGGGGGTGTGTGTTGGATTGTGAGTGGTAAGGGTATGGAGGGGCGTGTAGGGGGGGAAGGTAGTGGGATTGAGATGGGGGAATGGTAGTGGGAGTGAGGTGGGGGGAGAGAGAGAGAGGTTAAGTTAGAGAAGAGAGCTGACGTCATATGTGTGTTTGAAGAAGGTTAAAATTTTGGCCGGCAGCCGGGTTCGAACTGGGTACTTTAAGCTTACGCTACCGCACGTTCGACCGCTGCCTCACGGAGCCATCGTTAAAGATTGCTTAAAATGTTGAATGGTTGGCGCAGGTGCATGGAAAAAAATTGTTTAAAGATAGTTACATACGGCACATCGAGGGAATACATAGATAAAAATATATTGTTTATTAAAATTAGAATTTACTTTGCTAAAAATATTTGGAATGATTTTCTTAGATTCATATTATTTAAAGGAAAAAATTAAAGATTTAATAAGTATCGATATTATAACAGTATATATTTATTTTTAAAATTGTTTCTAAAGATAAAATTAATTAAAAGTATCTTTATTTCTAAAAAGTTACAAGTTCATGCATTATAAACAGTACCTATATTTATTTCTTAAAATTGTTTCAGTAGTAAGTAAAAATCTTAAAAGTTTCATTTTTTCTAAAATGTTACAGAGTGTATCGATTGTAATCTAAAAAGTAAATGGTAATTTATGATTCTTTTAAGATTTTTGTAAATTAATTGTGACTTCATTTTGTAATATATTATAAAGATATTTAAAAATTTTTTCTGCACTTATTTTCTTTATGCAATGACTCTAAAGAGTCGCTTCTTTAAATTTAATCGTAGAAATAAAAAGTGGTGAGTAATTTTGGGATGTTAGTTATAAGGCTCTTGCTCTTGCTAAAATTTTTACAAGTATTTGTTACTATCCCTTTTTGCCCAACTCTCCCTACCTATTTTGTAAAACACTAAATTGAAATAAAGATTTATTTGAAAATATTTTTTCTTTGGGTGGGGAAAACAAAAGTAGATCGCTATAAAGATGCGATGCTCTTGAATAATTTTTGAAAAATTATATAAAATAATATAATATAATAATAAATATACTTACATAAACAGTGTCTACGGATTTAATTCTTCCCATCGCGCTCAAAAAGCCTCGCTCCTAGGCAAAAGGCCTTAATAGGGGGCTTCGACTGGATTTTCCTCCATTTGTATTATCAATATGACGGGCTGAAAACAAACAGATTAAAAATTGCATTAATAAAATATTATACTTAAAAATTTTTGAGGATTACCTCCTTATAAATGAACGTCTTTGGGAATCGCCATTCTTGTTAAAGTATATTTGAACTGGTATTGACACTGGTATTTAAATGAAAACTTATCATTTCAGCAAGGAAGGGTGTAAAAGTTATCACACGGTATTAAGGAAAAAGGTTAATGGGTTATAAGATATAATTATAATCTCACAGAATTTTAATTAAGCAGCAATTTAATAACAATTAAACAATTACAAAGTATTAAAATTATCTTATAATTAAAATTACCGGACTTATAATGCAATTTTGTAATGGCCCCAAGCTAGCGAATTAATTTTATCTTCTAGAATGAAACGTTTGTCGTTAACTTGCGATAAAGATATTTTATTAAACACGTTAGTTGAAATTTGATGGTAATTTGATCTAAATGAAGACATACAACAATACTGAATGGGATCACTAAAAATTGCTTTTTTATAATTATCAACGCTTAAATTTTTTTGTATAACATTTTTTGACACACCTTTCGCTTTTTTAATGCAAGAATTTTTAGAAACAACACAATATGCCTTTACACCTGTACCATAAAATTCATAAATAATTTTACCTGCATACTCGACCTTCATTTTACCAATGATAGATTTCGTTATCGGAACATTGTGTTTATTGCCAAACGTATAATTTGAACTATCGAAATGTTGTATATTTTCAGTTATATCGGAATAAAAATTTTGAGTAAACAATTCTATTATTAGACTATCGGTATCTGTATATAGTAATTTTGCATTGTTTCCGTATTTCATTTTCATAAAATTGTAATGAAAATCGTAAAGTACAGTTTCTGACAAATCTAGAATAGTAAATCCAATATAAATTGACTTATTATAATAAACGTTTAATTTTTTCATTTGAATAGCTACTAAATTTTCGTTAAAAATTTTACAATTTTTGCAAGCCGGACTAGAAATTAGCGATGTTGCACCCATTTTTTTGCGGTGATTAAACCATGATGTGATAAGTTTAATATTTACACGTTTATCTACGTTCTCCATGGTTTTACCAAAAATGGCGTTATTCATCAATTTAAAGAAATCTTTTTCAAATTTATTTCGTGCCTTGTTTCGCATGTTGGTGTTAAAATCGATGTAGCTTTTTAGCAAACTTTATTGATTAAATTTTAATACGCGATGGTTTTTTTAACCAAACCCTATAGATAGAACCTGTTTTAAATTTCTATAATGAATTACATAATTGTGTTTATCGTATAAATTTGGAATTAATTTAGAAACTTCTGTTTTTGCAATTTGCGACACTATCGATTCAGGACATAATGGAAGGTCATTGTGCTCAGTATGTATCATCCATAAATGTCTTTACATTGTTCGAGCCGAGAAATTCTAATTATTTTAATCGATAAATGGAAATACGGTTTTGAATGCACGATGAACAAGTTGTACATCATCATCTATATGGTTTCCGCTTATTAATATATTAGGATGATGCAATGTTCGACTATGTCCTGGTGTATCAGGTATTTCACAAATAGTACAAATTTTTCTTTTTATACCGCATATTGTACTGCTATTGTTGCTGCTGGTTTCCATATTACGTTATTTTAAATATTTAAAAATTCGAAATTATATGCGGGAGATTGCTTTCCCACATCCACAAAGTTTATTGCTCGAACTCCTACCGGGGTTGGCAATGTATTAAATCTTTGGATGTCATCATCGCTCATGTGACCAATAAACCGTCCAGATAGAAAAACCACAAAGTCTTTGGTTTCAACCAATAGTGATTCCCCGTATTTTGTTTTTACCTTTTTTATTGTAATCACTTTATACACCAATTTAGGATCAATTTTTGATGTCCTTTTCATAGGCTTCTTTATAATTGTAGTTGGAGAATTTAACTTTGTAAAATTCATTTTTGCCAGATGAAGAAGCAGCTTATATTGTTAACTGATACATGATGTTATAGGCGCAAATTTAAATACATTTCATCCCCTCACTATTTATTAAAATAATTGCTCATTATAATCTTTGATAGAATGTTGTTTTTGCTAGTAATATATCTGGCAAGAAACAGATATGAATAAGTGTCCATTACCGACACAAAGGATACCAAATACAAAAATTTTGCATACCCAATGGTGTGATGCATGTAAAAAATATTATTGTTTCTGTGAAAAGGGTATCGCCGCGCAAACGTATAACCAAAAGAGGGCTATCAAACTAGAGCAAATACAGCAACCAACGCAAAAGATGATGCATTATTTTGTTATGAAAAAATGTCCACATCTAGTTAATTAGAACATTTAGAAATTGTGATAATTCAGAGTTTAACAATTAATGTCTCGAGCTGCATTAAGAATGCATGAATTTCCCAATTAATTTTGTCTGTGTGCTTGTTGTAGGTCTGCCTGCCAGGATGTATAATTTTAACAGGCAAATTACGTGCACCGCCTACGTCCTTGACGGCTTCTTTTACATTTTTGCCATTTATGCGTACATGACAATTATTATTGCCTACTATTACTCCTAATCGTCGACGGCCGTAGAATAGCATCGCAAATTCGCAGCCGTTGCAGTTCTCAACACTTCATTGTCGAGTGCTGCTGTAAAGTAGGGATCTATTACAACGGCGCGTTTTGTGCATTCCTTGACTAAACTACATATGAAAGCATACACAGCCCCTTCGTCCAACCACAAAGTCGAATTGTTTACAAAATATTTCAATAGGTTTATAACTAAACGACCAGTGAGCATGGATCTTCATGGATGTGTTTGCCATAAAAACAAAATGGAAAAGTTAATATTGTTGAAAAATTATTTGCACAAATAGCTATCGATTTTTATTGGACTTTTATAATAACGTACATTTCGTTAAAAAATCGTTTTTAGTACGTATTGTGGAGCTGGTAACTGCGTCCTTGTTTCCGGTGTCAGTATTCCGCATTTATATTTCCAACCCCCATTCTTCTGGTGATATTTCTCTTCCGAGCCATGTTTGAATTTGCAGATATACTCTTTTGAAGTGTCCAACAGCGGCATCTGCAGTAGGTGGCACAGACGGCAGTTTAACGCAGCTATTTTTAGCAGTTGCTTTTATCAAAGATTTATGTCTGAATGTATTTAGATCTTTTATTTTTTTGGGGGCAGCGTATAAAGCAAGAGTGCATGTAACACCAGCGTTAAAAATGTCTTTGGCATCTTGACATTCATTTTCAAAAACTGCCGCAGCGTTTTGCAAGTCCGTTTCTCGAAATTTTTTGCAAACAATTTTTTTCCACGTTGGAAAAAACTGGACGTCGTGCCACAGCCAGTGAAAGCATTTAAGCACAGCATATGCTGTTTACACTTTAGTACTACTGTGTCTAAGATTTTGAAAATAAATTGCAAATAATCAAAAATATTTTTTTCGAAACGCACAAAGACAGCTACGTGTTTAGTCTAGCTAGTTGCAACGTGGACTATTCTGTTGGGAACGGCGCCAACGACGCTCAACAGCTGCTGTTGATTTTCCATAAACACATGACTCGTAAAAAATGCTATTTTTAATGGTATAATTTTTTTTAAATCTTTATGCACCCTAAAGAAAGATGTCATAAATGTTTTTATTTTATAGGTAATGACTTTTAATATAAAAATGAAAAATTTTCAGTAGTTCGTAATATTGTGAAAAATGGCCCCACCATTTTTCGCAATATTACTATTTCTACATTAAAAAGGTAAGGCTTACCTTGTTCTGCATTTATATTTTTAAGTTGATTACGTCGTTTCCTCATACCCCTTCTTCGCACCATTTTTGAAGGCATTTTAATATATCTCAAAGAATAACACAAACCGACACAAACACGCACAAATACTAAAATACAAAATGTCTGAGTTTCAAAAAAAATGCTGTCTTTATATAGTATTCGTAAATGAGTTGCGAACTCCGGAGCTGTTCCACACAAAGTTTTTCGGATATAATGGGGTGCCCGATGAATAAGGTATTTCCTAGAAAAATTCTATTGATAACAGCGGCATACAATAAAAAAGTGGCCAGTACTTTTGATTTATATATATTTCGTCTGGGCGCCACCCTGTAGCGGGGCGACGGGTGGTGTATGGTCGCCGCCGTTCAGAGCGGTGACGGCGAGTGGTGGGCGGAGGGCTGACGGCCGTTAAAGTGGCGGACAGTGGAGCAAAATGCAGATAACAACATTCCTTTAAATTCAACTGTTTAAAAAAAGTCAAACCGACTTCCACCACATTATCTTCATCAACAGATAACAATCTACATAAAAGTTGTTTTCTATAAAGTTGTTTAAATGTTTCAATAACGCTTTGATTCATCGGTTGCAGTAAGGTCTATAGGGGAGAGTCCTCCAGTACCGTCACCTTAAGGTTTATTAACAATAAAATCTAAGTACCTTAGGTTATATGATTAATACCTACTGGTATGTGTAGAGGAACTATTGTGCTATAAATAAAAATAATAAACTACTAGTATATTTAGAAATAATCAACTTTATTATTGAAATTTGAAAACTAAGAAAATTCAGTCTTTAAAAAATTGGCCTCCAGTACCGGCCAGCAAATATATAACCATTTTTTTCTGAATATATTGGTGATAACGGATTATTAACTGTTAGGAGATGTTACATGAGAGTTGTTACAAAGGTACTTAAAGTTTCAGCATTTAAGGTTGAATAATTTAGAAGTTATTCAAGAAGAAATAAAGCTGAGTTTTCATATGTCATTCGCGCGACCAACGGAGAGTTAAGATTGTGCGAACGACTTGATCCACGTGTCCGCTTCTAAAGACTTTAGTTTACTTTAATTTGTTTGTTTATTAAAAATAACTTTAATACAAGGACCTTAAAACTCTTTTGTGTTACAATTTGGATTTTTTCCTGACATTTTTTGCTGATTTAACACTTCTTTTTTCTTCTTGTTTTGCTTCCAGCATCTGTTTATATGAAGAACTTGTTAAAATTTCACTTCTTTCTGCTTTACGACGTCGTGCAGTAGTTCTTCTTTTCGAAGCATCAGGAACCGGTAAGAGTTCTGTAACTACCGCTTTAAAATTTTCAGTGGATTGGTCAATAACAACTTTGGTTTGAGATTCAGATTGCTTAGAAGTTATAATTTGGGATACTAAATCGGAGGCAGCAGTTCGTGATGCAAGTTGTTGAGAAGCTGAAGATGTCATTACTAGCTGTGGAGAGTCAACATTTGGCAGAATAGGCTGTGCAGAAATTGAGGGTGTCGGTTCTGACAGTTGAGAAAATGAAAGAGATGGCTCTGATTTTGATTGACTTTCTGTAACGTTGGTCATATCTGAACCAATGAAATCTAAATCACTAAAGACATTTCTATTAAAGGGTGAATGCCTGTGCAGCGGAAACCACTAACAGCAATATCGATTCGAGAAATTCGATTAAAAGCAGAAGCAACAAACCCTGCAATCTCGTATTCACTGATTCTTATGGCAGGGTTTGATCTCATCCACAATCCACATGCCTCATTGTAAGCAGATTTAAAAGGCTTCATAAATGTACGGTCAAGCGGCTGTAGCTTGTGGGTTGTATGAGGTGGGGTGCTCAGCATGTGGATATGATTTTTCCTGGCAAATTCAATGACATCTAAATCTTTATGACTGGCATGTCCATCAAGAATCAAGAGAACGGGATTCTGTGCTGTGGGACTTGAATATTTTACAAAGTGACTCATCCATTTCAAAAATAATTCGGCATTCATCCAGCCGTTTGGCTGAGCTTCACCTGCACTCTCATTTGGAGCGTTAATCATAAGTCTCCCATTCATTCTGGACCGTGGATATACAAAATATGGTGGTACGAACTGACCTCCAGCGCTCATTGCAAAAAGTACAGTCACGTTCTTTCCACGTTCTGCAGAAGTAAGTTTCCCAACTTGTCTTTGATTTTTAGTGGCTAAAACTTTAGCATGTTGCTGAACAATGCTAACGCCAGTTTCGTCGCAATTCCATATTTTATAGGGAGTGAAATTATACCTTTGCATCAAAGTCTCAAGACCTTCAAAGAATCGCTCAACCTGGGGTCTGTTAAATCCGACAGCTCTCATTAAACTCGTCGATTCAGCAGTCCGCAATGATAAGTCTCTATGTCTTTTCATAAAAGAGTAATAATAGTTTTTCCCTGCAGATTTTTTCTCTTTGTTGAACTGGTGAGGTAATTTTAACTTTTCGGCCAGTTGAAAAGCGAGACATAGAAATTCTTGTTTGTTTAAAGGCATTAACCTATTTGCCAAGTCTTTAATATGTTCTGCCAATACTTCTTCGTGTTCGGGTAAAAAGGTATTGTAAAAACGACCCATATTTGGCTCAATGGACATTTCTTTATTATTTTTAATGGCACTAATTCGGTCATTCAATGTAGTTCGGGGTACATGATAGCGATCTGCGGCTTGGCGGGCACTTATTTCATTATTCAGTACTTTTTTCACGGCTTTGTGCATGTTTGCAGGATCCCAGGTGCCCTTCTTTTGCTTTGGCTTACCATTATTTTTAACGCCTTGCATTTTTGTGTACCTACTTGTGAGCAAATTCTTCTATTCAAAATAAACTTAAAGAGTGGCCGGTACTGGAGGAAACACAATAACATATGATGCTCGTCTACAGAAAAGAACGTATGTACATAAATTGATTTAAAATATATTTTGTAATAGCCATATAAATAACCAATATATACCAGTTTTAATTTGTTTTGAATTCGTCCTCTGAATTCCAAAAATCACGAACAGAACTTTGATTTTGAAGCGGTTCTCCACCACGCGCATCACAAATCTTTGCACTGACAGTAAACTTGTCGCAGCAAGTCGTCGCCGCGCGGGGCATAGTATTTCAAAGACCGTACCACACTAATGGAGTGAAAAAATGTAGCGCCACTTATTGTAGAATACCAGAAATTGAAACTGGCCGGTACTGGATGCCGGCCGGTACTGTGGGACTCTCCCCTACGTGTATAGGTATATATATTTTTACCTGCCTTCTGTGGCTTTTCTTCGGTGCGTGCGGATTCGCACTTAATCTACCACATCGCGAGCTACAATGGTCCTGATGAAACCCACAGGATCTGGAGCAGGGTCGACGTCAATGAAAATTTTCACCGCAGTTCTTTTCCGTACTCTGTACATTTGACCAGCGCTGAACTATTTCGATTCTAGTGGGATTGCCAATTTTTTTACGGTTTGTTTTTTAGTAATCTTGTCAGGAAGGCACGTCGGCAGGATTTGGTTGCCCATGAGTAGTCATGGACGATGTGTATGTGGTCCCAGTTATTTCCGAAGTGCTCGACAATGATTTTAAGTCCTGATTGAATTGATCCTTGTGTAAGTTGCTTATTAATGTGATTAAGGTTCGCCCTGTCTCGAATTGGGATGACGTCGTGGATGATTCGTCTTTTAAGATGGGTTCGTCGATTTCGTCGTCCGCAAGATGACCAGGAAAGTACAAATTGTCTAAACGATCTTGATCGGTGTCGTCCGTTCTTTCCACAAATGGAGTCGGCAAACCGAAGTCTGCGTAACAACGTCTGTTATACGACAGTTGTCGATGGATTAATTGCAAAGCTTTACTGCTGCGTCGCTCTCTCTCTCTCTATGGCATTGGTCACTTTCCTATGATGGAAAAGGTGATCTAGGAATTCGTTCCAGAGAGCGTTGCGTTGCTTGGAATTCCGTACGAAGAGACCTTGCATTACGCGAGAATTGAAATTGTCGTTGGCTTGCGTCAGTCCTATGGCACGCGCAGTCTATAAAACTCGCGTACATCACGTCGTTGTGCATTGTTAAATGAAAAATAAGAACAGTTATTAAGACTTGAAAAAAAGTAATTATAAATGTCATCCATAAAAACCAGAAAAACAATATATTTATTTTGAAATACTATTCTTTCGGATTTTGCAATAAAATGTATATGAAGAAATAATTCCAAAAACTGAGAATATTTTTATTTTTGAAAAATTTAATTGTTATGATGACCCTAAAAGCCCTTCTTCCACAATGGCGCAATTACGATGCCCCTCGCTATCGGCGATTCACTAACGCTCTTGTTTCACGCTGGACGGACCTACCGTGATGTCCTTTGTATTACAGATGACTTCGCGATGTGGGGTTGGAACTAACCACTATCGCAATCCTCCTCGTCTACCTCTGGACCATCAGCTGCAATCGACACTCCCGAACATTCATGTGGCATATATTTTCCCTCCTAGATCTTGCCATGGCGTGCAAACGAAGAGAAACAGCCTGTCGAGTGACGTTAAGCGACGCCATTAATTGTTTGGGCGTTGTTTTCATCCAAGAGAGCTTGAAGTTCTTCATCTTCGAATTTGTTTTCGTTGTCTGAACTTTCCTTGTCCTTCACGTCGAAATCACCCGATTTGAAGCGCTGAAGCCATTCTTGGCATGTTCTTAGAGACGGAGCATCATTTCCATAAGCATCGATGAGCATTTGGTGAGCCTCAGTGGCTTTTTACTTAAGATGGAAAATCGAAAAAGGAGTTTTCCGCAAATCGCGTTTTTTGGGCACAAAAGTTGACATCTTTCAAGCTAAAATTAAAGTGTTATATAGAATTGTATAAGAACTATTATTTATGTTTAGAAAGCTGATAAAACTGCTTAAATAATAAAATATAATTCTTTACAAATAAACGTAATATACCTAAGTATTTGTAAGGGTTCTGTTCCCGAAATCATAATGAAAAGAAAGGGGAAAGTTTGGCCTTTCGAACCGTGTACGGCGCGAGGGTCTTTCGAGTCGTTGCGTGGGCGGTAAAATATAGTTCGATTCGTAACATTCCATTCACAATCTGGTTAATATAATTTTTGTTTGGGTTTCCGGAAATAATTTCTTGGTCATTGAATTTTGAAAAGAACATGTTACGTAGAGTATAACATTAAATCTCTTAATAATGAATCTTCAGATCTTTGATCTGCAAAAGATTGTTGTAAAATATTTTTAAGATGTAGCCAAGTATTTATTTCTCTACTTAAAAATAAAATAGTGGTGAGTAATTTTTGGACTGTTGTTTTAAGGCTCTTATTTTGTATTATTATTTCTACTCTTGCGATTTTTGCGTGTGAACTTTGCTAAAAATATTTGGATTGTTTTTCTTAGATTCATATCATTATAAAGGATAGTTGCTTTTAAAGTAAAACGTTTGTATTTTTTACAAAAGTATATTTATTTCTTAAAAAAGTTACAAGGTATCGATATAAAAGCATTAACGTTGAAATAGACATTGTTTTCGGAGGAACATAGGTTATCTTATTGTCGAGTACTTATATATAAAATTATGCTTTATAAACAGTACCTATATTTATTTCTTAAAAATTGTTTCAGGGGTAAAGGATAAAAAATAATAGGTGAAAAATATAATGTATAGAGAATGTTGATAAAGCAAATCGTAATAAATTACCCGCTATATAATATTTAAATTTTATCAAAAGGTTTGTGTAGTGACCGCAGCATACCAAATCGGCACATGTTAGTCGAGATGAGAAAATACGAACAGATGTTGAAAATGTAAGGTTCCACTAAATTATTACAATCACTCTAAAGAGTTGCTCCTTTATTTAATCGTAAAAATAAAATAGTGGTGAGTAATTTTTGGACACTGTTGTTTTAAGGCTCTTATTTTGTATTACAATCACTCTTAAGAGTCGCTTCTTTATTTAATCGTAGAAATAAAAAAATGGTGAGTAATTTTTGGGCACTGTTGTTTTAAGACTCTTATTTTGTATTATTATTTCTGCTCTTGCTAAAATTTTTACAAGTATATGTTGAGTATCCCTTTATGACCAACTCTCCCCTACCTATTTTTGTAAAAAAACACTAAATTGAAATAAAAGATTTATTTTTGAAAATTATGGTTTATTGCTGGGGGTCAAAAGGAAATCCTCGCAGGTGCGATGCTCTTGGACCTGTTGTTGAAAAATTAATAATTTTTTTATTATACGTCATAATAAATATACTTACATAAACAGTGTCAACGGGATTTACTACATCCCCATCACGCTCAAAAAAAAGCCTCACTCCTCGAGGCAAAACGCCTAGGAAGGAGGCCTCGACGGGGATCTCCTCCATTTGTATCACTACATATGGACGCGGCTGAAAACAAACAGATTAAAAAATGCATTAATAAAATCCATGCTATACTTACATAATTTTTGAGGATTACCTCCTTGATAAAATGAACGTCTTGGTATATCGCCATTCTTGTTAAAGTATATTTGAACTGGTATTGACACTGGTATTTAAATGAAAACTTATCATTTCAGCAAGGAAGGGTGTAAAAGTTATCACTCGGTATTAAGCAAAAAGGTTAATGGGTTATTTATAAGATATAATTATAATCTCACAGAATTTTAATTAAGCAGCAATAACAATAACAATTACGAAGTATTAAAATTATCGGACTTATAATGCAATTTTGTAATGGCCCCAAGCTAGCTAATTAATTTTATCTTCTAGAATGAAACGTTTATCGTCAACTTGCGATAAAGATATTTTATTAAACACGTTAGTTGAAATTTGATGGTAATTTGATCTAAATGAAGACATACAACAATACTGAATGGGATCACTAAAAATTGCTTTTTTATAATTATCAACGCTTAAATTGTTTTGTATAACATTTTTTGACACACCTTTCGCTTTTTTAGTGCAAGAATTTTCGGAAACAACACAATAGGCTTTAGCCCCTGTGCCATAAAATTCATAAATAATTTTACCTGCATATTCGTCCTTCATCTTACCCACGACAGATTTCGTTATCGGAACATTATGTTTATTACCAAACGTATAATTTGAAGTATCGAAATATTGTATATTTTCAGTTATGTCAGAATAAAAATTTTGAGTAAATAATTCTATTATTAGACTATCGGTATCGGTATATAGTAATTTTACATTGTTCCCGTATTTTTTTTTAATAAAATTGTAATAAAACTCGTAAAGTATAGTTTTTGACAAATCCAAAATGGTAAATCCAATATAAATTGGTTTATTATAATGAACGTTTAATTTTTTCATTTGAATAGCCACAAAATTTTCGTTAAAAATTTTGCAATTTTTAAAAGCTGGACTAGAAGTTAGCGATTTAACACCCATTTTTTTGCCGTGATTCAACCATGATGTGATGAGTTTGATATTTACACGTTTATCTACATTCTCCATTGTTTTGCCGAAAATTGCGTTATTCATTAATTTAAAAAAATCTTTATCAAATTTATTTCGCGCGTTGTTTCGCATATCGGTATTAAAATCGATGTAGCTTTTTAGCCAAGCTGATTGGCTAAATTTTAATATGCGATGGATTTTTTTTAAACCAAGCCCTAAAGATAGAGCCTGTTTTAAATTTCTATAATGAATTACATAATTGTGTTTATCGTTTAAATTTGGAATTAATTTAGAAACTTTTATTTTTGCAATTGGTGACACTATTGATTCAGGACATAGAGGAAGGTCATTATGCTCATTATGTAAATTCGAAGGATATTCTAAATCGACCTCTAAAATGTAGCCTTCAGGGTTATCATCAGGAATTTTAATGGGATCAAAGCTTTCAATGTTACTACTAGATAACCATTCAAAGTGTCAAAGAGGCAAAGGTTGTGACATTATAGCTCCATATAAATTGGTTGCATCTAAATACATCAAATATGATAAAGGTTTTGTGATAAGATAAGTAATGAGATTTTTGTTGAAGTATATTATATTTTATTTAGAGTAAACTTATTATCTAGTTTACAATTGGTTTCTCGCTGAACTAACTGGCGACGATTTTTGTTCGCTCTGTTAGTTCTTCTCGAGAGAATAATGGTAACTGAACTTAAAGTTGTACTTAGCCAACTAAAACCTGAAAACTGAACTGATTGGTAATTGAAATTTGAAGTTATCGTTTCTGCACAAATTGTCTTCCTGCATCCGCTATAGGATTACATCCTGTAGTCGAATTGTGCTGTTGTTTAAATTAATAAAAAGTAATATGGGATAACATTACTGATATCAAAGGCTGTTGGATAAAAATTGTTATTAGCAACAGCTGCTCGCTTTATGCAGGTGGCAACACCTCCACGAATTCCTTTTTTTATAAAATGATGCATGTCAATATCTGTTAAAAGTTCTAAATTTATTTTTGTTAATTTCAACATAGCATCCCAGCTTAAACCTGGAGCAGCATAATATTGAGCCGGATCTAAACCGTACGCTTTTAAACATACATCGCGAAAATTTTCAAATATATTTGTCAAAAGTAGAACGTCAGCCTTCAAATAAATATCTGAGTAATCGCCTACATTTTGACAATTAAATTTTTATTCCAAACTAATTTTGCTCTCATATAATCCGAATTTGAAATATTAGAATTGCGCAATTTACTAAAAAATTTCGACTTATCCGGAAGATGTGGATAATGAAGTTTATCAAAGGAATCTATAAATTCATATGGAAATACACCTTTCTGTCTCATCAATTTAAATTCATCCAAATCTGAATAATATTTTTTAACGATGAAACATTCCTCGTCTCGTAAATTTTGAGATAGTGAATCTAAACTAGACGTCATAAATTTAAATGAATCTAAAAATTGCAATTGAATATAAATTTTGTTTTTATAATTTGTCTCATCTACCAACAAATGTTTAGAAAATGATATATATTTTTCTTTAGTTTGCGGAATAACATCTACCTTTTGCTCTTTACCAGCTATTTGTTGAATGAAAAGATGTGCATCATATTCCGTTAAATTGTGAAAAAAGATGGGAACAAACATTGGAATTTTGTACTGCAAATTGCATAATTTGTGAGCAGCTCCCCTAAAGTTACCGGTTATGTGACAATGATCGTGTACTTTATAATTTTCTTGAAAAATTTCAAATGACCTATCGCAGATAAAACATTTTTCAGCATTTTGATACATTTCGTTTTCTTCGGGCGTTAGAAGTTTCATAGGTGTATTTAATTTTAAATGATTATGATATATTTGAAAAATATAATTTTCTAGAAAAGAAATGAACTTATCGACACAATCTTCACCTCTATAAGTTACAAATTTTGATAAATTATCATCGTATTGATATTTATTAAAATATGCAAAACTGTATGGTCTATGTAAATGTGTGGCATAGGTGTATGGAAAATTTGGGATTAGGTTCACATGAATCGATAGGTTGCAAAATTGTTTCAAAATCGGCATAAATTGTGAAAGGAACACGCATCGATTTATTAAATTTTGAAAATTCTAATCGGTTTTCGGAAACGTCGCAACCAAACCAATTTTTTTTTGTTTTACGCTCATTAGGTAATTTGATTGAAATGTGGCCGCAATCCCGTTTCTGATGTGATTTTAATAAATTTCGTCTTCATGCTTCAATAATTGCGAACTAATAAGGCGCGAAAGATTCTTTACTAAACAATAATGAAACTTTCTAAATTCATCCGTTCATCCGTAAAAGTAAAATTTTCCTGGAAGCGGTATCGAACCGGACTTCTTTGGCTTGGTGTTGGACGGTTCGTCTGCTGTTCCACCGAGCCATTGTCGTGGAGAGGGTTCAATGTTGAGCAATTGTGTCGTTTTTTGGTGTGGTTGGGATGAATAAAAACATGGTTTAATTCTATTATTTATTAATAATTTTTATTAAGATGAGTAATGATTTTAGAGGGAGAGGCTGTGGGGATGAAAAAAAAAACAAACCTGTACTAATTCTATTTACCATGGCCTTCAAAATAAGCTCCTTCCGAGCCCAATATAAGCATGCCAACAGGTAATTCAATTTTCCATGATTTTCTGTTGTGCCGATCAAGCAAGATTTCGCACGCGTTCTGACGTCGTTCCATCTGTCGGTCGTTCAATTGATGTGGCACCAACTTCCCGATCTTTTGGATCTGTTGCGTAGCAAGAAGGCGTTTCGAAATTGCTTGGCGGCCAACATTCAGCTGCGCGGCAAGTTGTTTCTGCGATTGGGTGTCGTCTTCGTCCAATAAACCTTGCAATTCGGTGTCCTCAAAAACTTTTGGTCGATTTTCGCGCTTCTTGTCGGTGACGTTAAAAATTCCGTCTTTGAATTGCCGAAACCACGCTCTGCGCCGAGTTTCACTGAGAGCATTGTCGCATTAGACCTCCACAAGAATTCTATGCGCTTCGGCGGCGGATTTCTTCCAATTGAAGAGGAATGGCAGTGCACCCCGCTAATGCTCCTTATCTGGCACAAAATTCGAAATGCGAGTTCGATTCACATAATTCTTAGCTTTTATTTGACGTTTTTTCAAAATTGGAATAACTTAAATTAAAGCACAATGAATATTTTAAAGTTCTTAGGGCCCAACTCAAAATGAAAAATTGGAAACAAAAACACGAGGATCCCTTCCTAATAATTAAAGAACTCTCTCCTACATGTTTTTTTTCCTTTATTTTTGATTTTTGAATTATAGTTTATTAAGAAAAAAGTTTTCTATTATAACCCCTAAAATATGAAAAACATCGTTAAAAAAAAGTTTGGGAAATATGAATTTCGGTCGTCGAATACGGTTTTTTCTGAAAACGACCGACACCGAGAATAGGGAGGACACTTTTGACCCCTCAGTCAGGTCCGCCGATTTTTTTTCGATTTTTGTGCAAAAGTTTAAAAAAACCGCCAACGGCGTTTGGCCGCTAAATGGATTCATAGGTTTTTTTTAAAGGTTTTGAACAAACTTAAAATTAACTAATAGGTTTACATATAAAAAAAGAATCAAATTACACGTGATTATTCTAATTCAATACTATTGATACATAAACTTAAAATCATTCAACCAAATTATTCTCGATCTAAACCAACGAATTAAAGCCAACTACTAAAACTCTAAGATCGGATAAATACTATCTTACATATATATTGACAGAAATTGCGGTGGGGCACTGATAAAGCCATAGAAAACTGGAGATGGCATGGAGCAGGTGGGGAAGATAAAGGCGTAGGTGAAGGCCAGAGAGGCCCCATAATCAGTATTCAAATTAATTAAGGTAAACAAGAGCCTAAGAACTCAACAATGTGCTCTATTTTAACAATAATTCAACCTTTTTGTAAAATTGAAACTGTCAGCTTTTTCAGAAAAATGGCCTTACGCGCGGGTCCCCGGGATTGAAATACGCTTTCCAATTTGAGCCACAGCTCCGCGGGATTTTACAATTTTTAATGAGTTTTAGCTGGCCGGTTCCTATCGATAAAATCAAATCTGATAACGCTTTTTCGTCCCTCCTGAGTCACTCGCGGATAACGGTGCCATTTGCAGCCGTCGGCTCCGGTTTAGGAATGTCTCCACTCACGTACCACCAAGCATTGTTTTTTATTAACAACGCTCGCATTTGGAGTTTCCACGTATCGTAATTTTCGCGACCTAGCGCTTCTAGCCTCACGTTTCCGGTAGCATTCATCGTTCTTGCTCAAATTTGAAGCAACACAAAATGGCCGACGCGAACACGCCATGTGTAACACAGATTCGCCGATAATAAGAGAACAACTTACGCATAATATCTGCGTCATTTTCATTCGCATGAAAGGGTCCCATCATATCCATTATATATCCATCCGTAGCACATATGGTAAAAGGTTTACATAGAGATGCTTTCTTTTTACCGAATAAGATTTTCGTTGGTATTCTTTATTGGAGCTTTTTTGGTGACGGGCATATGTACCATCACATATAATTATTAACTTATTACTACCAATAAGTTCTTTTGCAATTTCTGTGGTATGATTTTCAATAAGCCATTTTCTAGAATTTATATTTATACCAAACTGAAAAGGAAGAATGTCATTCTCAAAAGAACTAATAACACTAGATGCACACTCAGAAATAGTTTGTTGTCGTTTAAGTCCTACCATAGTTGAAATTAATTTATTAGAACTACCAGTTCGTAATTTTATCAAAAATACAAAAATTTTTGTATTACTGTACAATTTGCATTATTCTGCAAAGAAATTAACACATTTTCGAGATCTTCAATATTTTCCAAAGTTAGGCCTGTTAATGTGTAGACGTGTTCCGTCGATAAAGACTTGTTTTTAATTTTATCGAATAAAGTATCTGAGCATTCAATAGCCATGCCTTTCAACATTTCTGTGACTTCTGTCACTTTAAATGAAGTTGTATTTGAAAATACTTTAAAACAAATTAAATCATTTTCATAAAAACGATCATTAATTAGATGTGAACGACAGCACCCATTCTTTTTTGGAATATAAATAGTTACTTTTTTATACACTTGAATTCTGACTTTTTGAGGCACAGTTTGCAAATTCGAAGTGCTATTGCAAAGGCAGCAATATCCGTGTGTGGCAATAGTTCTTTGAATTGGAAGATCTACAGATTCTTCGTCTGTATCTGCGTCGCTTTGATAAGAAATATTAATAGAAAATGTAACATCTTCTTTATTAGATAAAGTACTACATGAATCCAATTCCTCAATACCAATACCAAAGTTAGTGTTGGGTTGAACAACTTTTAATTTAGAGTTTCGACGATAACTTTTGGTTCTACATGAAGCACAAATAATATCACCAATAGCAAAATATTTTGATAAACAATACGAATAAAAGTGTTTGTCTTGTGATGATACTATAATTTTCTGTTTGCCTTTGTTTTTGTTTAAATAGGTTCCACAAAAATCACACTTCCGGTTAATAATTGTATCTTCTGAAGACATAATTAACGATGACTTAAAATTCACGTTAACTCAAGAAAATAATAGAATATTATTTATACTAGTCTATCACTTTGGCAACGCCAAATTAAAAAAATAAAACATGACATGTAGTGCTATTATTTATTTATTCAATTGTGTTAATATGAACGAGTAGCAATATCTAGATACCTGTGCGTTGACATGCACATGCACTTCAGTCCGTTTTTTTTAATATTGAACTGTGTTATACCAAACAAAAAATTCTGAAAAAAATGGATGTTATATATTAGTAAATAAGTAATCACCTGTGAGTAAATGGTGGGTGGCCCTCATTCAGAGGTACCAAAAATGTCGCTTTGAAGAATTAAAATATATAAAAAATATTTTCTAAAAACAAAAAATATTTTTTTATTTAAAAACCATAAGGCCCTGGGACATAAAATTTTGTACAATTGTTACTAATACTAAGATGCATCACTGGAAAAAAAAATAAGCTAAATATCTTCAAGGGCACTTTTTCATGTAAATCCGGCAATGGCCTTTAGTACAATAATTCTCTTAATTCAATAACTCTTTAAATTCAATATTATTTTAATTCAATATAATTCTTATAATTCAATACTCTTTTAATTCTCTTTTTACTGTTTAGTATAGGGACTTGTCGCTTTTGTTTTCTTTTAAGGGTTTCCTTTAAGGTTTTGGTAATTCAAATGTAATCTGGTTGGCCTTTGCGTACTCGGGCCTCGAGCAAAAGATTACCCAATGAATTAAGTAATCCCAAGGTTAAAACTAAAGCGTGTTTTTGATCCGACCCGACTGCGACAGTTATATTTTTGTTCAGAGCAAGCACAAAAAAAAACCAATGACGTCGTTCTAACAACCAGCTTCGGTGCTGAATCCCGTTAGGCGGTATCGATAAACCTAGGCCTCGAACATCCCCAGCTGTGTCGACGAAGCGCTATCGAAGACGTTGGAAAGAATGGAAATCGGGCATATTACCCCTTTGCCATAAACGCCATGGGGGTTACCACTTAACTTGCACCATCGAATCGCCGACCCTTCTACCTGGCAGTTACTCGCCGATCTCTCTGCTCACTCTTACTTTCTCTTCCCACTCGCGCCGCAGCGACCTAACTATGCCTTCCCGACTCGCGCCGCCGGGGCCCAACTAAAGCGGCCCCTTGCCATCAGGCAACCCTAGGCGCGTTTTTGCGGCGCGTTTTAACGCTAAAAGTGCGAGGTTACAACCTCTAGCTTGGATGCAAGATGTCACCCGGCGTGGTCTAGACAAATAAAGATCACGGATGGTATCCCGAGGAATATTGTTCCAAATCGACTGTAGTCGTCGTGCTAAATCGGCAACATTTCGGGATGTTTGTAGTTGCCTTCCCATAACGTCCTAAATGTGTTCTATGCGAGAGAGATCTGGCGACCTAGCTGGCGAAGGAATTGTTGGACAAGCTTGAAGGCAATTCATAGCAACACGTGCCGTGTGCGGTCGCGCGTTGTTTGTTGAAAGACCAATCCCGGATGTTGCAAAAGGAACGGCAATACGGCCGGTCGTAGAATCTCATCTACATACCGCTGTGAGGTAAGGGTGCCGGATACGATTACTAAAGGAGTCCGACTATGAAAAGAGGTAACACCCCAAACCATAACGCCCAATTGTGGGCCAGTATGGCGTGTGTTAGTAAAGGCAGGACCCCGACGCTGCCCTGGACGTCTCCAAAAACGTTTACGGTTGTCGTCCGGACATAGTTGGAAACGGAACTCGTCACTAAAAATGATACGTCCCCAGTCGTGCAATTCCAGCGACGTAACGGTCGACGCGAGCGTATGTCAGCTTTCTCAATCGTCTGTTGATAGTCATATTGGACATATTAAGGACGTACATTACAATAAATGTAAGACAAGTTGTTATCCACATTTTTATTCGCGTCTCCATATAATTATTTTTTTATTTGTACATGGAATTTTAAAATTTCGATTTCTATATTTCAAAGAATAAAATAGTCTTACTGGACTAAACGAAGTCTTGAAAAATACGTGTGGAAAATACACACAAGAATGTTTAAAAGCCAATATACATATATTATATACATTTACAAATTCTTGTATAACATCGTCTTTACGTACAACTGCTTTAAAGTTTGTTTGAAAAAGGTCTTCCATACTTGCGACAAAATTGTCTTCTGGCATTTTTAAATGTCCAAAAGTATCTAACGATTCTGTTTCATACGCTTCCAAAAGACAAAACAGAGACGAATCATCTAATTTATTATGAGCATTCGCTTACTCAACGCATATAGAGCAGCTATGAACGGATAGACATTTTTTAATTAAATACCCACAAAAGTATCTAACAAAATTTTGTTGCAGTATGTCACAGTTATAAAAGTCTTTATCGGTGAATATATCTGCAGGTTTTACCGGGCATGTAGTCTCTGGCATCTTTGTATGCGAGTCTTGCTGCAAAGTGGCGGCAAAATCGGCTATCTTTGTGATAATAAAAATATGGTCATTTTTGCAATTTTCCGATCCGCGGAATGTACCATATTCAAGCAGAACCTTTTTTGAAATGACACTGAAACTGAATCGGGGTCGGATTGTTACAATTTCCGTTTTCTTGCCTGATTACTCCGAAAAAAAATTCTATGCTTCCTGGTTTCACATCCTAATATATAAATAATCAACCTCTGCGACCCCTTTGTTTCCCGCGAGAAACAGGTTCAAAGGAAAACAAAAAAAGGAGAAAAAGAGAGAGCTCACTCTTTTCATATGCCCTATATTCTTACGAACGGTTGTACCGGAAAAGATAAGCGGGGCTTCGCTAGCTTACGTCAGTCCATTCGCAACGTCAAAGTAAAGTCTTTTTAATTCGCCATAGAAATTTGGTGGTTTTGAGGCAAAATAGTCATTAAGCCATTTTCGCAAATCTTCGACTTCGGAGAATCGCTGGTGAGCTAAATAAGTCTGCATTGATTCGAATAAGTAGTAATCGGAAGGAGCCAAGTCTGGAGAATAGGCCGCAAGCTGGAGAACTTTTTTAATGCAACAAACTTCACATGACAGAATTTATTTGTACACCTATTAATTGCAACCGTTCTTCAGAGGTGAAGCAACACAAACACCCATGACCTATATATTATCTATACCAAGTTTGATTTATTTGTGAGTTTACAAGTCGGGAAAAATATTTAATCAAGCTCTAGTGAAAGCACCTAAAATCGTTTGTTAATAAAAGCAAATCTTATATTTTTTTCTTTTTGAAATTGTTGGGTAAAAATATAAAGGATCAATAATTTCGCATGTTTTTGATTCAAATCCGCAAACGTTAATAGATATATTATTTTGACGTTGAAATTTAGAAATATCTTCTAGTTTAACCGGATGAGATATGCCCGTAAAGTCTAGTTCAGTAGCATAAGTATGATAGTGACTCAGTCACTGCATTAAATGGCGGGGGATGAAGAGCAGCTAAGATAGACCACATAAAGCATCGTGAATCGTTATTTTTTACGTTGATGATTGCTTTCTTCTTCTGAAGAAGTGGAGGAAGTGGAATATAGGATGATTCTCCAACGGGGTCGTAGCGGTTTATATTTATTTATTAACATAAATATTTTTGTAATGTCCATCAACTATGCCGTTCCTGAAATTTACTTACTAGAAATTCTCACGATTTAATTTGTAGAATTTGTTAGAAATCTTGAAACAGTTCATTTAAATCGCTGGATGGTGTTAGTATTTGAAATTGTGTGTTGAATGATTTTACATCGGTGATGTCATCACCATTGTCGGCTTCTTTAGATGGTTGAATATATTCACCGAGAAGTTCCACTTTTATCCTCGAATGTTCATCCAAGTTTTTAATTTGATGCTAACGCTAAATATTAGTAAATCTGGAATATGTTTGTATTTCACGCGATAACTACAAATGCGTTTTTTAAAAGCACACTTCGTAAGTTCAATATCGTCATTGCCGTCCCGCCGCCCAGCGAAGTAAACAGCTGCACAAATATCGCAATGCACATGCGCAAATATATTGTCCCCAGAACTTGCGATGCTAAAATAAAAATAAAGCTTTTGTTAGGTTATGGAACACATTAAAAGGAAGTATTTTTTTAGGTTATGGGTGACATTAAAAAAATTAAGGTTACTTACCCCATCCTTCCGCCAGCGAAGTAATCCTCCAGCTGCACAAATATCACACACACACAATGCACAAACTTATTATTTTATTATTTCCACTTTATTCCACAACTTGTATTTTTAGGTTATGGGATACACACAAAGACACCCACACCCACAAACACACACTAAAATTCAGTATTTTTTTAGGTTATGGGGACACTAAAAAATTAAGTATTTTTAGGTTAACGAACATTAAAAATTTAGGTATTTTTTAGGTTATACGTACAACAAAGAACACACATGCGTTACTAAAGATACTAAACAATTGAATAATTAATATTTAAAAAAAAGTTGTTACGGGCAAAACGGAACGTTACTTCCCCGAAACCCCCAAAGCCCGCAAATGTGGTGCCGGTTCGCTCCAGTCGGGACAAAGGACGAGGTTCTTACGATGTTCGACAATTTTTTGGGGTCGGGGTGTCGATCCTAGGGGGATGGAGCAAAACGGCAACGAAGAACGGAAGGAAACAAGCAGGGAAGAAATAAAATAGAATTAAGCGCCAACTGGTGTTGGGGCGGGGTCGAACCAGGAAATCCGTCTCTTCGCCTCCTCCAACAGGGCCTTAAAAGAAAACACGGGAGAACGTAGAAATGCGCTCCCCCCGATCGGCGTGTCCCGGGGTTCACCAACCTCGGGCAGCAGGGCTTCCTAGACGAAGCTTGCACGAACAAAATGAAACACCACGGTACCTTACAGTCACTTATATTGCACACACAGCATTACAAATCTTACGCAAAGTTATAGATATGATCCAAACTTACAGCTATTATAAGAAATTACAGATATTCAATAAATTTACAAGTCTGCTCTGCATGCAACTCCGTCAAACGTAAAAAGAATTAGTGCGAAGCCCTTAAAACAGCAACGGCTGAACCGGCGAAAAACGAACAGCTCTTGCTGCTTAACTTCGAACTACCTCGGAATACTTAAGACGAAAGATCTCGGAAGACTCTAAGACGAGAGACCCTCTCGGGAGACTTTTTAAGACTTAGACTCCCTCTTCTATCTGGCTCTTTTATATAGCTCACTCCATCGTCTCGGAATTAGAGGGGTATAGCGAATCAAACGCGCGATAGCCGGGTGCGTCTTATCACCTACTCGCGACGTGGCTTGAACACCTGCGGATACAGCTGGCTGTCACGAAACCATCAATCAAACCGATAGACTAAACAAACCGCAGCTGCATCGACGAAAAAGAAAACCACGTTAAACACAATCGAGAAAAAGATGGTCAGGATATTTTATTTTAAATTAAATAAAGCGATGAGATGACCTCTTTTGATTTGTTTTCTTCTCTCTTCCAGTAATCTACAAAATAGGGCATTCGCGCGCACTATTTGTAAATTACTTTCCGCACTTTTCTGCTTAAAGATCGACTGCTTCATTCTCTCACCCGTATCCAAGAGATTGACTCAGGCTCACTCTTTTACAATCACTTACGCACTTTTTTTATTAAAAATCGACTGCTTCATTCTCTCACCCGTATCCAAGAGATTGACTCAGGCTCACTCTTTTAAATCACTTACGCACTTTTTTTATTAAAAATCGACAGCTTCATTCTCTCACCCGTATTCAAGAGATTGACTCAGGCTCACTCTTTTAAATCACTTACGCACTTTTTTTATTAAAAATCGACTGCTTCATTCTCTCACCCGTATCCAAGAGATTGACTCAGGCTCACTCTTTTAAATCACTTACGCACTTTTTTTATTAAAAATCGACTGCTTCATTCTCTCACCCGTATCCAAGAGATTGACTCAGGCTCACTCTTTTAAATCACTTACGCACTTTTTTTATTAAAAATCGACTGCTTCATTCTCTCACCCGTATCCAAGAGATTGACTCAGGCTCACTCTTTTAAATCACTTACGCACTTTTTTATTAAAATCGACTGCTTCATTCTCTCACCCGTATCCAAGAGATTGACTCAGGCTCACTCTTAAATCACTTACGCACTTTTTATTAAAATCGACTGCTTCATTTTCTCACCCTATCCAAGAGATTGACTCAGGCTCACCTTTTAAATCACTTACGCACTTTTTTTATTAAAAATCGACTGCTTCATTCTCTCACCCGTATCCAAGAGATTGACTCAGGCTCACTCTTTTAAATCACTTACGCACTTTTTTTATTAAAAATCGACAGCTTTATTCTCTCACCCGTATCGTGAATAACGTGATAATGGGCGCCATACTTGCTGAGCTGGTGTTCTGCGATAACCAAGATTGCTCCACCATATCGTTAAGTTAAATAATTAATGATATATAAGACTTACCTGAGTATTTAATACTTTTTTATCACTGGATGGTTTTGTCAAGTTTATCGGCGATTTAAACAAATATGTATACACTTTTTTTCCATAATATGAGACAGCAATAGCACGTATTAAATACTTTGGATTTTATAGCGCTAAATGTATAATTATTCAAACCAGATTTTGTACACATTTTGAACACATAAGTGGGATGGTCAATGTAAATTGTTTCAGTTCTTTAGAGTAACGCTCTCCTCTAGATTTACATTTTGTTTATTCTAATTGACTTATCAAAAAATTTGTAAACTTATCATTAAATTTACTCTTACAAAATGTTACCGAGTGAGCTTCCGTTATTTAGGATTTTATGTTAACAACTACTGGCACTTTCCGTTTCAACCCTCTTAGTTGTAACTTGGGATCCAACTTCAACAAACTGTTTTCATACTTTGTGTAAAGATGTTGAAGTACAAGGTTGTTAACTTAATTTATGTAGTTCACTTTACTTGAGGTGGGCGGATGACATAAATATACAAGCGGGACTAACATGGAACAAATTAGCATAGGAGCGCACTAAATGGAGAAATATGGGAGAGGCTTATATCCGTAAATGGGTAGACGAAAGCTAATGATGACTATGATGATGATAGCCTTACTATAGACATGTTTTTCTGTTTTATAACTTTTTAAACCTATTGGATTATCGATTATGGGTTTCAAAGGTACACGCAATTATATATAAAACATTTGTATATTGCAGGGGAGCGATTCTTTACCAACATCCACCATACTGGTTAATTTAATGCCCACTGGTGACGTTGAACAATTAATATTTTTGATTTCCGCTTCGGAAAGATGTTTCATATATCTCCTATTTACAGTGCTTCTGACGTCATCGGCGATGATGTAACCGTGGCTGGCGTAACTGTCGGCGGCGGTGAACTGGCCGGTGTTGATATGTAGCAGCGGTGGCGTCGTTGGTGATGGTCTTTAATATCTGTACATTTATACATTCCGTTGATTTCAGTTTCATTGCCTATATAATAGGTCAATTTTGGCAAATCTGAGCTGATTAAATATCCTTGTATAAATTCAATTTGTCCTGACTGAAGCATTGGCTTATATGATTGTTTCGGTAATGCAAGTGTTTTTATAGCTACTGAAATTGTTGTACCATAGTATTCAAAAATACCGTCTACATGGTTTCCGGGAATCCTGGGTATTAGTGTTAGTAGGTGTAGAATGCCGGTTCTGGATCACTTCTGCTCATGCGCAGTAGCGACCATGCGCAGTAAATGGTGGGGATTACTGCGCAGGTGGTGGGGTGTGGTGTGCGCAGAAAATGTTGTGAGAAGGTGGTGGTAGGTGGGTGTGTGGTGGTGTAGATGTGGGGGGAATGTGTTAAGGTGGAGAATATGCGTGCGCGTGTTTGGGTGTTGGGTGTGGGGTGTGCATGCGCCAGTGTTGTATCAAGGTGGGGATTGTGTCGTGTTGTAGGTAAGGTAGGGATTGTGACGTGTTGTGAAGTAAAATGAAAAATTGTGGTCTGGAAGCGGTATCGAACCGGATTCCTTCGGCTTGGCGTTGGACTGTTTGTCCGCTGCTCCACCGAGGCATCGTAGAATAGGTTGTATGGATGTCGATCCGTTGTTGCGCCCGGGGCGGAGAGGGTGCGGCAAAGCCTTTTATTACAAAAATGACGCTATTCTATTATAGTCATAAGAAGAAAAAAACAAGATTTTTAAATAATTTATTAATTTAGGGTTAACAATATGTAATGTTCAGCCAGCCTATTGTCGGTTCCTTTCCTTGTTGCGTGTCGCACCCTCCTGGTGCTAGTTTTTATATGCTGGCTGTACAACATACAGGTGAGGGGAAGTAGATGTGCTATCTTCGATCAGCTGTGATTTATCCCCCTTTCTTCTCCGTCCCCGTGTTAGTTGAACCCCCCTGGTGGTGCTATTACGTGTAGCACAGTGCTGGTGCTGGGTTCTTGTATCTGTTGAAAGAAAAACATAATTAGTGTAATAAATGGCAAAATAGTAATACTTACAATCACTACGTCCATCTGCCCATCCCCGCTGTTGCCATCGTCTTCATCGTCTAGGTAAACTCTAACCCCTCGAGGCAACAACCCCAAAAACTTTACTCCCGGCGGAACTTCTTCCAATTGGAGAATCATATATAGTCGGGGCTGAAACAATTAGAGAAAAAAAATTAATTGTTATATTAAATAAAAAATATACTTACATAATTGGGGAGCATGATCTCTTTTATATACAGTATATCTTCGACAAAGTTAGAGTTCATTTTGCCACTGTTTACAACAGGTTGATGATGATGATGATGATGATGGAAAAGCAGCGACGGTATTTAAATAAAACTATTAGTAGGTGGTGGTGCAAGCCATATTGAGAAAAACTTGATCAGAATAAGGGCGAAAAAGTTGTAAGACGATTTTCACGCACGCATAAGCTAGTGGTATTGAGTTGTGAGTGGTAAGGTTAGGGTGGGGGCGTGTAGGGGGGAAGTTAGTGGGGATTGAAATGGGGGGATGGTAGTGGGAGTGAGGTGGGGGAGAGAGAGAGAGAGGTTAAGTTAGAGTAGAGCTGACGTCAGATGTGTGTTTGAAGAAGGTTAAAATTTTGGCCGGCAGCCGGGTTCGAACTGGGTACTTTAAGCTTACGCTACCGCACGTTCGACCGCTGCCCCACGGAGCCATCGTTAAAGATTGCTTAAAATGTTGTATGGTTGGCGCAGTTGCATGGAAAAAAATTGTTTAAAGATAGTTGCCGCAATATGTTATAACATTGCTAATTATAGTAATTAATTTATAAAACTTTATTTTGTATTATTTCTTAGATTCATATTATTATAAAGGATAGTTGCTTTTAAAGTAAAACGTTTGTATTTTTATAAAAGTATCTTTATTTCTCAAAAAAGTTACAAGGTATCGATGCATTATAAACAGTACCTATATTTATTTCTTAAAAATTGTTTCAGGGCACTTATTTTGTATTATTACAATCACTCTAAAGAGTATTATTTCGTCTCATTCATGACCGCAGCATACCAAATTGGCACATGTTAGTCGAGATGAGAAAATACGAACAGATGTTGAAAATGTAAGGTTCCACTAAATTATTACAATCACTCTAAAGAGTTGCTTCCTTATTTAATCGTAAAAATAAAATAGTGGTGAGTAATTTTTGGACACTGTTTTTTTAAGGCTCTTATTTTGTATTATTATTTCTGCACTTGCTAAAATTTTTACAAGTATTTGTTAAGTATCCCTTTATGACCAACTCTCCCCTACCTATTTTTGTAAAAAACACTAAATTGAAATAAGATTTATTTTAAAACTTAATGTTTATTCCTTTTTTTTTTTGAGGAACAAAAAGCAAATCCCTACAGCTGTGATGCTCTTGGACCTGTTGTTGAAAAATTAATATTTTTTTTTATTATACGTCATAATAAATATACTTACATAAACAGTGTCGACGGGATTTACTACATCCCCATCGCGCTCAAAAAAAAGCCTCACTCCTCGAGGCAAAAGGCCTAGGCAGGAGGCCTCGACGGGGATCTCCTCCATTTGCATTACTACATATGGACGGGGCTGAAAACAAACAGATTAAAAAATGCATTAATAAAATCCATGTTATACTTACATAATTTTTGAGGATTACCTCCTTGATAAAATAAACGTCTGTGTAAATATTCATTCTTGTTAAAGTATATTTGAACTGGTATTGACACTGGTATTTAAATGAAAACTTATCATTTCAGCAAGGAAGTTATCACTCGGTATTAAGGAAAAAGGTTAATGGGTTATAAGATATAATTATAATCTCACAGAATTTTAATTAAGCAGCAATAACAATAACAATTAAACAATTACAAAATATTAAAATTATCTTATAATTAAAATTACCGGACTTATAATGCAATTTTGTAATGGCCCCAAGCTAGCGAATTAATTTTATCTTCTAGAATGAAACGTTTATCGTCAACTTGCGATAAAGATATTTTATTAAATACGTTAGTTGAAATTTGATGGTAATTTGATCTAAATAAAGACATACAACAATACTGAATGGGATCACTAAAAATTGCTTTTTTATAATTATCAACGCTTAAATTGTTTTGTATAACATTTTTTGACACACCTTTCGCTTTTTTAATGCAAGAATTTTTAGAAACAACACAATTTATATATAAAGGATAGTTGCTTTTAAAGTAAAACGTTTGTATTTTTTATAAAAGTATCTTTATTTCTTAAAAATTGTTTCAGGGCACTTATTTTCTATTATTGCAATCACTCTAAAGAGTCGCTTCTTTATTTAATCGTAGCAATAAAAAAGTGGTGAGTAATTTTTGGGCACTGTTGTTTTAAGGCTCTTGCTCTTGCTAAAATTTTTACAAGTATTTGTTGACTATCCCTTTATGCCCAACTCTCCCCTACCTATTTTTGTAAAAAACACTAAATTGAAATAAAAGATTTATTTTGAAAATTATCGTTTATTGCTTTTGGGTGGGTGGAACAAAAAGTAGATCGCCACATCTGCGATGCTCTTGAACCTGTTGTTGAAAAATTAATAATTTTTTATTATACGTCATAATAAATATACTTACATAAACAGTGTCGACGGGATTTACTACATCCCCATCGCGCTCAAAAAAAAGCCTCACTCCTCGAGGCAAAAGGCCTAGGCAGGAGGCCTCGACGGGGATCTCCTCCATTTGCATTACTACATATGGACGGGGCTGAAAACAAACAGATTAAAAAATGCATTAATAAAATCCATGTTATACTTACATAATTTTTGAGGATTACCTCCTTGATAAATAGAACGTCTTGGTATATCGCCATTCTTGTTAAAGTATATTTGAACTGGTATTGACACTGGTATTTAAATGAAAACTTATCATTTCAGCAAGGAAGGGTGTAAAAGTTATCACACGGTATTAAGGAAAAAGGTTAATGGGTTATAAGATATAATTATAATCTCACAGAATTTTAATTAAGCAGCAATAACAATAACAATTAAACAATTACAAAGTATTAAAATTATCTTATAATTAAAATTACCGGACTTATAATGCAATTTTGTAATGGCCCCAAGCTAGCGAATTAATTTTATCTTCTAGAATGAAACGTTTATCGTCAACTTGCGATAAAGATATTTTATTAAATACGTTAGTTGAAATTTGATGGTAATTTGATCTAAATAAAGACATACAACAATACTGAATGGGATCACTAAAAATTGCTTTTTTATAATTATCAACGCTTAAATTGTTTTGTATAACATTTTTTGACACACCTTTCGCTTTTTTAGTGCAAGAATTTTCGGAAACAACACAATAGGCTTTAGCCCCTGTGCCATAAAATTCATAAATAATTTTACCTGCATATTCGTACTTCATCTTACTCACGACAGATTTCGTTATCGGGACATTATGTTTATTACCAAACGTATAATTTGAAGTATCGAAATATTGTATATTTTTAGTTATGTCAGAATAAAAATTTTGAGTAAATAATTCTATTATAAGACTATCGGTATCGGTATATAGTAATTTTGCATTGTTCCCGTATTTTTTTTTAATAAAATTGTAATAAAACTCTTAAAGTATAGTTTTTGACAAATCCAAAATGGTAAATCCAATATAAATTGGTTTATTATAATGAACGTTTAATTTTTTCATTTGAATAGCCACAAAATTTTCGTTAAAAATTTAGCAATTTTTAAAAGCTGGACTAGAAATTAGCGATTTAGCACCCATTTTTTTGCCGTGATTCAACCATGATGTGATAAGTTTGATATTTACACGTTTATCTACATTCTCCATTGTTTTGCCGAAAATGGCGTTATTCATTAATTTAAAAAATCTTTTTCAAATTTATTTCGCGCCTTGTTTCGCATATCGGTATTAAAATCGATGTAGCTTTTTAGCCAAGCTGATTGGCTAAATTTTAATATGCGATGGATTTTTTTTAATGAAAGCCCTAAAGATAGAGCCTGTTTTAAATTTCTATAATGAATTACGTAATTCTGTTTATCGTATAAATTTGGAATTAATTTAGAAACTTTTGTTTTTGCAATTGGTGACACTATTGATTCAGGACATAGAGGAAGGTCATTATGCTCATTATGTAAATTTGAAGGATATTCTAAATCGACCTCTAAAATGTAGCCTTCAGGGTTATCATCAGGAATTTTAATTGGATCAAAGCTTTCAATGTTACTACTAGATAACCATTCAAAGTGTGAAAGAGGCAAAGGTTGTGACATTGCAGCTCCATATAAATTGGTTGCATCTAAATACATCAAATATGATAAAGGTTTTGTGATATCAAAGGCTGTTGGATAAAAATTGTTATTAGCAGCAGCTGCTCGCTTTATGCAGGTGGCAACACCTCCACGAATGCCTTTTTTTATAAAATGATGCATGTCAATATCTGTTAAAAGTTCTAAACTTATTTTTGTTAATTTCAACATAGCATCCCAGCTTAAACCTGGAACAGTATAATATTGAGCTGGATCTACCAGGGGGTTAGTTGAAATTTGCCGGTTTTTTCAATAAAGAAAACACTTAATTCTCAAGGGAATCTCAAAAAAATTTTATTCAAAGTATTGACCATTGGATTCTACACATTTTGCCCATCTTTCAGGCAAATCATGGATACCATTCCAAAAAACTTTCTCTTTCGAGGCAAACAATTCGACGAGCCATTTTTCGACTTCTTCAAAATTGGCGAAGCGCTGCTCCGCGAGTGAGTGTCCCATCGATGCGAAAAGGTGATAAACGGACGGGGCGCGGTCTGGAGAGTACGGCGGGTGCGATAATATTTCCCAATTCAATGCTTTTAGAGTATTCTTCACCACTTTAGCGGTATGAGACGGTGCGTTGTCATGCTATAGGATAACTTTGTCATGTCTTCGGGCCCATTCCGGCCGTTTTTCGATCAACGCATGATTCAAATTGATAATTTGTTGTCGGTAGCAATCCGTATTCACCGTCTCACCAGGTTTTAATAACTCGAAGTACACCACATCACACTGGTCCCACCAAACACAGAGCATTGTCTTACGGCCAAAGCGATTTGGCCTTGGAGTCGATGGGCCGGCCTCACCAGGTGAAAGCCATGATTTTTCCGCTTCGGGTTCTCAAAATAAATCCATTTTTCGTCCTCCGTGACAATTCGATGCAGAAAAGATTTCCTTTCGAACCTTTGAAGCAGCATTTCACAAATAGTTTTTCGATTTTCCATTTGTCTATCGTTCAGTTGGTGAGGTACCCATTTTCCATACTTTTGGATCTTTTCCATGACTTTTAAACGTCGGCAAATTCCTCCTCGGGTCACATGTAGTCTTTGTGCCAATTGTTGTTGCGATTGGGTTGGGTCTTCATCCAATAACGCCTGCAATTCCTCGTCTTCGAACTTTATCGCTGCACCAGGATGTTCATTGTCTGTTAATTCGAAATCTCCATTTTTAAATTGACGAAACCATGTCTCACATGTTCTAATCACTGGAGCATGTTCACCATAAGTTTCTACCAGCAACCGATGAGCTTCAACTGCTTTTTTCTTTTGATGAAATAAGAAAAGCAAAGAATGTCGCAAATGCGATTTACTTGGAACGAAACTCGACATATTCACTGAGGTTTGTGGAATAACATCTACCTTTTGCTCTCTGTCAGCTATTTGTTGAATGAAAAGATGTGCATCATATCCCGATAAATTGTGAAAAAAGATAGGAACAAACATTGAATTTTTATACATTTCGTTTTCTTCATTTTCTAGAAAAGAAATAAATTTATCAACAGAATCTTCACCTCTATAAGCGACATATTTCGTTAAATTATCATCGTATTGACATTTAATAAAATATGCATATGTATGACCTATGTAAATGTGTGGCATAGATGTAAGAAAATTTGGGATTAGGTTCACTTGAATCGAGATAGGCAGGAAAATTGTTTCAAAATCCGCATAAATTGTAAAAGGAACACGCATCGATTTATTAAATTTTGAAAATTGTAATAGGTTTTCGGAAACGTCACAATCAAACAATTTTTTTTCGTTTTACCGTCATTTGGTAATTTGATTGAAACGTGACCACAATCCCGTTCCTGATGTGATTTTAATAAAATTTCCGAACTGAAATAACATATGTTTCCATCGCATACATAAATTTCGTGTTCGTGCTCAATAATTGTAAACTAACAAGGCGCGAAAGATTCTTTACTAAACAATAATGAAACTTTCCAAATTCATCCGTTAGTAATAATAGAGTGATGTGTTTTTCGCGTTTATGTTGGGTAAAATGGAGGGGGCCTACAATTGTTGTTTCGTTATCAACTTCGTATATATTTACCGATATTTGGTTTTGCTCTTCGAATTTGTAAATATCTTAATTTTACAGGTTGATCAATATTAGTAAACTCTAGTTCGTGTTCATATTGATGATAAGCACTCACCCTGCTCGATTGATTTATGTTTGACGGATGAAGGGCTGCCAAAATTGACCTCATAACACATCGGCTATCTCTATTTCTAACGTTAACAATCGCCTTTTTTCTTTGTAAGAAAGGTGGTAATGGGATGTATGATGAGCCACCAATAGGTTCATATTTGTTGATGTTCAGCTCTAAATACAAGAATTTATGCAACGCCGGTAGGTGTAGAATGCCGTTTCTGGATCACTTCTGCTCATGCGCAGTAAATGGTGAGGGGTTACTGCGCAGAAAGTGTTGTGCGATGGTGGTGGTAGGTGGGTGGGATGGTGGGTGTGTGGTGGTGGTAGATGTGTGGGGAATGTGCGTGCGCGTGTTTGGGTGTGGGGTGTGCATGCGCCAGTGTTGTATCAAGGTGAGGATTGTGACGTAGGTGAGAATTGTGGCGTGTTGTAGGTAAGGTAGGGATTGTGACGTGTTGTGGTGAAGTAAAATGAAAATTGTGGTCTGGAAGCGGTATCGAACCGGGTTCCTTCGGCTTGGCGTTGGACTGTTTGTCCGCTGCTCCACCGAGGCATCGTAGAATAGGTGGTGTGGATGTCGATCCGTTGTTGCGCCCGGGGCGGAGAGGATGCGGTAAAGCGTATTATTACAAAAATGACGCTATTCTATTATAGTCATAAGAAGAAAAAAACAAGATTTTTAAATAATTTATTAATTTAGGGTTAACAATATGTAATGTTCAGCCAGCCTATTGTCGGTTCATTTCCTTGTTGCGTGTTGCACCCTCCTGCTGCTAGTTTTTATATGCTGGCTGTACAACATACAGGTGAGGGGAAGTAGAGGTGCTATCTTCGATCAGCTGTGATTTATCCCCCTTTCTTCTCCGTCCCCGTGTTAGTTGCACCCCCCTGGTGGTGCTATTACGTGTAGCACAGTGCTGGTGCTGGGTTCTTGTATATGTTGAAAGAAAAACATAATTAGTGTAATAAATGGCAAAATAGTAATACTTACAATCACTACGTCCATCTGCCCATCCCCGCTGTTGCCATCGTCTTCATCGTCTAGGTAAACTCTAACCCCTCGAGGCAACAACCCCAAAAACTTTACTCCCGGCGGAACTTCTTCCAATTCGAGAATCATATATAGTCGGGGCTGAAACAATTAGAAAAAAAAAATTAATTAATATATTAAATAAAAAATATTATACTTACATAATTGGGGAGCATGGTCTCTTTTATATACAGTATATCTTCGACAAAGTTAGAGTTCATTTTGCCACGGTTTACAACAGGTTGATGATGATGATGATGGAAAAGCAGCGACGGTATTTAAATAAAACTATTAGGTGGTGGTGCAAGCCATATTGAGAAAAACTTGATCAGAATAAGGGCGAAAAAGTTGTAAGACGATTTTCACGCACGCATAAGCTAAAATCACCTGCTGAAACAACTTTCCCCTTCTCTGCATAATAATCACCTGTCTGTATAATAATCACCTGGTCACGCCCGTTTTGGTGTTGTAGGTCGGGAGGATGTTACGGATGGATAAAAACATGAACATGTGCTAATTCTATTTTTTATTGATTATTTTTATTGATTATCAAATAATTATCAAATAATTTGTAATGCCCCCATGCTAGAGAATTAATTTTATCATTTAAAATAAAACGCTTATCGTCAACTTGCGATAAAGCTATTTTATTAGAGATGTTAGTTGAAATTTTATGATAATCAGATCTAAATGAATTCATAGAACGATAGAGGATGGGAGTATTAAAAATTATTTGTTTATAACATTCAACATTAATATCATTTTTTACAACATTATGTGATACGCCTTTAGCCTTTTTCATACAAGAGTTTTCGGAAACTATACAATAGGCCTTAGCTCCTGTTCCATAAAATTCGTAGACAATTTTACCGGCATACTCGTCCTTCATTTTACCCAACATTGATTTTGTTATAGGTACATTATGTTTATTGTTAAGGATATAGTTTGAAGTATCGAAATATTGTATATTTTCAGTAATATCGGAATAAAATTTTGAGTAAAAATTTCTATTATTAGACTATCCGTATCGGTATATAATAATTTCACATTGCTTCCATATTTAATTTTAAGAAATTTGTAATAAAAATCATAAATTATAATTTTTGATAAATCCAAAATACTAAATCCGATATAAATCGGTTTATTATAATGAACGTTTAATTTTTTCATTTGAATAGCCACAAAATTTTCATTAAAAATTTTGCAATTTTTAAAAGCTGGACTAGAGATTAGCGATTTAACACCCATTTTTTTGCCGTGATTCAACCATGATGTGATAAGTTTGATATTTACACGTTTATCTACATTCTCCATTGTTTTGCCGAAAATTGCGTTATTCTTCTTCTTAGCCTGTGTAAATCCATTTTTGGACATAGGCCTTTCTTAAATCCTTCCTGCGCTCACGGCCTTGTGCTATTTTTTCTTGAGATCATCGTACCAGCGCATAGGTGGTCTTCCTGTTCCTATGGTCTCCAATCTAAGAAAACTTATGTTAGAGGTAAAACAGATGTTGGCGGTGGTCACTTACCAAAGTCTTGACAATGCTTGTTCCCCTTCATTAGCAACATATATCCGCTCTTGGCTGTTACGAAAAGTTCTGTAACGATAATTTTGATTATTCTTACCATGTGTAGACGTATGTGGCATACTGTATCTGCTTATGTTGAACGGTCCACTTCTTAGCTCAGTGTTCCCATAATTTTGCTGTCTATTACTTGATTGCGGATTGTATCCCCTGTTGAAGTTGTAATGCGCCGTGTTAGCATTTCTGTTGTTATTGTGGTACCCATTGAATGCCTTATACTTTTTACAATTATTAACGTATTTGTCTTTTGTGGGACTTTTTTGAAATCCCTGGCTTCGCATATGTAACAGTGCAGAATTTGTGTGATCAAGTACAGATTCATATTTAGCCGCATTAATTGCATCACTTAATTACAGTGTGTTAAGATGAGTTACGTCCACTCATCTTTTTAGTCATAGCTCGCGAACCAAATACCCAATCAAGTTGAAATTTATGAAAATGTAATGAAAAATATACTTGTGAAGTTTTACGTACATACGTTCATCATTCAATCTACTCTAATTTCTTTTACATAGTATTCGCTTTAAAAACTGTTAAGATGATTTACGTCCAAACACAATTTATTAAGAATAGTTAATAACTAAAATCAACAACAAAAGATATAAAATTAAGCTTTAATAATTTATTGATTTTCTTTTATTTTTGATCAACAAATTTACTCGTTTTGGCATTGAATTGGCCAAATTCGTTAACTGCTTGGGAGTAACACGATCCCAAGCCTTTTAAATGACTTCTTTTAATTCATTTGTGGTATTGTATTGACGGCAATCATTATAACTAGAGGCATGCCTCCAACAGCATTGCATCGTCTGCAGGCTAAAATAATTTTTTTTAGAATTTAAAATGCACTTACATCCATGAACTCAGCTATGTTGAAACTCATTTTTTATCTCGAACAAACTGGCCCCATGGATTTTCAATGGGGTTTATATCAGGTGAGCGGGCTGGCCATTCTAAAAGTGGAATATTTCGATCAGAAATACACTTATTGATACTCGCTCAAGCATGGACGGACGCGTTATCATGCATGAATGTCAAATATGCTGCGCGGAAACGATCAAAATATAGCAGCCGATGATCCGCCAATATTTTTTTATAACCAATTGAATTTGTCCTTCCATCCACGTACGCTAACATTGTTTTGCCAAAGGCCGAAAAACCTACCCATATCATAAGTGAACCACCGCTGAAGATGCGCTTCGAAAAGTACCGCGGTTTAGTCCCTAAATCGTGCCAGTAGTATGCCAAGCCATCTGGTCCAGATGGACCAGATAACTTAGATAAGTTAAATTTTTTTCATAAGACCACACAATCTGTAAAGGAGAACTTAGCCTTAATTGTTAAAACTTCAATAAGTTTATACCGAATGCCATTCCTCTGTCCAAGTCTGATGACGATCCGTGAACTTGGCACGCAAGATCTGATATTTCTTATTTAACATTGATGTTGAGTCCATTTTTTTTATATTGAAGGTTTGGGCACTCTTTAAGTGCTTTCTAGACAGTTGCATTCCAGACATTTAGGGCTAATTCTTGCTGAATCCTACGTGAACCCTTTGTCAAATTAGCTGCAGGTGCCCGGATTGCTGGTTTATCTCGGCCAGAAAGAGAAGCTAACTTTCCCGGAGCTTTCTTTTTTCCATAATTGTCGCCTAATTTTACGAAATTGTTAATAAAGTCGTGAGAACAGCCTAATCGACGAGCAATCACACTATTGGACAAACCGTCTTCTTTCTATGCACGAATTCGCCCCTTCATCAAGAGTCTTTACTTGGGGCATTCTTTTTGCGTCGAAGAAAGCAAAACCCAAATCTAACTTTTATCGTTTTCTTTCTAAAATCCCGAAACCGTTTCCTTTGTCGAAAATTTTCGCAGAGGGATACGAATTTGGATAATGTTATTTTTGACTTTTTTCAATTGCTTTGACTAAATTCAAATTTAGAATAGCTTATACACACACATATGTACATACTTTTTTTTGTAAACATTCCATTTCAAGTCTTAAAGTTTGCATTTCTTTTATTAACAACCAAAACTATTTATAACAGTTAATTTTGCGCACTAAATTTTTCTTTAATTGGTCCATTAGTAATTCAACGAAAACGAATATTTTACCTTTGTGTCGCACGCGGAGATCGACAAAACAAAATTGTGATTTCACATTTTTTAATTTGTTTAGTGCATTAGGTAAAATAAGAAAACATAAGAACAAATACATTTATTTGAATAAAAAGAAACTAAAATACAATTCTAAGTAAAAAACAAAAAACAGAAAAATATAAAATATAAAACAAAAAAAAAACAAAATACAAACAATTATGGAGAAAACACCTCCTGAAAAAAAGAAAAATTAATTATAACATAAATATTTAAAATAAACGATACTTACATTTTTTTGTTTATTTTTTTTTATCATTTTCATTTTATTTTCTTTTTGGGTTGGCGCGTTTCTAGCTTCCGATTCCCCCGACGGCCCGGCTTGTGTCGGCTCTGGGGCGATGACGTTCTCTTTTTTTTTTTCTAAATAGATAAATGATACAAGTTAAGTCGAGTTAAATAAAAAAATAGAAATGAAAAACTTACCTTTTTTTCTAACTCCTCTTGAATTCGCTGTGAAAAAAGAAAACAAAATTATTAAATGTACCTTATGTACTACAAGCCATTTTACTTACGATAAATTCCTTGTGTATCCATTCTTCATCAGCTGGCTGCAAAAATAATATTATATTAATACTTACTGATACCTGCTGAATTAAATTGTATACTTACATCCATTAGTATGATTAAGTCATCCATTGTCAAAAAATACTTTAAAATTTAAAACGCAGCTGCATCAACAAAATAGAAAACCACGTTACATATTGAATACACTACTTTTAGTATTAGCAGCACGCAGCATTCGAGTGCCGTGAGTTTCGCCATCGGGAAAAGCATTTGTAAAATCGGACACAAAATTTTCCCAATTTCTTTCCACTGGGCGCCAATAGATATAGAATTTTAAGGCTCTTCAGCGTAAAGCATCTGCACAACGAACTATCATCCAATTTTCGTCAATTTCTAGTCGATCTTTTATTAGTAGTGATTTACTCGGTACAATTGAATTCCTTCAATTAATTGATATACGGTATCAATGTTCCCATTCGATTTTGGAAGCAAGCTAGATGCTGGTTTGAAATTAAATTGTTCTGCCACGACATCCCAAAGATGCTCGATCGGGTTAAGGTCAGGACTTATTGCGGGTCAGTCGAAGTGCTTAAACACAAATCGATAGTTGTCCAACCATTCTTAGGGGTCGTGGCGCTTGTGGACTGGGGCGTTATCGTCCTGGAACCATCCTTATCCACGACGGAATGACGACCTCATGAGGAGCTCAACATGCTGATTTAGAGTTTCGAGATCGCCATTCGCAGAGCTCTTCGGATTCAACTCCGGCCCAACCGAACATGCCCTAGACATGAACACCTCTTCCTGAGGCCTGCTTGACATCGGTCACACAAGCTGGATTCAGGGCTGTTCCCGTCAGACAGGGATACTGTCATCGTTCTTAAATAGAGTAAAACGGTTCTCTCCACTCCCGATGACATTCAACTAATCAAGAACAGTCCAAAAACGATGCTTCTTTGCCCAGGCTAGCTTAATTTGTTGTTAACGACGGATCAACATAGGAGTTCGGGTGGACCTCCCCGGATTTTAGACCCATTTTTTTAAATTCCCGTCGAAGTGTTCGTGAAAATATCTTGTTCAGTTCAAAAGAATTATAGTCAAATGCTAATTGAGCGATGAATTTCCTTCGATTAGCTTTAACTAATCATGTTAATTGTCTTCGTCCTCGATCAGTGAGTATGGTCTTTGGACATCTACAATGACCACTTGAAGAGGTCTTCTGATGTTTTTTATAATCAGCAATTCGTAGAGATCTTTCTTCTTCTTCCATCAGAATTTTGTTGTCCAGTAGTGGACATAATCCTCCCCTTTTTCTTTCCATTTTTTGTTTCTCTTTCGCTATCCGTCTCCATTTTCTTCCGCAGTCATTCTTATGTCATCCTCCCATCGTTTAGGTGGTCTACCAATACTTCTCTTTCCTGCTCTGGGCTGCCAGTAAAGCACTCTATTTGTCCATCTGTCGTCCGCTCGTACCATATGCCCCGCCCAGCTCCATTTTTGTTCCGCAATCTTTCCGTTATATCTTTAACCTTTGTTCTTTCTCTTAACCATATATTTGTCTTCCTGTCTCTTAAAGTTATCCCGATCATTCTCCGTTCCATTGCTCTTTGTGATACTGCAAATTTTTTCATAATTTTGTTGGTGAAAGTCATAATTTGTGTGCCGTATGTCAGAACGGGTAGAATACATTTGTCAAATATTTTTAGATACAGCGGGAAGGTTCCAGATTTCAAAACAAAAGACAATTTGCTAAAAGCTGTCCATCCTAGAGCTATTCTTCTATTAACCTCTGCCGCCTGGTTTTTTATAATCAGCAATTATTCTCTTATCATTTCGTAGAGATATACCAGTTTATTTAACGATGTCTTTAATCTTGGTTCTCTTTTGTCGCATTGCTGCGATCTGTCCACGAACGAAGTCAGAGTGAGGTCTCGTTGATCTCGCCATGTTCGTTATTATTTGAGTGATTTCCAAGTGCGAGGTGTTAAAACAGATATCAAACACATGTTTTTCAACTACTACTGCCATCTAGATATTATTTTTAATTATTTGAATTTTCTAGCCGCCTAACAAATGGATATGGAAAAACGAAAACCCTCCAAGTCATGTGGCCGGGTAGTGTATTATCTTTATTCAGCGTTTTTCATCTCATTACGGATATACGCCTCCTCCAGATTTTTCCACATTTCTCGGTCCTGTGCTGTCGTCATCCACCTCCTGTCTGTTACCTTACGATTTTCATCATATCATCTTGTCATCGGTCGACTTTGACTCCTTTTTTGATTTCATGGTTTCCATTCTGTTGCTTTTCGGGTCCATCTATCTTCTCTCATTCGGGCTACGTGCCCAATCTCCATTTTGCTTTCATGATGGTTGTACGTATGTCTTCCATATTTGTTCTTTTTCTTATCCATTCTATTCTTTTCTTGTCCTTCTTTTTGTAAGTGTTAAAAAAAGAGAATAGTGATATATCTGCATATATTTCACACCATTTATTATCAGGAATTTAAATTTATGCACATCCATTTCCAATTTGGGGAGTGTTGTTGTTACACGATTTTTAAAGAAATCACATATTTTTGATTTCAATTGTATAAAGTTATGCCACTCGGAAAGAAAAAAGCGATTTTCTCATTCTTAGGTATTAACGATACGAATTGATGGTATAAATCCTCTTGTTCCACTGAATCCTACAAAACATTTTTTAGTTTTTTCTAGCGTATATGCTATTTCACCAATGTATTTGTTTTCGTTTGTTAACTTTTCAACATAGTCAGCTTCTTCGATAAAACTCTAAAACTTTCACTATCATTTCCATTAAAAGCCTTCTTTACAACAACTAACTTACAAAATAAATACTAATGAATTTATAACAATTTATAACCTCCATGTCTCATGCCGTCTCGGAGTTTTTTCTTAGCAGAAGCTGATGTGTATTCTGTATCATTTTGGGTTGTGAAGCGGTTTCCACTAATTTTTTTTTTATTACGACCAGGGTGAACATTAGTCCTGCTTCCTTTTCTACCACTCATTTTGTAAATAAATAATAACTTCAAAGCTAAACCAACACTAAATTAAATTTCACAACGTAAATAACTACACCGGTGAATGTAGTGTTCAGAGCCCCTCGAACTTTCTTAACGTGTAAATCCCAATTTTCTTGAGAATTACCTGCTTACGTAGCTGATAGAGCAGACACTATTGTCTTATTATAACGTTCACACTGCCCGTTAGCGCGTGGTGTGGCAACTGCATTAAGTACGTGTTTAATTCCGTATGTAGTACAAAATATGTCTGTGAAGTAAAAGCACTACCTCGGTCACTAATTTGTAATACATACAGTTTAAGCAAGCATTCACAAATTTTTGACGAATTTTCGCATTCCGGTAAACCAACAGTTGCTTTGAATTTTCCTGAGTGTTTTCTCCAGACCGAAATGTCCTAATTCATCATGGCACAAGTGACAGATTTGCATTCTAGCTAATTTTGGTTCTACCCACGCACTTTTTTTGTTGCGACTCACTGATTCGTTTTTCAAATTTGTTACGAAGTGCAGCAAATTACGAGGCTCGTTCGGGACAGCCTTTAGGAGATTATTGTTTCTGTAAACTACAAGAACTGCAAGCGCTGAGGTGCAGTATTAACGACGAATGTATGATTGATGCGGTAATCGGAGGAATTCGAGACGAACCCTAACAAGGGAAGGCTCTTTGATGTGTGTCTCCGATTTGGATGAAAATTTCACCAAATGTTCTACGAACAGGTACGAGTATATCCACGAAATATTTAGTTCTATGAGATTCGCGGATACTGACGATATGTATAGCAAAATGCGAACAATAGGAAACGTCCCATTAGTTACACATAAACGTACGTACGAACTTAGCGATAGTGTCGCGAACATGAAAAGACGGTTCCCAACGGTTCGCGATTCGTTACGACAGCAGAACCCTCGAGTTTTCCAAGTACTGTAAGCAAACAGGACATTTGGCAAGAAACTGTCCTAGACCAAAGTTAGAGTGCATAAAATGACACAAATTGGGACATTTGACAGCGAAGTGCCGGAAGTTACCTGATAGGCGAAAATAATAAGACACCGATAAAAAATATATATAACGTACCAGCTAAAATAAACAGTTATAAAATAAAATGCTTAATTGACTCCGGTAGTTCAGCAACCCTTATAAAACTTTCCATAGCACAAGGTGTCAGACGCAATTTTATGGGAACAACCAAAATAAGCAACGTTAAAGTCGTCGTATATATACAGATAATGGGCGTCTCGGCAACTGTCAATGCGATCGTTTTAGGCGACAAAGAACTTATGCACGATATAATAATAGGTCGGGATTATTTGGATCAGAGACACGTTTTATTAATTAAACGACAAGATGACATCATTTTACGCACATTACGATATATAAAATATAACAATTTCAAAGAAACGATGACTGCTTGTGTCCACAAAGGATTTACAAATGACGACATAACATAGTTGAATAAACTTTATTTATAAACTTTCTCTACGATATCAATGACTCCCCTGATGTTGAACTTGTGACGTCAATTTGGTCAAGTCTGGTTTATACTTGGTAGTTTTAAGTCGAACACAAGCATCTGAATTTCCAATAGTTAACCTGCTCCTGTTTTTATATACTTATAAAAAAATAAGCATTACAAAATCTCTTTCGCGATAGCGTCCACGTTTTTGGACCTTGACTATTCAAATTTGGTACGAAGGTGGCAAATTACGATCGACAAGTTTTGAAAGGGGTTCGAGGGGGGCTTAGGGGGGCACTATTTTTAGTTATTTTGATTTTTCTTGCGCGGATCGCCCTGGAGGGGAGAGGGAAGGGGGTAGAGGATTGAATTTTGGATACGTGGTAGCCCCATTAAAGGCACACGTTTTCGTTTTTTGTGCGCCGCGATATCTCTATCGGGGGCCGAGATATCCGCCTCCAAAGAACCGTTTCTGCGCAACAAATTTTACCCCCTTTTTCAAATGAGATTTTCGGCCATTTCCCGTGCTCCGATTTAAAAAATGACCTATCTGAGGATTTCAAGTCAGAGGTGGGCCTATCAGACTCTTATTTTAGTTTTTTAAAAAAACGTCCCCTGTAAGCCCTACGGAAGGGCGATTTTTTCACAATCAAATTACTCGAAAACGGTAGCAGCTAGCGTTCTGTAATATTTAAATTCGAATAGAACGCGTTATTTTACGTAGGAAAAGTTAAATTTTGAATGGGGCAGAGCCCCGGGGGCTCCGCAAAAAAATCTTAAAAAGCGGCTTTTTTTTTGGTGTTTTTTGATTGCTAATATCTCCGAAACTAAAAACGATAGAAAATTGGGGTTTGCGCAGGTAGAAAGAGCGGTCTTTTGAGATACTAATAGTCATCTTTCAGGACATTAGGACTGCGTAGGGCTCCGCCTCGATTTTTTTACCAACACCTTTAAACGCGATCATTTTTACGCTACGGAAGATATTATCTTAATTCACCAAATACAACATTTCTAATTCTTCCGATCGTCATATCTAACACTTGAAATTTTTAAAAGGGGTTAAATTTATATTGGCTAGAAAGCCCAAAGAGAGCGCTTCTTACTGTTAGTTTTAAAAAAAAATTTCTGTAGGCGTTCGGCCCTTAGGAGCCTCTAAATAATTAGGCGGAATTTCTGAAATAGGGGTATGTTTGATGCAGCATACCGGCTTAGGGGTTGAAGATAGACCCCAACATAAAGCGAACGAAAGTGTCATGAGATCTTCCAGATTCATGTAAAAAAAAGTTTTTGTAAATCGCTTCAGCGGTTCTCGAGATATTAGATTAATAAGAAAAAATTGACGGCTCGCGCACGAGTTTTGAAAATTTGACGTTTCATCTGACAGAAGGAAATTTATTATAATTCTACAAATTATGCATTTTGATGTACTTTTAATTGCTAATATCTCCGAAACTAATAACAATAGAAAGGTGAGGTTTGCACAGATAGAAAGAGCGGTCTTTTGAGATGCTAACAGTCATCAGGTCTTACAGATTAAAATAAAAAAAAAGTTTTTATAAGTCGGTTCAGAGGTTCTCGAGATATTAGATTTTAAAGGCATCGACGGATCGCCCCGCGTTTATGAATTTTTCAAAATTTGACGTTGAACTGCCAGATGAATGAAATTAATTCTAATTATACAAAGCAATTTATTTATGCGGTTTTTAATATTAAACTATTAGAATACTTACTAAAAAACGTTACTAAATATTAAATTTTTGTAAATTAGTTTTAACAAATTTGATTACAAAATGCATAAAATGGATTAATTATTAATTTTTGCAGTTTCGTACATATTTATTTAAATTAGCGTCTTCGATCGCCTACTTGCAATTTTAAAACGTCGATTTACATTTTTTACTATCACTACAAATAATTATTTTATTCCTTTTAAATTATGTATTGAAAATACTCTCCAATAATGAATAACAAGAGGTTTTCTTCTTGGATAGACGTTTTTCTTAATGAAGGTATTGTTTCTTCCCGTCTTTAAGCGTTATGAAACAAAAAAAATGTTTAAATTCGAATTCAAAGCATTATGGGTTGGAAATATAAAATTTTGAAAGGCCCAAACCACCGGGAGTTTTGCAAAAATCTTAAAAGGCGGGCTTTTTTCGGTAATTTTTGATTGCTAATATTTCCGAAATTAACGGGCAGATTTGCGTAAACAGAGTGGCTTTTGAAACCTTAAAACTCGTATGCGAGGAAGCCAAGGCGACCAATTCTTTTAAAAACGAACTTTTTACGCTACGAAATAAAATATTTTATTTAGCGAAATACATTTTTAATGGTTCTCATGTCTTATCTCATACATACTCAATTTTCTTTTTTATAGTAGTACAAAACAAGTGTCTTGTTTAATAAACATAGTAATAAATGGAACAAATAATAAAATAAATAAACAATTCGCTTAAATTACAAATTGAATACTCAAAATTTTGTTAAAAATTTGAAATTTGTACCAAACATACTAATTATATAATTTAAATAATTAATTATTATACATTTTCACCAGGACTCGATCAGTGTATTGTTTAAAACAAATTCATCAAATTACAACAGCTTAACAAGTTAATTTTAGGCATTTACTTTTTGTTCGAAGAGCTTCCGATGAGTTCGAAGACTTTTCGATGAGTTCGAAGGTGCTTCGATAGTTGAAATTTAATGTTTATTTTAAAAATACAAATTTTTAGGTGTAATATACAAATTACGTTAATAATTTTGTTTTAAATAACGTACTGATAAAAAAAGTTACTCATTATATTTTCAAGCTGTTAATTACAAAAATTCAGAACATATTATATTTACCAAGCATCCCTGGAAGCTCTTTTCGGTTCTAATTCGTGGTTTTAACCGCATATCACAATTTTTACTAATAATTTCACTAATTAAAACTAAAACATGAACGTGTAAACTCGGGCGTTTTAACAAGAAAAACCGTTAGGAAAAGATCGTTAAAATAATCGATGGTAGCTGTTCGATTGTTTCCAACGCTCACTGGACCGATGGATCGATACGAACGGAAGAAAGCTAAGGATGAGAAATAAGTTTTGAGCACGATTAAAGAAGCATTTTTCGAAATTAGTTTTATCAGTCCTAAAAATTGTTTAATGTACAAGACATTGTGCCAAAAAAAAACAATGCGTAAAAACACGCATATTAATTTGCCTCAATAAAAAATTAACATTTTAATTAAAAAACTAAGCTTGCAAGACTCCTTAGTATGGCTTCTGAAGTATTCCCCTCCTAAAAAGAGCTTATTCATTGGGCTCTCTTTATGGCAAATGCCGACAAAGGAACAGGATTCCCCTTCTTTACATTTATCAACAGGTGTTTTGTGAAATAAATTTTGAGCACAAATTTTGAGAGTTATTATAGTTTAATATATAAATTACTTTAAAAAATTCGTTTTAAATAGAACACCGATAATAAACATTACTTGTTTAATTCTCATGTTATTAATTTTCAAGAATCATTAAATTCAGAAGATCTCATTTTTACCAAAAATTGAAAAAAATTGTAGAAACCCAACATTTGGGGTGAATGAAGCAAAAGGCAATTTTAGATTACTGTCAATCCTACAATAAATAAGATTTAAATAATCATATTACCTAAATACTGAGTAACAATAAATAATGTTAATAATTAAAAATTTAAAAAAGAAATTAAATCTGGATTAACAGGCTATATGTCTATGCAATGGTTTAGTTCCAAAAAAATTTAACAAGCCCGTAGACCAAAAATAAAATGCCTAAAATTTGAAAAAAAATTGGGCGCGCTATTTGGTATCTTCACGTGAAAACCGTTGCTCCTAAAAATTTTGGAGAACAAAATCTGAAAACTAAAGTCTTGGTGCTTGAATATGCTTTTTAACGACCTCAATACGACCATTTTTCACCTAAATACAGACCGTCAAAATACACCGAAAAAATTGGAATTTTTTCTTGCTCCTTAATTTTTGCGAGGAGTATATTATAGATCTATAAATCTATAAATTTAGCAATACCTTGACCCTTGACCCAAGGCACGATCGGAAAATAATTCTTATACTGCCCCCTCAGGATTTAACCAACTCCCCCCAACTCCTCGTAACAGGCATAGGTACTACTGTATCAATTAAATGGCCATTGGAGAATTAAAAAAAAATACGAATAAGCAATTGTTCCCCTATACATTTCAAAGTTAATAATTTCTTCGAGATTTAAACACCAACGGCAAGTGAAAGATTTCGATTGCACACATAACATGGCGTTTCAATTTTTTTTAGCACGCTAAAAAATCTTACCTTGGTATCCTGGGCCTTAAAGATGACTTCGCAATGTGGGATTTGGAATATGCATCCCTCCAGTTGACTTTTTTGCAAATGCTTTCCTTCTGGGTACACCACGTTATAAAAAATCGCGCGTTTTATTATTTAAGGGAGTCAAAAATATTGACAATTGAGTTGCACAAACACTCGATTAAAAAACTACGGTTGCAAAATCGAATTCGCGCGCGTAGCATACCCTCGATTTCGATTATTTCTCAAAGGCAAGGCAGACTAAAATCTTAATATTTTAACATTTGTTGATAGTCGTATTAAACAATACTTGTGCTGGACTTTCATAATTTGAAAAAAAACCGTTAACTTTTTTATTGTTGCAAGGGCGAAATCAAAATGGCCTTTCGGGCCATTTTGATTTCGCACATACTAGAATTAGTATTATTCGTAACTTTTGGAATTAAATGCGTACAAAGCTACGATTTTGCACACACAATCACCGAAAAATTAACAACAATTTTAGTTAGCACAGCATGTTGTACAAATATTTAATTGCAACAAATAATTCAAATATTTAAGAACGCAATAAAGCTCGACTTACTTGACAGAGGCCGTAAAAACAAATGAAAGAAATGCTTTGCTTCCATAGCTAACAGCCGCCTTCGTTGATTTCCACAGCCTTCTATGTTTCTCTATTACCGCAAATTAATTTTTAATACTTTTATTCAAATAATTAAAACCGATATCAGAATTTTTAATTAATCACAGAGGGTTTCATATAATTCCATATTGTTATATAATAAATTTTGAAGACCTTAAATCGAGCATTTGAAGAAACAAATTAGACTCCAACACCCAGCACTACAATTTAAATATTTTCCATTACTTGATAAAGGAGTTGTCCCACTTTGAAATAATTTTCTTTGATCTTATTGAAATTTGAAACATCAAATGAGGACTAAATATCATGATGAATAAAACAAAAAAATTGTTTATTGATTAAAAGGGAAATGAGCAAGAGCATATCGAATTAAAAATGAAAAGTTATCATAACTTTTTTGTTAACAGAGATAATTAAATTTTTTTTTCAAATTGCTGTTTATAGTTAATGAAAGCATCTAAAAAATTATATCAAATTTTTTAAACATGAGTTTTAGAAACAAAAAATTTCATTTCAAATATTGATTTGAAAATTTGATAACGTTATACCAGAGTAACCATTAATTTTATTGACTCAATTGATAGACATTTAAATTCTTAAATTAATAAAATTTTAAAAGTTTTGGTTACCCGAGTATAATACGTCGATTTTCAAAGTTGAATTTTTTTTTTAAATTAAAAATGACTTATTTGATTTTGAAAAATGTTGCTGTTGCCAAATAAATCTTAATAAAGTTAATAAAAACTGTTTAAGAAAAGTGAACACTGAAGATTTGTTGAACAAATTGCAAAATGTAAGAATTGCTATACTGAAGAGAGAGAAAAAGGCAATTATTGTTTTTGAAACTTATTAATTTTTTTCCCTCAAATTATGTTTAAGAATAAACTAGAAGTTTGCCGCTTCGCGGCTAACTTCTAGGCAAAATCGCATTCGCGATTTTGCTAAACGCTCTTGCGTTTAAGGCCTTCGGCTCCTAGAAAAATTCAAAATTTGTCGGTATTCTTTGATAAACGCTATCGCGTTTAACACCTTCGGCTTCTAGTAAAATTCAAAATCTGTCAGTGTTTGTTAACATTTTGATTCTTCTTAAAGTCCGGTACTTTTAGGCAAAATCGCTTTGCGATTTTGCTGCATTTATTGTTAGCATCGATTAATTGTTATCCAATGTGACTTGTTTGCCGCTCCGCGGCTAACTTCTGGGCAAAATGGTTTCGCGATTTTGCAGCATTTTTGTTAGTACCAATTTATTGTTATTCAATATGAACTTGTTTGCCGCTTCGCGTCTATCTTCCGGGCACAATCGCTTCGCGATTTTGCTGCATTTTTGTTAGTACCGATTTATTGTCATTTAATGTGAATTTGTTTGCCGCTTCTACCACTTCTAGGCAAAATCGCATTGCGATTTTGTTGCATTTTCGCTTCACTTACGCGTCTCGTAACATAATTTTAATTTTTTAAAAATTTGAATTAATATTATTTTTATTAATAATATTACGGAACAATTTATTGGGTTTTATCTCTCAATATCCAATCAACTTTTGCAAAATATTTTATCAAATGAGGAAATTGAAATAGAATAAAACCAATTTTATAACTCTTTTTCAATTAACGCAATAACATAATTTTTAATTAAAAGAATATATCTATCATATACATATATAAAATATAATTAATTAAAATGAACAAAGGTAAGCATTTTTAAAATATAAGTAAAAACATTTTCTGAAACATAAAATTAAGATAACGAATTACCCCTTGTTAAAAAATTATAACATTATTCATGGGCGTCAGAAATATTTTGACTATAATCCGATTTTAGTTTGATTAAAATACATTTAGTGTTTTCAAAATCTGAGCCTTCAAAGTGAGGTGACAATACTTTTTACTTGGATAGTAGATAGCCGTAATCAGCTGCAAATACAGCATATACATTTTGTTTATTATTACCTCTAAAATACTTTTTTCTAAACTGGTTTCTATGACCAGCCGATGAGCGTTACGAATTGGGAGATTTTAGCCGACCCTACATTGTAAATATCAGCTTCTCGAACGTCCCTTAATTTGAGCGTTTAAAAGAAAGAAATTTAGTTTGTGATCTTAGTACAGTTTGTTTTTCGATGGGTTAGTTTATGTAAATACCTCTCTAAAATTCGTTGTTAATTTTGTTATGTGGAAGTGTTGTTTGTTTCTTTAGTCAGTTATTTTGTACTACTATAAAAAATAAAATTGAGTATGTTTGCGATAAGACATGAGAACCATTAAAAATGTTGTATTTCGCTAAATAAAATATTGTATTTGGTAGAGTAAAAAGTTCGTTTTTAAAAGTGTTACAGAATTGGTTGCCTTGCCTTCCTCGCATACGAGTTTTAAGGTTTCAAAACCGCTCTATTTACGCAAATCTGCCGTTAATCTCTTAATTTCGGAAATATTAGCAAACAAAATTACCGAAAAAGCCCGCCTTTTAAGAGTTTGCAAAGCTCCGGTGTTTTGCGCCTTTCAAAATTTCATATTTCTAACCCACAATGCCATGAATTCGAATTTAAACATTTTTTGTTTCATTACGGTTAAAGACAGAAGAAACAATACCTTCATTAAGAAAACGTCTGTTCAAGAAGAAAACCTCTTGTTAGTCATTATTGGAGTATTTTCAATACATAATTTAAAAGAAATAAATAATTATTTGTAGTGATAGTAAAAAATGTAAATCGACATTTTAAAATTGCAAGTAGGCGATCCAAGGCGCTAATTTAAATAAATATGTACGAAACTGCAAAAATTAATGATTAATGCACTTTGTAATCAAATTTGTTAAAACTAATTTATAAAAATTGGATATTTAGTAACGTTTTCTAGTAAGTATTCTAATAGTTTAATATTAAAAACCGCATAAATAAACTGCTTTGTATAATTATAATATAATTAATTTCATTAATTTGGCAGTTCAACGTCAAATTTAATAAACGCAGGGACGATCCGTCAATTCCTTTAAAATCGACTATCTCGAGAACCTCTGAACCGACTTATAAAAACTTTTTTTTAATTTAAATAGCCTTTTTTCGCTTTTGGGGATTAATTTCACCCCAAAATTCCCGCTTAAACATACTTAATGTTAGGAAAATTTCCGCCCAATTTTTAAGGGTTGAAAGGGCGAACCCTAAACGAAAAATTTTGAAAATGAACAGTAAGAACCGCTCTTTCGGGGTTTCCGCAAAAAAATTTTAACTCCTTTTGAAAATGCCAAGCTTAGAAATGACGATTTGGGAAGAATTATTAAAATTTTTTTTGTGAATTCCTTCAATTTTTTCATATCGTAACGGTCGCTTTTCAAATGTAGGAGATTCTGGCGCCGGGCCCTAAGAGCCGGTGTCCTCAAAAAATATTGTCATTTGAAAGACGCTCTTTCATCTGCGCAAACCCCATTTAAATTTAATTGTTATTAGTTTCGGAGATATTAGCCCAATAAAGGTACAAACAAAATGATTAATTATAATAAATTTCCCTTCTTCAGGATGAAAGTCAAATTTTCAAAATGGTGCGCGAGCCGTCAATTTTTCTTATTAATCTAATATCTCGAGAACCGCTGAACCGATTTACAAAACTTTTTTAAATGAATCTGGAAGATCTCATGACACTTTCGTTCGCTTTATGTTAGGGTCTATCTTCAACCCCTAAGCCGGTATGCTGCGTCGAACATACCCCTATTTCAGGAATTCCGCCTAATTATTTAGAGGCTTCTAAGGGCCGAACGCCTAAAGAATTTTTTTTTGTTAATTAACAGTAAGAAGCGCTCTTTTTTGGGCTTTCTAGCGAATATAAATTTAACCCCTTTTAAAAATTCCAAGTCTTAGATATAACGATGGGAAGAATTAGAAATGTTGTATTTGGTGAATTAAAATTTATGTCTTCCGTAGCGTAAAACGATCGCTTTCAAAGGTGTTGGTAAAAATCGAGGCGGAGCCCTACGCAGCCCTAATGTTCCTGAAAGATGACTATTAGCATCTAAAAGACCGCTCTTTCTACCTGCGCAAACCCCAATTTTCTATCGTTTTTAGTTTCGGAGATATTAGCAATCAAAAACACCAAAAAGCTTGTTTTTAAGATTTTTCGGAGCCCCGGCTCTGCCCCATTTAAAATTTAACTTTTCCTACGTAAAATAACGCGTGCTATTCGAATTTAAATATTTTATGCAGCTTGCGGCTACCGTTTTCGAGTAATTAGAGTTTGAAATTTTTGCGCAGGCTAGGGCCTTCCAGGGCCGTATTCTAAAAAACAAAAATAAGGATCTGATAGGGCAGCATTTGATTGGGTCATGCATAGCCATTTTTGAATCAGTACGAAATGGCTGAAAATCGCATTTGAAAAAAGTGGTAAAATTTCTTGCGCAGAAACGGTTCTTTGAGGCAGATATCTCGGCCCCAATAAGTTATCGCGGCGCACAAAAACAAAACGTGTGCCTTTAATGGGCTCCACAATCAAATTCAATCCTCTACCCCTTCCTCCCTCCAGACGATCCGCGCAAGAAAATTAAAATAACTAAAATAGTGCCCCCTAAGTCCCTCGAACCCTCAATACTTAGTCATTTGTAATTTGCCACCTTCGTACCAAATTTGAATGGTCAGTCCAAAACGTCCCTATTTGAAAAGCTTTAAAAAGGAAATTTTTTTGATTAACTAGAAGTTTGCCGCTTCGCGGTTAACTTTAGGAAAATCGCATTCGCGATTTTGCTAAACGCTATCGCGTTTAAGGCCTTCGGCTCCTAGAAAAATTCAAAATTTGTCGGTATTCTTTGATAAACGCTATCGCGTTTAACACCTTCGGCTTCTAGTAAAATTCAAAATCTGTCAGTGTAAGTTGACATTTTGATTTTTAAAAGTCCGGACTTCTAGGCAAAATGGCTTTGCGATTTTGCTGCATTTTATTGTTAGCATCGATTCATTGTTATCCAATGTGACTTGTTTGCCGCTCCGCGGCTAAACTTTTGCAAAATCGCCTCGCGATTTTGCAGCATTTTTTTAGTACCGATTTAATGTTATTCAATGCGAACTTGTTTGCCGCTTCGCGGCTTATTCTGGAGCAAAATCGCTTCGCGATTTTGCAGCATTTTGTTGGTACCAATTTATTGTCATTTAATGTGAACTTGTTTGCCGCTTCGCGGCTAACTTCTACGCAAAATAGCATTGCGTTTTTGTTGCATTTTCGCTTACTTACGCGTCTCGTAACATAATTTAAATTTTAAAATTCTAATTAATATTATTTTTATTAATAATACTACAACAATTTATTGGTTTTATCTCTCAATATCCAATCAACTTTTCCAAAATATTTTATCAAATGAGGAAATTAAAATAGAATAAAAAATTTTATAACTCTTTTTTCCCTTAACCAATAACATAATTTTTTAATTAAAAGAATATATCTATCTATACATATATAATAATATAATTAATTAAAATAAACAAAGGTAAGCATTTTTAAAATATAAGTAATAACACAGTTTTCTGAAACATAAAATTAAGGTAACGAATTACCCCTTGTTAAAAATTATAAAATTATTCATGGGCGTACAGAAATATTTTGACTATAATCCGATTTTAGTTTGATTAAAATACATTTAGTGTTTTTCAAAACCTGGGCCTTCAAAGTGAGATGACGATACTTTTTACTTGGATAGTAGATACAGTAATCAGCTGCAAATACAGCATATACATTTGTTATTTTAGCTCTAAAATACTTTTTTTCTAAACTGGTTTCGATGACCAGTCGATGAGCGTTACAATTTGGAGATTTTAGCCGACCCTACATTGTAAATATCAGCTTCTCGAACGTCCCTTAATTTGAGCGTTTAAAAGAAAGAAATTTAGTTTGTGATTTAGTACAGTTTGTTTTTCGATGGGTTAGTTTATGTAAATACCTCTCTAAAATTCGTTGTTAATTTTGTTATGTGGAAGTGTTGTTTGTTCTTGTCAGTTATTTTGTACTACTATAAAAATAAAATTGAGTATGTCTGAGATAAGACATGAGAACCATTAAAATGTTGTATTTCGCTAAATAAAATATTTTATTTCGTAGCGTAAAAAGTTCGTTTTAAAAGTGTTACAGAATTGGTCGCCTTCTTCCTCGCATACGAGTTTTAAGGTTTCAAAAGCCGCTCTGTTTACGCAAATCTGCCCGTTAATCTCTTAATTTCGAAATATTAGCAATCAAAATTACCGAAAAAGCCCGCCTTTTAAGATTTTGCAAAGCTCGCGGTGTTTTGCGCCTTTAAAATTTCATATTTCAACTCATAATGCTTTGAATTCCCAAATTTTAAACATTTTTTGTTTCATAACGGTTAAACGGGAAGGGGAAAAATCCTTTTAAAAAAAACTTGCCAAAAGGTCCTTTGACCAATATTGGGCCCCAAAAAAAGTTTTTGTGGGGAAAAAAAACCAAAATTCCTTCAAACCCCTTTTTTAAAGGCAAACCCCAAAAAAAAATCCAAATTTTCAAAAAAAAAAAAAAAAAAAAAAAAAAAAATAGTGCCCCTAAGCCCCTCGAACCCCTTCAAAACTTGTTCGGTTTAAAATTTTTGGCCCCACCTTTTTTTCGGGTCCAAATTTGAAATTTGGAAGGCCAAAAGTGGGAGTTTTCCTCGAAAAAAAAGTTTAAGTTGGGAAAAATTTTTTTTAAAAGGGTTAAAAATTTTTAAAACTAAGGGTTTTTGGCCCGCCCTTTTTCGCGGGGGGGGGTTAAAAACCCTTTTCCCCTAAGGCCAAAAAAATCGCCGGTTTTTGCCCCATTTTTTTGTTAAAAACGGTTAAATTTTCCCGGGCCTTTTTTTTTGGCCCGGCTCCTTTTGGAAAATTTCAAAATTTTTTCCCATTTTGTTGGGACCAAAAAAATTTTTGGGAAATTTTTTTCCCCTTTTAAAAAAAGTCCGGGGTTTTTTCCCTTTTTGCAAAAATTTTTGCCCCAATTTTTTTTCATTTTTTAATTGGTTGCTTCGGTTAAATTTTTGTTAAATTTTTTTTCAAATTTGTTGCCTTTTTGGCCCCTCCGCCCGGGGCTTTTTTTTTTGGGCAAAAATTTTTTTCGCGGATTTTTTTTGGGAAAAATTTTTTGTTAGTACCAATTTATTGTTATTCAATGTGAACTTGTTTGCCGCTTCGCGGCTATCTTCTGAGCAAAATCGTTTCGCGATTTTGCTGCATTTTGTTAGTACCAATTTATTGTCATTTAATGTAAACTTGTTTGCCGCTTCGCGGCTAACTTCTAGCAAAATCGCATTGCATTTTGTTGCATTTTCGCTTCACTTACGCGTCTCGTAACATAATTTTAATTTTTAAAATTCTAATTAATATTATTTTATTAATAATACTACGGAACATTAGTTTTTTTCAATATCCAATTAACTTTTCAAAATATTTTATCAAAAAATTTAAGAAAAAATTTAACATAGATTTTTAATTAAAAGAATATATCTATCATATACATATATAAAAAATAATTAATTAAAATGAACAAAGGTAAGCATTTTTAAAATATAAGTAATAACACAGTTTTTGAACATAAAATTAAGGTAACGAATTACCCCTTGTTAAAAAATTATAAAATTATTCATGGGCGTACAGAAATATTTTGACTATAATCCGATTTTAGTTTGATTAAAATACATTGAGTGTTTTTCAAAATCTGAGCCTTCAAAGTGAGGTGACAATACTTTTACTTGGATAGTAGATAGCCGTAATCAGCTGCAAATACAGCATATACATTTTGTTTATTATTACCTCTAAAATACTTTTTTCTAAACTGGTTTCGATGACCAGCCGATGAGCGTTACGAATTGGGAGATTTTAGCCGACCCTACATTGTAAATATCAGCTTCTCGAACGTCCCTTAATTTGAGCGTTTAAAAAGAAAGAAATTTAGTTTGTGATCTTAGTACAGTTTGTTTTTTCGATGGGTTAGTTTATGTAAATACCTCTCTAAAATTCGTTGTTAATTTTGTTATGTGGAAGTGTTGTTTGTTTCTTTAGTCAGTTATTTTGTACTACTATAAAAAATAAAATTGAGTATGTCTGAGATAAGACATGAGAACCATTAAAAATGTTGTATTTCGCTAAATAAAATATTTTATTTCGTAGCGTAAAAGTTCGTTTTAAAAGTGTTACAGAATTGGTCGCCTTGGCTTCCTCGCATACGAGTTTTAAGGTTTCAAAAGCCGCTCTGTTTACGCAAATCTGCCCGTTAATCTCTTAATTTCGGAAATATTAGCAATCAAAATTACCGAAAAAGCCCGCCTTTTAAGATTTTTGCAAAGCTCCCGGTGTTTTGCGCCTTTCAAAATTTCATATTTCCAACCCATAATGCTTTGAATTCAATTTAAACATTTTTTTGTTTCATAACGGTTAAAGACGGAAGAAACAATACCTTCATTAAGAAAAACGTCTGTCCAAGAAGAAAACCTCTTGTTACTCATTATTGGAGTATTTTCAATACATAATTTAAAAGGAATAAATAATTGTTTGTAGTGATAGTAAAAATGTAAATCGACGTTTTAAAATTGCAAGTAGGCGATCGAAGACGCTAATTTAAATAAATATGTACGAAACTGCAAAATTAATAATTAATCCATTTTATGCATTTTGTAATCAAATTTGTTAAAACTAATTTACTAATTTATGTTGGGGTGTATCTTTAAACCCCAAACTTGTATGCCGCATTAAACATACCTCTACGTTAGGAATTCCACCCAATTTTTTAGGAGGCCCTGAGGGCGAACTTCTAAAGAAAATTTTGTAAAATGAACAGTAAGAACACTCTTCTTCGGCCTTTCCAGCAAATATAATTTAACTTTTTACAAATGCCAAATCTTAAAAGAAGATGGGAAGAGTTAATTCAATGTATTGCATTTCGTGGAGTCCTCCCAAGGTTATTTCTAACGTAACAACGGTCGCCTTTAAAGGTGTCAGGAATATTTCCTGGCGCGGAGGCCCTAGCAGCCGTGTCCTCAAAGTGAATTATTGAGCATTTCAAAGACCGCTCTTTTATCTGCGCAAACCCCACCTTTCTATTGTTATTAGTTTCGGAGATATTAGCAATCAAAGGTACATCAAAATGATTAATTATAATAAATTTCCTTCTGTCAGATGAAACGTCAAATTTTCAAAACTCGTGCGCGAGCCGTTAATTTTTTCTTATTAATTTAATATCTCGAGAACCCCTTAACCGATTTACAAAAACTTTTTTTTACATGAATCTGGAAGATCTCATGACACTTTCGTTCGCTTTATGTTGGGGTCTATCTTCAACCCCTAAGCCGGTATGCTGCATCAAACATACCCCTATTTCAGAAATTCCGCTTAATTATTTAGGGGTCCTGAGGGCCAAACGCCTAAAGAATTTTTTTAATTAACAGTAAGAAGCGCTCTTTTTTGGGCTTTCTAGCGAATATAAATTTAACCCCTTTTAAAAATTCCAAGTCTTAGATATGACGATGGGAAGAATTAGAAATGTTGTATTTGGTGAATTAAAATGATGTCTTCCGTAGCGTAAAAACGATCGCTTTCAAAGGTGTTGGTAAAAAAATCGAGGCGGAGCCCTACGCAGCCCTAATGTCCTCAAAAATGAATATTAGCATCTAAAAAGACCGCTCTTTCTACCTGCGCAAACCCCATTTTTCTATCGTTTTTAGTTTCGGAGATATTAGCAATCAAAAAACACCAAAAAAAGGCCGTTTTTTAAGATTTTTTTGCGGAGCCCCCGGGGCTCTGCCCCATTCAAAATTTAACTTTTCCTACGTAAAATAACGCGTTCTATTCGAATTTAAATATTTTACGCAGCTTGCGGCTACCGTTTTCGAGTAATTTGATTTGAAATTTTCGCGCTAGGGCCTTCAGGGACGTATTCTTAAAAACTAAAATAAGGTCTGATAGGGCAGCTTTGACTTGGTCCTCAGATAGGCATTTTTGAATCGGAGTACGGGAAATGGCCGAAAATCGCATTTGAAAAAAAGGGGGTAAAATTTCTTGCGCAGAAACGGTTCTTTGAGGCGGATATCTCGGCCCCGATAGAGATATCGCGGCGCACAAAAACGAAAACGTGTGCCTTTAATGGGGCTACCACATATCCAAAATTCAATCCTCTACCCCTTCCTCTCCTCCAGGCGATCCGCGCAAGAAAATCGAAATAACTAAAAATAGTGCCCCCTAAGCCCCTCGAACCCCTTCAAAACTTGTCGATCGTAATTTGCCACCTTCGTACCAAATTTGAATGGTCAAGGTCCAAAACGTGGACGCTATCTCGAAAAATTTGTAAATGCTTATTTTTTTAAGTATATAACTAGAAGTTTGCCGCTTCGCGGCTAACTTCTAGGCAAAATCGCATTCGCGATTTTGCTAAACGCTATCGCGTTTAAGGCCTTCGGCTCCTAGAAAAATTCAAAATATGTCGGTATTTTTGATAAACGCTTCGCGTTTAAGACCTTCGGCTTCTAGTAAAATTCAAAATTTGTCAGATTTGTTACATTTTGATTTTCTTAAAGTCCGGTACTTCTAGGCAAAATCGCTTTGCGATTTTGCTGCATTATTGTTAGCATCGATTATTGTTATCCAATGTGACTTGTTTGCCGCTTCGCGGCTAACTTCTGGGCAAAATGGTTGCGATTTTGCAGCATTTTTGACTATTGTTATAAATAAGTTTCCGTTGTCTATTGCAAATGCTTGCGATTTTGCTGCATTTTGTTAACACGATTATTGCTTTAATGTGATTTGTTTGCCGCTTCTAAAATTCTGCAAAATCGCATGCATTTTGTTGACATTTTGTTATTAGCAAGTCCGTACTTTTAATTAAAATGGCAATTAATATTATTTTTATTATAATATTACATTGTTATCCAATTGACTTTTTGCCGCTCATTTTTGGCAAAATCCTTGCGATTTTGAGCATTTTGTTGACCATTTATTGTTATAATAATGTTTGCCGTTGTTTAATTCTGGCAAAATGTTGCATTTTGTGCATTTTATATTACACAATTTATTGTTATTTAATATGAACTTGTTTGCCGCTATTCTTCTAGGCAAAATCGCATTGCGATTTTGACATTTTCGCTTCATTACGCGTTTAACATAATTTAATTTTAAAATTCTAATTAATATTAATTTTTATTAAAATGACTACAGAAACATTTTATTAGTAGTTTTACTGTCATATTAATAATCAACTTTTGCAAAATATTTATATCAAATCGCAGGAAATTGTTGATAAAACCATTTTTTCATTAACGCAATAAAATAATTTTTAATTTAAAAATATCTAATATACATATATTTTTAATTAAATAGAACTAACAGGTAAGCAATTTTTTATTTTACTCAATATAATAACTTTCAAACATTTTCTGAACATGAGGAAATTGAAGTAGATTAACCCCTTGTTAAAATAATTATAACATTTATTATGGGCGTAAAGAAATATTTTGACTTATCATTAGTTTGATTAAAATACATTGGTAGTGTTAAAAATTTAAATTATTTTAGAAATTTTTGCTTATCGATTTTGTCTCTATAAAATAAAATTGAGTATGTTGAATAACATGAGAACCATTAAATGTTGTATTTCGAAATACTTTTTATTGGTAGTAATAGTTCGTAACAAGCTGCAGAATACAGCTATACGATTTTGTGTTTATACGCTCTTTTAAAATACTTTTTTCTAATGGTTTATAACATAGAGGTTACGAAAGATTTAGCCGCCTATTGTAAATATGTTTGAAAGTCCCTGTTTTGAGCTTTAAAACTCATAAAAATGTTGAATTATTTAGTACATTTGTTTGTTTCATAGCGGTTAGTTTATGTACAATACCTCATTAAAATTAGTTGTTAAGAAGAAACTTTGTTGATTATTGGAAGTATTTTTTAATTTTAGTAATAATTATTTGTGTATATAAAAATGTAAAATTGAGTTGTCTAAATTGCAAGTACGATAAGCGCATTTAAAAATGTATTACGAAACTGCAAAATTAATTTTATTTCGTAGATAAATTGTTTAAAATAATTACAAAATTGGTCACTTTGCCTTTCTAGAATATTCAAAGTTTAAGGTTTCAAAACCGCAAATAAATGTTTACGCATAATGCCTATAATTAATTAATTTCTGAATTTCAGTTAACGTCAAATTTAATTAACGAAAACGTCCGTCAATTCTTTTAAAATGTATTGAGAACCTCTGAACCGACTTTAAAAAAACATAAATGCCTGAATTCAAATTTAAACATCTTTTTAGTTTCATAACGGTTAAAGGAGAAACAATACCTTCATTAAGAAAACGTCTGTTCAAGAAGAAAACCTCTTGTTAGTCATTATTGGAGTATTTTCAATACATAATTTAAAAGGAATAAATAATTATTTGTAGTGATAGTAAAAATGTAAATCGACGTTTTAAAATTGCAAGTAGGCGATTCCAGGCGCTAATTTAAACGAATACGTATGGAACTGCAAGAACTAATGAATAATCGATTTTATGCAATTTTTAATCTAATTTATTAAAACTAATTTAGAAAAATCTGGTATTTAGTAATATTTTCTAGTATTCTAATAGTTTTAATACTAAAAATAGCAGTAAGAAACTGCTTTGTATAATTATAATATAATTAATTTCATTAATTTGGCAGTTCAACGTCAAATTTAATAAACGCAGGGACGATCCGTCAATTCCTTTAAAATCGACTATCTCGAGAACCTCTGAACCGACTTAAAAAAACTTTTTTTTATCTCAATCTGTAAGACCTGATGACACTTTTGTTCGTTTTATGTTGGGATGTATCTTGCACCCCCAAACATGTCTGCCGCCTTAAACATTCCTCTATGTTAGGAATTCCGCCCAATTTTTAAGGGAGTCCTGAGGGTCGAACCTCTAAACGAAAAATTTTGCAAAATGAACAGTAAGAACCGCTCTTCTTCGGGCTTTCCAGCAAATATAAATTTAACTCCTTTTGAAAATGCCAAGTCTTAGAAATGACGATGGGAAGAATTATTCAAATATGTTGTATTTCGTGAATTCCTCTCAAGGTTGTGTTTCATATCGTAACGGTCGCTTTTAAAAGTGTAGGAGGATTCCTGGCGCCGGAGCCCTAAGCAGCCTGGTGTCCTCAAAGATGAATATTGTCATTTCGAAAGACCGCTCTTTCTATCTGCGCAAACCCCACATTTCTATTGTTATTAGTTTCGGAGATATTAGCAATCAAAGGTACATCAAAATGATTAATTATAATAAATTTCCTTCTGTCAGATGAAACGTCAAATTTTCAAAACTGGTGCGCGAGCCGTCAATTTTTTCTTATTAATCTAATATCTCGAGAACCGCTGAACCGATTTACAAAAACTTTTTTTTAAATGAATCTGGAAGATCTCATGACACTTTCGTTCGCTTTATGTTGGGGTCTATCTTCAACCCCTAAGCCGGTATGCTGCGTCGAACATACCCCTATTTCAGAAATTCCGCTAATTATTTAGAGGTCCTAAGGGCCAGAACGCCAAAGAATTTTTTGTTAATTAACAGTAAGAAGCGCTCTTTTGGGCTTTCTAGCGAATATAAATTTAACCCCTTTTAAAAATTCCAAGTCTTAGATATGACGATGGGAAGAATTAGAAATGTTGTATTTGGTGAATTAAAATGAGTCTTCCGTAGCGTAAAACGATCGCTTTCAAAGGTGTTGGTAAAAATCGAGGCGGAGCCCTACGCAGCCCTAATGTCTGAAAGATGACTATTAGCATCTAAAAGACCGGTCTTTCTACCTGCGCAAACCCCAATTTTCTATCGTTTTAGTTTCGGAGATATTAGCAATCAAAAACACCAAAAAGCGTTTTTAAGATTTTTGCGGAGCCCCAGGGCTCTGCCCCATTTAAAATTTAACTTTTCCTACGTAAAATAACGCGTGCTATTCGAATTTAAATATTTTATGCAGCTTGCGGCTACCGTTTTCGAGTAATTAGAGTTTGAAATTTTTGCGCACGGCTAGGGCCTTCCAGGGCCGTATTCTGAAAAACAAAAATAAGGATCTGATAGGGCAGCATTTGATTGGGGTCCCGATGCATGCCATTTTTGAATCGGTGTACGGAAATGGCGAAAATCGCATTTGAAAAAAGGTAAAATTTCTTGCGCAGAAACGGTCCTTTGGAGGCAGATATCTCGGCCCCATAAGTTATCGCGGCGCACAAAAACGAAAACGTGTGCCTTAATGGAGCTACCACATATCCAAAATTCAATCTTCTACCCCTTCCTCTCCCTCCAGGACGATCCGCGCAAGAAAATTAAATAACTAAAAATAGTGCCCCCTAAGCCCCTCGAACCCCCTTCAATACTTGTCGATCGTAATTTGCCACCTTCGTACCAAATTTGAATGGTCAAAGTCCAAAAACGTGGACGCTATCTCGAAAAAGCTTAAAAGTTGAAAGTTTTTTTATAAGTATATAATAACTGACTGAAGAAACAAACAACACTTTCACATAACAAAATTAACAACGAATTTTAGAGAGGTATTTACATAAACTAACCCATCGAAAAAACAAACTGTACTAAGATCACAAACTAAATTTCTTTCTTTTTAAACGCTCAAATTAAGGGACGTTCGAGAAGCTGATATTTACAATGTAGGGTCGGCTAAAATCTCCAAATTCGTAACGCTCATCGACTGGTCATCAAAACCAGTTTAGAAAAAAAAGTATTTTAGAGCTAATAATAAACAAAAATGTATATGCTGTATTTGCAGCTGATTACGGCTATCTACTATCCAAGTAAAAAGTATCGTCATCTCACTTTGAAGGCCCAGGTTTTGAAAAACACTCAATGTATTTTAATCAAACTAAAATCAGATTATAGTGAAAATATTTCTGTACGCCCATGAATAATTTTATAATTTTTTAACAAGGGGGTAATTCGTTACCTTAATTTTATGGTTCAGAAAACTATGCTTTTACTTATATTTTAAAAATGCTTACCTTTGTTCATTTTAATTAATTATATTATATATATGTATATGATAGATATATTCTTTTAATTAAAAAATTATGTTATTGCGTTAACTGAAAAAACAGGTTTTAATCTATTTCAATTTCCTCATTTGATAAAATATTTTGCAAAAGTTGATTGGATATTGAGAGTAAAACTAAATAAATTGCTCTGTAGTATTATCAATAAAAAATAATATTAATTAGAATTTTAAAAATTTAAATTATGTTATGAGACGCGTAAGTGAAGCTAAAATGCAATAAAATCGCAATACGATTTTGCCTAGAAGTTAACCGCAAAGCGGCAAACAAGTTCACATTAAATGACAATAAATCGGTACCAACAAAAATGCTGCAAAATCGCGAAGCGATTTTGCCCCAGAAAATAGCCGCGAAGCGGCAAACAAGTTCGCATTGAATAACATTAAATCGGCACTAACAAAAATGCTGCAAAATCGCGAAGCGATTTTGCTTAGAAGTTATCCGCGGAGCGGCAAACATGTCACATTGCATAACAATGAATGGATGCTAACAATAAAAATGCAGCAAATTCGCAAAGCGATTTTGCCTAGAAGTACCGGACTTTTATAAAAATCAAAATGTCAACAAACACTGACAGATTTTGAATTTTACAAGAAGCCAAAGGTCTTAAACGCGATAGCGTTTATCAAAAGCGGTAAACAAAATCACATTGAATAACAACAAATTGATACTAACAAAAATGCTGCAAAATCGCCCAGAGGTTAGCCGCGAAGCGGCAAACAAGTCAAATTAGATATTAATGAATCGATGCTAACAATAAAAATGCAGCAAAATCGCAAAGCGATTTTTCCTAGAAGTACCGGACTTTAAGAAAAATCAAAATGTCAAAAAAGTCTGACAAATTTTTGAATTTTACTAGAAGCCAAAGGTCTTAAACGCGACAGCGTTTATCAAAAAAATACCGACATATTTTGAATTTTTCTAGGAGCCGAAGGCCTTAAACGCGATAGCGTTTAGCAAAATCGCGAATGCGATTTTGCCTAGAAGTTAGCCGCGAAGCGGCAAACTTCTAGGTAAGGAACATGTAGAACATCGTAAAGAATGGTTGACTAATTTTATGGTTGAAACGAAACGGCGAAAGGAGATTGGTTTACCCGAACGCTATCTTTATGAGAAAAACATCAAGTCTATTTCTTATACTGACTTTATAAACAAAGAGTTAGTTTTATTTTCGAATGGTAACAACATTAGATTGATACCATGTCTTGTAGATGGCTTTAAACCAGGACAACGCAAAGTTCTATACACGGTTTTTAAACGTAATGACAAAAAAGAGGTCAAAGTATTGGAACTTGCAGGTTCTGTACTTGAACGCACGGCTTACCATCATGGAGAGACATCTCTTTGTTCCACAATTGTTAATCTTGCCAAAAATTTTGTTGGAAGCAATAATATTAATCTATTGGAACCTCGAGGTCAATTTGGTACTAGACTTTGTGGAGGAGAAGACAGCGCTAGTCCGAGGTGTATTTTCACAAAAATGTCTCCTTTCGCAAGGGTGATTTTTCATCCAGCCGATGATTCAATCTTAAAACATGAATTTGATGACAATATGAAAATTGAACCTGTATGGTTTATTCCTATCATTCCAATGATACTCGTGAATGGGGCTGATGGTATTGGAACTGGATGGATGACTAAAATTCCTAATTACAATCCTCGTGAGATCGTCGCCAATATATTCCGTATGTTGAATGGGGAAGAACCGGAGCATATGATTCCTTGGTATAAAGGTTTTTCTGGAACTCTTCAGGATGTTGGGGATTATCGCTACGTCTCCAGTGGCGAGATTGCTATTTTAAGCGGTAATAAGCTCGAAATCTCGGAGCTACCAATTGGTACTTGGACTCAACCGTATAAAGAAAATTTGCTTGAAATTCTTATGGCAGGTGAGTTTGTATTTTTTATATATGTTACGGCTAAAGCGTAGACTCGGCTAATTTATAAACTCATCAGCTAGTATACAAAATAACCAATCAGGTAGTTATTTTGTAAGAAACTGGATTTTCTGATAAAATACCCAGAGTACTTTGGCTATTTTATTAACTCACTAAGTAGTTTATAAACTAACCGAGATACGTAGGTTAGTTTATATAATACCAACAATCTTCATATATTATGTATATTAGCTAAAATAAATGTGGCTAGAAGGTATACTAAGGTATCTAGACTTATAAAATAACCATCATGTTGGTTAGTTTGCAAAATGCTCTTAAAATATATTTTTCTTATGTTATCCTGATGTTCTGTTGATTGGTATTGTTCCGTTTCTATAGAACCCGTTAAGGGACTATGTATACTTAGAATAGGTCAAAATATCTATTTTTTATATTGCATTTTATTCAATGTATATCATTTTAAGAATATTTCTCCAAAATTATAGAAAATTTGGAGCACACGTACAAAAGTTATAAGTTAAAAAAAATAGTTTTAAATATAAAAAACATAGACTTCAAGCTTTAAACGCGATTATCTCAAAACTTTTTTTTTAAAATACAGTTGCGGTGACCAAAATTTTTTAAAAACTATTGCACCCATTGTTCGGTACAGCGTCAAGTGCGGGAGTAGGCACCCTAAAACAGGTTTTTTTGCCAAGAGAAAACCTTCGGACCAAGGGAGCACTACGGGAACATTCCAACAGCAATCATATCTAAGTCATATCTAAGACTTGGAATTTTCAAAAGGGGTTAAATTTATATTGGATAGAAAGCCCAAAGAAGAGCGCCTTTTACTGTTAGTTTAAAAAAAAAATTTCTTTAGACGTTTGGCCCTCAGGACCACCTAAATAATTTGGCGTAAATTTTGAAATAGGGGTACGTTTGATGCAGCATACCGGCTTAGGGGTTGAAGATAGACCCCAACATAAAGCGAACGAAAGTGTCATCAGGTGTTGCAGATTCACGTAAATAAAAGTTTTTGTAAATCGGTTAAGGGGTTCTCGAGATATTAGATTAATAAGAAAAAATTAACGGCTCGCGCACGAGTTTTGAAAATTTGACGTTTCATCTGACAGAAGGAAATTTATTATAATTAATCATTTTGATGTACCTTTAATTGCTAATATTTTCGAAACTAATAACAATAGAGAGGTGGGGTTTGCGCAGATAGAAAGAGCGGTCTTTTGAGATGCTAAGAATCACCTTTGAGCGCTGCGTAGGCCTCCGGTGCCAGAAATATTCCGACACCTTTAAAGGCGACCGTTGTTACGTTACGAAATAACCTTGGGAGGACTCCACGAAATGCAATACATTGAATTAACTCTTCCCATGTTCGTTTTTAAGATTTGGCATTTGTAAAAGAGATTAAATATATATTTGCTGGAAAGGCCGAAGAAGAGTGCTTCTTACTGTTCATTTTACAAAAATTTTCCTTTAGAAGTTCAGCCCTCAGGGCCTCCTAAAAAAATTGGGTGGAATTCCTAACGTAGAGGTATGTTTAATGCGGCATACAAGTTTGGGGGGTTAAAGATACACCCCAACATAAATTAGTAAATTAGTTTTAACAAATTTGATTACAAAATGCATAAAATGGATTAATTATTAATTTTTGCAGTTTCGTACATATTTATTTAAATTAGCGTCTTCGATCACCTACTTGGAATTTTAAAACGTCAATTTACATTTTTTACTATTACTACAAACAATTATTTATTCCTTTTAAATTATGTATTGAAAATACTCTCCAATAATGACTAACAAGAGGTTTTCTTCTTGGACAGACGTTTTTCTTAATGAAGGTATTGTTTCTTACCGTCTTTAACCTTTAAGAAACAAAAAAAATGTTTAAATTCGAATTTAAAGCATTATGGGTTGAAAATATGAAATTTTAAAAGGCGCAAAACACCGGGAGCTTTGCAAAAATCTTAAAAGGCGGGCTTTTTTCGGTAATGTTTGGTTGCTAATATTTCCGAAATTAAGAGATTAACGGACACATTTGCGTAAACAGAGTGGCTTTTGAAACCTTAAAACTCGTATGCGAGGAAGCCAAGGCGACCAATTCTGTAACACTTTTAAAAACGAACTTTTTACGCTACGAAATACAATATTTTATTTAGCGAAATACAACATTTTTAATGGTTCTCATGTCTTATCTCAGACATACTCAATTTTATTTTTTATAGTAGTACAAAATAACTGACTAAAGAAACAAACAACACTTCCACATAACAAAATTAACAACTAATTTTAGAGAGGTATTTATATAAACTAACCCATCGAAAAAACAAACTGTACTAAGATCACAAACTAAATTTCTTTCTTTTTAAACGCTCAAATTAAGGGACGTTCGAGAAGCTGATATTTACAATGTAGGGTCGGCTAAAATCTCCCAATTCGTAACGCTCATCGGCTGGTCATCGAAACCAGTTTAGAAAAAAAAGTATTTTAGAGGTAATAATAAACAAAAATGTATATGCTGTATTTGTAGCTGATTACGGCTATCTACTATCCAAGTAAAAAGTATTGTCACCTCACTTTGAAGGCTCAGATTTTGAAAAACACTCAATGTATTTTAATCAAACTAAAATCGGATTATAGTCAAAATATTTCTGTACGCCCATGAATAATGTTATAATTTTTTAACAAGGGGGTAATTCGTTACCTTAATTTTATGTTCAAAAAACTGTGTTATTACTTATATTTTAAAAATGCTTACCTTTGTTCATTTTAATTAATTATTTTTTTATATATGTATATGATAGATATATTCTTTTAATTAAAAAATTATGTTATTGCGTTAATTGAAAAAAAGAGTTATAAAAATTGGTTTTATTCTATTTCAATTTCTTCATTTGATAAAATATTTTGGAAAAGTTGATTGGATATTGAGAGATAAAACCCAATAAATTGTTCCGTAGTATTATTAATAAAAATAATATTAATTAGAATTTTAAAAATTAAAATTATGTTACGAGACGCGTAAGTGAAGCGAAAAATGCAACAAAATCGCAATGCGATTTTGCCTAGAAGTTAGCCGCGAAGCGGCAAACAAGTTTACATTAAATGACAATAAATTGGTACTAACAAAAATGCAGCAAAATCGCGAAGCGATTGTGCTCAGAAGATAGCCGCGAAGCGGCAAACAAGTTCACATTGAATAACAATAAATTGGTACTAACAAAAATGCTGCAAAATCGCGAACCGATTTTGCCCAGAAGTTAGCCGCGGAGCGGCAAACAAGTCACATTGGATAACAATTAATCGATGCTAACAATAAAAATGCAGCAAAATCGCAAAGCGATTTTGCCTAAAAGTACCGGACTTTAAGAAGAATCAAAATGTCAACAAACACTGATAGATTTTGAATTTTACTAGAAGCCGAAGGTGTTAAACGCCATAGCGTTTATCAAAGAATACCGACAAATTTTGAATTTTTCTAGGAGCCAAAGGCCTTAAACGCGATAGCGTTTAGCAAAATCGCGAATGCGATTTTGCCTAGAAGTTAGCCGCGAAGCGGCAAACTTCTAGTTTTTACTTAAAATAAATTTCATTTGTGAAAATATTTGCTCACATTTATAAGTGGACCCGAATGTGGACAAAATGGCAAAACCAATTTTTTTTTAATGATGAAGACCTCGTATGGAGTGATGCCCAACATGTTGATATCATGAGAAAATGATTATCTTCTGGATACTCTACACTGTAGTTTCCACAAAACGGTAAAAATTATCAAATGCCACACCAGTAAACAGTTCGGAACACTTGTGAGATAATTTAAAGCCATTTTGTAACCTTTTATATTCACAGACACTTATCTATTTTATTTTCCCACTGCACTTTACTTGTTGTCTGGGCCCATAACCTGTTAGCTATAATAAGCAAGACAAAATTACTTTGTATGAAATACACGTCTAGACACTTTGAGGTTTTAACTAAAGATTGTACTTCTACAATCCAACAGCTAAGCTTGCTATTAAGACATTACCGCCGGATGGCGTCATATTGACATAAAATATGAATTGTTTGGATACATTTTTCAACACAGAACTTACCTTTAAACTACCATAACCAAATACAGGTTGTAAAATAGTCGACCAAAGTGCAAGAGATCCCAAAAAATTGATAAGATCTTCTCCTACAGCAGGATCATAATGAAAGTTGTCCTCTTCTGTTTCAGCAATACACTGAATCAAACTTTTATTTTTTATATTATTAATCTAATTCTTAATTGAATAAATGTCCAACAATTCCATAGCATGTTCATCACTAGATGTGTCCTCTTCATTTATTTCAATGTGATTTAGGGACGCAAACTTAAGACTTTGTGAGGGAATTTCCATATGGTTAACATCGAATCCTATATATTCACTGTTTGACAAAATCAACATTGACTCAATAATGTGTTCTGCTTCACTCAAATTATTGCATTGTATTAACTTTGACATCGAATGCATATAGAATTCTTTAAATCGTCGGGGTTTTCTTTTTAAGCGCTTCGAAATAGAAACAATTTTAATACAATGTGCGTAGTCTACCCTTATATATGTCTTGGGACATTTTGTATAAATGTTTTGTTTTGTTAGTGCTTATTTTTATGTTTTTTTCTATTGTTGCAACTCCTAGCTTATGATGTAATTAGGTATTTCTAATAAACCATGGCGCATCCACTAAGATTCTTAGGACTTTATTCTGTAATCTTTGTAACTTAGTTATATTTGTTTTGGATGTTGTACTCCATATAGGTACAGCGTAAAGTGCTAAAGGTCTTATGAGGGAAATATACATCATGATAGTGCATTCGGTTTTTAGCTTTGATTTCCGATTTAACAGCGGGTATAGTTGGGCTAGTCTTGCATACCTCTGGTTGAGTTTATAATTGATATGCTGCTTCCATGATAGTTTATTGTCTAATAGTACTCCTAGATATTTTACTGGTTCGTCAGACGTATTCCATTGAATGATTTCATTGATAACATGAATGTTAGGTGGGTTGCAGATTCTCCTGAGTGTGAATATTTTTACTTACCATTTGCTCGAATTGATTTGGATATTCCAGTTACTAAACCATTTGCATACTTTTTCTGTTGCGGTCTGTAGTAATCGAGTTGCTTGCGTTAGGTCATTGCTTAGAGTAATTATGGCAGTATCATCGGTAAAGGTTGCTAACGTGCCTTCTATTTTTGGCACATCAGATGTGTGTATATTAAATAATAGAGGTCCCAATATACTGCCTTGAAGGGGACTCCGGCTCGTATGCTTTTGATTTTTGAGCCTTCGGCATTTATTTTAACTGCGAAGTTTATGTTCTCAAGGAATGAGAATAGTATTGCTGTTATGTAGCTGGATATACCTAGCTTTAGTCGCTTCATTATTCTCTTTCCAATTGTCCATGATTCCATTCCATTCCATACAATAGAATAGAATATATGTATGTTTTCACGAAACGATATCGAGTATCTAGTGACAAGGTGGTATTTGTTAGTAATTTTTTAATTGTTACCAATTTAATACAACATATCAATTTCGGGTTGTTCCGTTTTCGATTGAATCGAATAGGTGTGATCGCGGATATAAAATGAACATTTTTACAAATAAGTGTCGGTAAAGAAGATCGTAAGTTTTTGAAATTTTTATGGTGGAATGAAAAGAATGAAATCATATTTTATATACATTGTCGCGTAGTTTTTGGATTATCAATTAGTCCATTTTTGTTAAATGCAGTAATAACCCAGATAAAAAAATAAGAATTATAGCGAATGGGCAGGAACTAAAATATAGTGCGGAAAATATATTAAAGTTAAAAGAATGTTGGTTTGAAATGGAATAAAACAAGTGACACAATTGAATGCAACACGGAATTTTTGAAACGTCTAGATTCTAGAGGTTGTCACCAAAACAAATCATAAAAAAACGTTTGTGGAATGGACCTTCTTGCTTATATAAAAGATCACAAGAATGGTCCAAATCAACGAATAAACGAGAAATAAAAGAAACTGCAGACATGACATGGTAAAAAGCGATATAGGATGGTACTAGAAATACTTTTCGGGTTTCCAACGAATAGTAAATGTTTGGGCTTACAATCACTTTAGGATGGTGGTATTGTACAAAACCGATTAAACTATATGGTGAAGCCAATATTATAATACTAACAAGGCCACCATTCGCGGCTATAATGGAGTACAGCGGTGAAACTTTTACCGCAGAATACACTGAATGTCAGCTCTCTAACGAACTTTTAATTTCAACACCATGGCCATTAATACTCGAGATATAGCTAAAACATGATGAATAATTTCGGAGCCAGCACTCCAGACATTGACATAAGCGGCTGTGCTGTCAAACTGTGCGTCCCTGCGGAAATTGACTGCACTTTGCCAGCAATGTGCTTTTCTCCTTTAGTGTTCAAAGTCCTGCCAGTGTGCATCTCTTTCTTGAAACCGGTTTGATCGCTGTTCCAGATATTTGCAGCACTATATGGCTTGAACATTTCGTTACAAGTGACAAAATGGTTTGCCAGGACATTTATTTGTTCGTCTTTGTCAACTGCAGTTGCTGCTGTCACAAACTTCGTTATTTTACGGGACACGACATTCAATTTCTTCTTGAAGTTCAGTATCCAAGTGTCGCTTGCTTTAAAACCGTGGAATGCAATTTCTGCTCTGTGTTTGAGCGCCCAACGACGAATGTCCAAATCGTGCACAATACATGCATTGGCTCGAGCTTCACGGAACTTGTCGACGACAAAATTGAACACAAATCGGAGTTTGTCGACCTTGGTACCACCACGAACTACCTGCTTTTCCCATACATACAGCGTTGTTTCGTGACAGCGAGAAAGAGGAGTAAACTTATGTGTCATTTATGACCATGCGCGATGCGGCTTGACTTCACGCCACCACTTGACAATTTCCGCCTTTTTGGCCAGAGAATACCCATGAGACTCTGCTTTTCAGCTTTCAGCTTCAAAATTGATCTTACCACCAAATCTAGCTTTCCGATTCGGTTTTTGTTAACGTTGTTAAAATGTTCCATGTCGCTGCACAAATGTGGCGTAGCACCACTGTCAAGACACCGCTTTTCACTCACATTTTCACTTGTCCGATAACATGTGTTGAATGTTTCGGCTTTTTCTTTGTTCGGACAATTTTTGGACATGTGGCCCACTTGGCTGCACTTGTGGCATTTGAATTTAAAATCTTTTCTCGGTTCAGAATGCTTGGGTTTTTAACATTACTTCCTGTGCTAGTGTTTCTTAGGTCCTTTGATCCACAAGCCCACTTGATCTGCACTGCCTTGTTCCCCTTTTCTCCAAAAATTTTTAATATTTATTTTCCTTAAACTGGTGAGTTGTTAATTTTTATAATTAATAACGCCCCCAACATGGTACTATAAAAAATAAAAGATCATATATTATGCTAAGTCAGCTGCAGGGCGAATCTCTCCTGGCCTTCTTGGTATAATTTGCATCGTTGAGCTACTACTGCTACTTGGTCGACCTCTTTTGGCGATAGAATATTTATCTTGTAGCACCAAACTGTCAGCCAAACGACGACGAAAGTAAAGCAAAGTAAGTTCTGGAACACGGTGTTTTCGCCATTACCATTTTTTGTACTCAATATTACTCGTTTTGGGAATAGAACCTAATGAACTTGAAAACGCATATAGTTCGTTAGTGTCTGCACATTGCGACGTCATCGTCGCTCGTTTCACATCACTATCTAAGATGCCGTCAATAACCGCATCCATTAAATAATTTTCAGGTACCTTAACGGTCATTGCCTTAATTTTTGCGAGTTTATTAAAACAATATTCACCTAAACTTTGTCTCGGCATCGCAACATAATTAGCCGCTTCCTTAAACAATTTACCAAATGGTAATGGTTTACTAAACTGCCGCACTAATGCCTTTTTAAAGTTACGCTAATCTAAGCGGATAAATTCTTTTGAGTGGTACCACCTTCGCGCCATGTCCTGAAGCCTACTAGCAACCACTCGAACAATCTCTAATGTTTCCCCACTGGTACGATTCGGTTGCATCATCCACCCGCGCGATCCAGGATTCTACGGAGAATGTGCATTCCGCTGGATTAAAAATCGACACCCACGCCTCTTCTGCCGCCTTTGGCATTCGAGTCTGCTGTGAGGTCCCGGTAGATGAACGGACGGTGGACCTTACTAGTACACGAATCCTCTCTTTTAACTTTCAAAACTCGCTGTTCCTCGACTTTAACCTGAGACTTGTGTGCGAGGGCTTTCGTCCACAACTCTTGCGTCCACACGAGCAAACCGGGGTCCGGTGTCGTTCACTGGATCGCGATCGCGAACGTGATGCTGCAACCCTAGCACTTCTCGAGTTGGATTTATCTTTGCCTTCTCTTGGCATCGTTGAAAGCAGTCAATAACCTAAGTCCACATCTTTTTATTTAGAACAATTCTCTTATAATGAAATACACAGCAAAACACCTCCACTTATCACCAAAGATTACGCACACTTTAAGAACCTCAACTCCGCACTGGAGTTGACATATGAATGAATATCCTCTTCCTTATACGAAAAGTCTTTTTATGCCGGTCGCTCTCTTTGTTCGTTTGTTTTTCTTTAACAACGATGACAAAAGAAACGGTAATTCTAACTTAAAAATAGGTGTGTTGGCTTTGTAAAGTTACATTCTTTTGTCCGAACAGATCTCCATCGTTAGACGTCACATGAAAGTTTGGTTGCCTAAAAAGTCAGAGTTACTGCTGGGGTGGTGATTTGCTTTGACAGAAATTGTACATATGTAATAAAGAAGTGCAAATAGACGATTACTTATTTGTACACATATTATAGGAGGTCTTATAAATCACCATTAAAAATATCTAAATTTAAGAAAGGAAGTTGTTTGGGCTTACAATCACTTTAGGATGGTGGTATTATACAAACCCGATTAAACTATATTATAGTACTCCCCGGTTAAATTGTTTTCTAGTTTCCACAGCACTCCGACCCATCACTATTAATCTAACGCGAAACGTTTACAGAAAAGCAACCACTTATTTGAACATTGCTTAGAAATGGTTCCTCAAATTGCGAATTTTTTGTTCTATAAACTTTAATATGACCATTACGGAAAATTTGAAAACATTTTTCATCAGTAAATATAACTTTTTTCCAAAATTCTTCTGAGAATTATTTGTATTTGCAAAATTCATTCGAGTACACTTATTAGCATTGTTTAACTGAAATTTTACAGCTGCGGAAAAGCATCTTAATCCGGTCTCTTTCATTCTTTTCAGTGTCGTTGTTACAGACGTAGTAAAATCGGTAGCCACTTTTGCCGCAACCACCGATCTAAAAGGATTTTGCCTTATGTAACTATTTAAAACCAAGTCTTCTTCTCTTGTGGTTACACGTTTTATCCAGTTCCAGCACAACATTCAATAGTTGTTTCACTGTTCCATCTAATTTTTATTTTAATATACGTTGTTTTGAAACGTTGTATTGCAGGGCTAATGAATTTTTAGAATAGCCCTGACTTAGTTTTTCTATTATTTCAGTTTTTTTATTTACACCCAAATGTCTGGCCATATTTTAAAATTTACAAAGAAAATTCATTGCTAAGTGTTTATTTGAACATCTTGTGGCGTGTTACCATTTTTTATTTTGGATTTATTTACAAAAGGGAATAGAAATTATTTACACGGGGAGATCGTCGGAGATGTTGCGTCGTGGTGGTGTAGCTGTGGGCGCGGTGAGTCGGCTGGTGCAGCTATCGTCGACGGAGACCTGGTGTCGGAGGCGAAGGATCTGTAGTTGATGTCGAATGGCGGAGCAAAAGATGTGCGGCGGTTCGTCGAGCTAAGATGACTGATGACTGATGATTTCGAGACAGAAAACGGGATATTTATACAAAAGTGATTGTAAATAGGATAAAAGGATGTGCATGCTTGGATGGTTGAGTTTGCAGCCTAACGGTATCACCCACAGTAGGTGGTGACCGCCAAACTGCGTTCCCAGGAGAGAAAGAATGAAAAAGGGATTAGAGCACTTAGAAGGGAATTGGTTTTTGGAGTTAAGGTATAATTATAGGATTTCGGAACGGCATGGGGTTAATAAGGAAAGGATCACCAGCAAGAGAGTATTGTTGGGCCAACGCTGTGTAGCGTTGGTTCCCACAATCTTAACCCGTTATTTTGTTTTTGAAATTGTCTCTTTTGAGTAAAATTTGAAAAATCTTTAGTTCTATTATAATAAACATTTTCTTCATCAATAATAAAAGATATGGCCTGGTCCATTGTATTAGGACCTTTGGCTCTTATAAAACTATCTAGTGGTTCTCTTAGACCAGCAAGAAATGCTTTCAAAGTTAAATTTTCATACATATTTTTCTTTATAACACTAGTTTGCACGTCATTTTCAGTTCAATGAATCTTTGAAAATAATAAACTTCTTACTTCAATACATTTTTCATAAAATTCTTGGGCAGTATCATTTCTTTGCCTCAATAGCATTAAATCTCAGTAAAGAATCTTCAGATCTTTGATCTGCAAAAGATTGTTGTAAAATATTTTTAAGTTCTAGCCAAGTATTTATTTCTCTTCCGTTAGTTACTAATAATGCTCGTCCGGTCAAGTTTGTTCTAATAGACGGTAAGACTAATTTTGATCAAAATTGATCACCAAAAGCGTGTCTTAAAGCCCTTATTCCATATTCCCAAGTACTAGCGGTTGACTTGGTTCCCTGCCACCAGGTTGCTGCAGATCCATCGAGTAACATAGAAAGTCCTTTAAGACCATAGCTATCTGATATTCACATGCAATTTTTATAAACTAAAACTTTTTTCACCACTTAAGGTCCTTTATAACTGATGAGTCTTGATTGTCCTGTTGAGGGATGTTCTGCTTGCAACAATACGAGATCCTCCGCGAGATATTTTCTAGGTCCCATATGCCGTGCATTGAATCGAGCAGCTTGTTTCTTTCCCATGCAGTCGATCCTTTTTTTTTTTTGCTTCCTCGTGTATTTTTGATATCGACACATCATCATCGTCAAGGTTCGTAAGTGCGGCACAGAACTGATTGCCTAAATGGTTACGTGGTGTAAATGTACACACTAGCGCTTGAGGAGTTTATCCGGTAGTGCGATTCTCATCGATAGTACTTCGTAGAAGTAGTTTTTGATACTTTCGGATGGTGATAAGCTTCGTTTCATTAATTGTGTATGGTATATACCTGCGATGTGTTGTATACGCATTGAATTGGTCTACTTATTTCCTTTTTAAAGATGCTCCAGGTGACGGGGCTAATTTGAAGTGCGGAAAACCAATGTTGTGTTGCTTCCTCCAACCGCATGGTTGCGTAGAGCAGTTTGCTCGTCCCAAACAAACGTTGCTCCACAATTCTCTACTACCGTCAACCACTTTTCGACTGTTAAATTATGTATATTATGAGATATGAATTGCTTACCATATAAAATTTCAAAAGCTTTAACAAAGTAATTTAATAACTTTTCTGCATAATTAATATTATCTTCCACTATAATCAACTTTGGGCTAATGAGTATTGTAATAGCTACGTGTAAAATCAAAAAGTGTTCATAAATTTCAAGATTTAAAAGTGATTTTAAAACAATGGGTCCTGTGTATAATAGAAATTGTCCAAATTGTTTCCGTGAAAATTCTACAGGTACACGATTATGCAAATCTATTAAATTGGTAGATATAATATTAAGGTGGTTGCCACTCATTCTTACTGATAATGGACCTTTTATCCATAATAATAACAATTTTTTCATAACACCCAAGCAAACTAAGTGCATGTAATCTAAAGCAACAGATGATACTTAACCAACATTTGGTATTTCAAGATGTGATGTTTCTCCTTGATGGTATTTCTTGTCTGCTTGATTAATAAAATCATTATCTGTTCTGAGTTTACAGAAATAATTTAAAATAAACAAAATAACCGCATTTTTTTATAACGATACCTTGTATCCTGTTTTTACCACTCAGATAGATAAAACGGGATCGTAATAACAACAGATATAAAAAGAGTGAAAGGACACGGATATAAGGATCCGTAATAAAAGATATAAGGTAAACCGACCAAATATCGGATACTTTTTGTTAGACCAATATCTGACACATTCAACGTTTTCATAATACCACCATGTTTTGTCAAGGTGTGCCTTAATCTTTTAGTTATAACATTCTAACGTTAAAATATTTTATTTATACTTAATTGTTTTACTAATTATTTTTTCCTTAAATTATGCATTTTTTTACATAAAAAAAAATTCGTCCTAATATCGGATAAGGATATAAATAACATGAGATTTTAATTAAAATTTCAATATTCAAAAAAAAGAATTTATGTTTTAAAAAAGTAAAAGTCTAATGATTTTGGAAAAGGTCGCAAATAAAACTTTTCCAGTTGTCACTATCGGCGCACAACTCGTATGCCCATCGAAGACACTTGTTAGGGCACCGAATACATTGTTCCCCTTGTGTGTCTGATTTCTATGGTTGATTGCAATATAAGCAATCGCACTCATCGGCACTATCTTCACCATCTGCAGAGACAAGTTTAATGCCAAAATTCTTCTGAGCTTTCTGTATCTACATCTTGCTTCTTAACTTTTTTTTCTTATGGAACAGGCTCTTGACAAACAAAATGTACAATTTGGTTACAAACACTGCCTAATATCGGATATCCGATATTAGGTCCTCCACACTATCCGATATTAAAACGGCATCGACCACGTAGAAAACTTAGACATAATCTAAAAGTGAAGCCATCTACGATTGGTTTCAAAACACACGAATATACTATAAAACCTTAGTGTTATCCTGTATATAATATATTAAAAAATCTACCTTGCTTTACGGTGGATATCGACTTTACAATATGATATCCGCGTCATTTCTAAACCCAGAGTTGACATTCTATTTGGTTGTAATAATAACAGGTAATAATAAAAATAACAATTTATATATTACTTTCATGAAAATCTCACAATAAGGAGCACAATAACTATAACGAAAACTATACGAATCAAAATATCAAACATTAGCGCGATTACTTTCAAATTGCATGTAGCAGATCTCATACGTGACTGTCTGAACGTAATCACACATCGCTCATTTAGAGATTCTACAGAATTTGTATGCCTGAGATACAGTTTACGCGGGAATAATCAGCAAAAACTCTCAATTAACGGTGTGCGATTACGGATACAACAGCGCCGTCCGATGAAACAACCTTGGAATAACAGAGCCGTCAGATGGCGAGAACTACGAATTCGGCCGCCGGCGGGAACGTGTTAATGCATATAGCACCGGATAGATGGAGATATGCCATGGAGATCGCTAACCTCAGAAACTGAGACAGCACCCGGAGAAAGAGAGAATTACCATTCTATTTTTTTCACACAAATGACATAAGTCACTACTTGAAATGCATTAACAAAAACATTGTAACATTTTGGACAGAGGTGCTCAGAATATTCCGTCGGTCTAGTTAAATTTCCGACAATTTGTTATTGTTGTCATATAATATATTCTCCGTCTCTGTAATCTTTGCCAGGGATAATGGTATGTTAGTGGAGGCAATTCGAAGCTTTGGATCACACCCGAATAGAACTGTGTACGGGGAACGAGAAATGGCACAGTGATATGAACTATTTTTTTTGCCACCGAACAAAATGTAAGTCGACTGACCCATGACTTGCTCCCATTATCTGACATCTAAGCACGAAGTATGTTACTAAAGAATACTCAATAAAAAAGCGAAATTCCTCCGTTTTTGTACGCGCATAGGCGAATTCCCAGAAATTTGCCCGATCCCTTAACATGGCGCTGCTATTTTCTGGTGCCTTATTAACATGGGAAACGGAATATAATTAACAGATCTAGAAAACAAATGGAACAAAATATTATTTTAATATTTTATTTAAAGCATGGGTACGACTAAAGCAACTTCTACAGTCACATGTTAAAATTTTTTAGCTTCACACTGATTAAATTTAATGCGATTTCTTTATATGTATACATAAGATTCTATAATTGCTATAGAAGTTATATTTAAAAAATCCAACGATTTTGCCAACAATTAACTACAAAATTTACTTATGGATATAACAAACAGTTATAACAAACAGAGGTAAACTTACTTAATAATAATATTTTGGCGGCAATCGTTAGCGAAACGTGATCGCTGCTGTACATATGTCTATCGTTCCAGTACACACTGGTTAATGAAGTTGTGCAAGTGCTAGCAGTCGTAACACGCTTAATATTGAAGTGGTACGACTTAGGCAACCTTACCCTAACTATTTACATAAATTTTATTGAATTTTTAATTTGAAGAACTGGTTTTATAATTACAATTTAGTCTTTTTTCTCGATTTTTTCTTGAAAAATAAGCATCTTCTTATGGAATTCTTCCATGTCTTCAACGTAGTCCGATGTCTCTTCGGTTTCTTCGAGTTGATTTGGTAGTACATTAATGGTGCTTGCTGTATTCTGGTTGAGGGTTTGAATGTACCTAAAAATTAAAGAGTCTTATTAAAGTTAAAAGTATTAATAAAATTTGTAACAACCCTTTTGTGAGTTTTATAACGAGGCCCGCTTTGCGGGCCGTGCCAGAAAACTTTTTTTAATAACCATAATAATATTTTATAAAAATATACATATTTATTTGTTATATTAATTACAGATATAATTTAGTGACATCAATAATTTAATGGTTTTAAAAAATTAAAGTTCTATTATACAAACGTTTTATGGCCGAAACGTTTTTCTCCGTAAACGTTTAATTTGATAGAATGTGCTTTATTTTAAAACACTATATAAAAGTACATGGTACAAGACTAAACAGTTATAAGTGTTTTTATCATTAAACGGATAAAGCGTTTTTAAATAAAGCACTTTAGTGTTTAATATATTTTTTTAAAACACTTGTAATGTTTTATGTAGTAGTAGTTTAAACGTTTATACAATTTAATTTCTAAACACTAGGTATGAAAAAAACACTTACATGTTTTATTTTAACACACCAAGTTAAACACTTGGATTTGCAGTGTATAAATTAAAAAAACATCAAAAAAAATTTAAAAATACGTAGCCCGATCAAGTAGACAGATAAATATTAATTTTAAACCGTTTGCATCGAGTGTGCCATGATTCATTTACAAAGTGTACATGTATAGTTAAAAATATCTAATAAACTAAAAAAATCGAAAATTCAATCAAGCTGACATGTAAAAATGAATTTTAGATAGTTTGAATCGAATGTGCCTTGATTTGTTCACAAACTCTACAGGTACAATCAAAAATATTAAAAAAAACTGAAAAATCTGTACTCCGATCGAGTCGACACATAACTATGAATTTTCAACTTTTTGGCTCAAGTGTGCCATGATTCGTTCACAAAGTGTACAGGTACAATAAACAACATCCTATAAACTAAAAAATCCAACGTCCGATAGCGTTGGCATTTAAAAATTAATTTTAAACCGTTTGGACGAATGTGCCATGGTTTGGTCACAAAGTGTACAGGTACCATCAAAAACATTGAAAAAAACTGAAAAAACCTTTGTCAGAACAAATTGACACTTAAAAATCCATTTACGCCTTTTGAATCGAGTGTGTCATGGTATGGTCAAAAAGTCTATTAGTACAATCAAAAACATCTAAGAAACTTAAAGAAATCCAATGTCCGCTCAATTTGACAGGTACAAATTAATTTTGCACTGTTTGAATCGGGTGCGCCATGATTTGTTCACAAAGTGTACAGGTACAGACGAAAACATCGAAAACTGAATCTTTCCTTTTTGCCTTACGAATTGCATTAAAATCAAGAGGTACACATTGATTAGAAAAATAATTAACGTAATCAACTTTATCAGTTACATCTATATTAGGAGTATCACTTTCGTCTACTTTTGTAATAGGTAATCTTGATAATCCATCCGCTAAATTATCACTAGACTTAACATATTCAATATCATACGAGAAATTACTTAACAGCGTAGCCCAACGTCTTATCCGATTTGCCGCATACTGCGGAATTCCTTTTTTCGGATGAAACAATGACAATAACGGTTTATGGTCAGTTACAATAGTAAATTGCTGACTATATAAATATTGATAAAATTTATTTAATCCAAAAACAATGCTTAACGCTTCTTTTTCGATTTGTGAATATTTAGTTTCAGCTATCGATAAAGTTCGATACGCAAACGCTATTGGTTTTAACTGTTTATTTGGAAAATAATGCATAATTACCGCACCTAATCCATAATTAGAAGCATCGGTTATTAATTTAATTGGATAATCTGAATTGAAATGTACCAAAACAGGCGCTTGACTCATTAATTCTTTGATTGAATTAAAAGCTAATTCACATTTTGCCACGCGATAGCTCCATCTTTTGTGCATCTAAAAAGTGGTGCAAGCGCTACTTATCTTTTAAGTGGCGCCGCCACGGCTTTTCTAAAGTGTAGCATTTTGTCGTAAATTCCAGAAGCTTGACGTTAAGAAATCGCCTATTCTCGGAAACGGCTCGTTCGATTTATGCGAATTTGTTTTTAAACGAAAGCCAGTTCAATTTTTGGGGTGGCGTCTCGCTACTCGAACGTAGGTTGTCGCTTTAGATTTGGAGTAAATCGCACAAATAGGAAGAGAAAATGCGCCGACGAAAACGGTTTTTCTTGTACAGCTCCCAAACTAATCATCGGCTGTCCGATTTTTCTCCGCCTGCATTCGGCGTCTATGGTCGCGCACGTGCAGACCAAACGTCGTGTCGCTCTCGATGCCCGTTCTCTCACTATAGCGATTTTTCGATTTTGGAGGGGTTTATAACTTACATTTTTTCTTTAAATTTTTTATTATTGCCGTCCTATTGTTGGTTCTTTTACGTCTCGACGGTCCGGCGGATGCTCTAGGATGCCCGGCTTCCGACGGCTCCGGGGCGATTGTTGCTTCCTAAATAGATAAAAAAATACAAGTTAAGTGAAGAGTTACATAAAAAAATATAAATGAAACACTTACCTTTTGTTTTAGTTCTCTTCAATTCGCTGTGAAAACAGGAAAACAAAGTTATTAAATGTACCTTATGTACAAGCTATTTTACTTATGATACATTCTTGATATAGCAAATCATCATCAGCCGGCTGCAACAATAATATTATATTAATACTTACTGATACCTGCTGAATTTAATTGTATACTTACATCCAATAGTATCTTTAATTCCTCGTTCATTGTAAAAAACACTTCTTCTCATTTTATTTATCGTCTCTTCTTATTGTTAATCAAAGTTAAACTAACTCTGCCCTTTGTTTTCGTAACCACTCCATTTCGAACCCCTTGTTCTCAGCCTATCGGCAGCGCCTAAATTGTTTTTTAATTTATGAGTTGGCAGTTTGTAAAATTTATAATGGTTAAAAATTTATAATAATTTTCCTTTTTCGCCAAATATCGTTGAGCCTTCCATCTTTAACACTGGATAGGAAATGAAAGGTACTTAATTGTAAGTTATAATAATAATAATCAATAAATCTTAATTACCTTTCGGTGTAAAGGTGTTACATGTATAGTTATGTACCCTTAAATACTTTTCTATATAATTGTTATTATTAATGTTAAATTTCTGATAAGGCCGCCAAGTTGGCACAGTATATACTAACCTAATTGTAAGTTATCAAGTTCAAATAATGCCTCTGGTGTCTCGAGTAGTCATTTTAAAGATTTGGTAAAATTCCTCAAAATATTTTAAAAAGTTACGATTTTTATACCTGCTCCTTAGCAGGGGATATAATCCCTCACCCTAAAGTTGCTGGTGAAACTGCTACGGCGGATTACTGGACCCCTATGGCGCCGCGGGGGGATTGCAACGCGTCCTACTTTACGTGCGTTGTAGTGAGAGTATTTGGTAGGTTTTTTTGTACAGCTCTTCGAATTAGTTTAGATGGTTTTTCATTAATATCATGTGTGGCTTTCCTTTTACATGCATTGAAAACTACTTGCCGATTGAATTTTACCTCATCACATTGTGATTAGTCTCACTTCGCTAATTACACATTCGACTCCAAGTGTAAATACTTTTGCAGGACAATTTGTTGATTTTTTCGAGCGCCGCCAGATAACATCTCCACTCGTTAAAGTTTTTTGTTTAGAAAAGGTAAACTTATTTATCACCAATACGTCCCTTCCACGAATACTTTTCGAAAAACTTAGTTACATCTTCAACACGCTTCTCACCACATCATTTTTAATACACACGCAAAGTTGAGAAAAAACTGAATTTTAATTGTCTCTGTAAAGTGTGCATCAACATTATCTATATCTGTATATTTCTTTTTGGCCCAATGAACGATAGGTATACAAGTGGTAATCGCACTTTCTTAGAAAATGCAAGTAAGGGTTGGAGTGCATGGGGTGCAATTGTAACACAGTGAAGGAGTAATTAGGTCTTTGAATTTTTTTTTTTTTTGTGATAAATGGAAAGATCATATATAAGTTTTATAACAAAACTATTTTTATTTTTATTTTTTTCGCAATATTTCAAAAGTTATATCAAAATAAAAATTAATTTTGAATCCAGTACCGAAAACACGCCGACAGCTCCTGAACAAACACGAGCGTGTGTGACGTCATAATGTTAGTTTTCATTCATTGCAGCTTATACAGAAATAATAAATGCAGTGTTTTGATCTATTTAATTCTTTTGCCATGGTTAAATACTAAAGTTTATATTGAAAATGTCGAACCACAAAAGTTATTGTTCTTGTTTTGTACCATTATGTACAAATACTTCAAAAACAACTCCTGACAAAATGATTTTAAATGTTCCCCAAGATGAAAAACGTCGAAATAAATGGTTTTAAGCAGTGCATCGTTATAATCCTAAAACAAAATCGAATTTTTTTTGTTGTGAAGATCATTTCGATGTAAGTATTTTATAACACTATTGTTAGTAATTATTATTTATCCAAGTATACAAATCAAATAAGTAGAATTCAGTAAAAAATATATCAACATGAGGAATATTATCAGACTTTGTCTTTATAAATCCTTTATCACACATAGCTAATCGGAATTAACTAACAAATCGTTTTTTAGCAGTAAATTTTCAATATTATTGTCAACTCACGTGTAATAGCCGTAAACGCTGTCCTGTTATTAAACATCTATAACATTATGACGTCACAAAGATGGTGGCCAATTTTGGCGCGTTTATAGTCACGTGATTTTTTTTTAAATTTTATCAATTTTTAATTGCTTATAATTAATTGAAAAAAATTTTTTTTTAAGTATTTTGCATTAAATATCCATATTATTAATAATAAAGTTTTAAAATACATAAAAAAAATCAATAATTTTTTTTTTCAAATACCTAATTGTAACACAGAACGAAAATGTAATTTTTAATCAAATTGCTTTTATTATTTGGTCTTAATACACTTTCTTACACTTATTCAACTCATAATATCAAGTATTTAAACTTATAGTATCACATACACTTTGATCTTTAATTTAATTTATTAAAATTTATAAATAGTTAATGAATAAAATAATTAAATAGTTAATATTTTTTTAAATCAGTTTGAAACTGAGAAAATAATTAAATTTCAAATATTAATTATTATTTTCTCTCATAGATCTCAGTTTTGGTACCATTTCTTCGTTATATAAAATCTTTAAGTCACTATTTTTATTCTCTTTGGTATAACTTTTCTTTTTGAACCTTTACGCTTCGTACAATTATTTTTAATATCAGAAGTTTTGATTTTGGTCGACGTCTTATCTAAATTTAAACGCTTTGGTTTCTTCTTTTTTTTTGACAAGCTTGCAAAAGAAATTTCGCCTCTATTGGTTTTTCGAGGTCTAAATTTACCCATTTTATATTGAATCTGTCAAATAGAAATATTGATGTTAAAAAAGTAAGGTAATAATATCAAAAATAAATAAAACAAACATATTTGAACACTTTATAAAAAAATTTATTGTATAATAATGATGCCGTAACGTATTTACTTACTAAAATGTTCACGCCGAATAGTGGCAATAACAAAAAATAAATAAAATTCAGCTTTTTATTGCACTTATAAATTACCTTGTTCGCTGTCAACATACACAATCTGTCGCGCATCGAGTGTGCGCAGATTCTATGGATGGCTGTGATTATTACAATTGCTACTTGTTCAGGTGTTACAATTGACGCTCACGCTGAATTGTTATTAAAAGTTGAATTACAATAACAAAAATGGGTAAAACAATGTAAAACTCTATCGTATATTATTCTTAATATGTCTATTAAAGTATTAATACAAGTCCCACAACATAATATCAAAAAATAAGATTGTTATTAAAAAAGTTGTGAACCGTACAAAAAAAAGTTTTCACGCGTATTTTTAACAATTCTAAATATTTTGATATTGGAACAAGATTGATAGCTGAAACTTTTATCCCGTGAATGAATTATCATTTCGGATGGATAAAAAAAATATAATAATAATTTTTAGTTTTTTTAATATTTTTTTGCTGAGTGTTACAATTGCAGCATCTCTCCCCTACCTTTCAATTTAGTTTTTCAAGACTTTCTTCTGACAATGGAGTGTCACCAAGTGGAAAACGAGTTTTAAATTAAAATCGGGATAATTTTCTAAAGTAATGCTTTTATAAACTGTAGTCGATAAAAAAATTTTCCTAATAAACTTGTTATCGTAGCTCAGATGATTAGATAGAGGTATATCGTTCAGAACAGCCCGTGATCAAACCCTTCTTTTTGCCTATTTTTTGTTGTTGCCATTGGTTAAATAACTGAAAAAAATGCAGTCCTTTGACGTTCTAAATGTTATTAACTATTTAAACCCCTATTGCAAAAAATTTTCATTTACTGCAGTTTATAAAAGCATCATTTTAGAAAATTATCATGCTTTATTTTTAAACGCGTTTTTCACTAGGTGACACTATTGTGAGTAAAGTGCGTATCAATAATGACTACAATACATAAGCAATAGTATATTTTATACGAATTCTACACCGAATCATTTTAAATTAAATATTTTCATCGACATTCACAACTTTGTGCAATCATGTTGTAATATCTCTTAAAGATGATATTCTCAAAATTATCCCAAAAAACCAAAACTATAGATTTATAACTATTTGGAATACAATTCAAATTTGATTTAGAGCTACTCCCAATCACTGCCATTAGTTTTGCATGATTTGAAAATTTGTTACTTGTAAATAACTCACAAGTTCCAATGCACTTATTGATTGTTATAATTTTCGGATATATTATTACAGGAATGTTGGAAAAATTTATTTTTTAAAATTTGTAAAGTGCATTCGTCCTCCTTCAATTTATTTGGTATACTCTCGAGGCTTTGTTCTTTAAGTTTTTCTTTCAAATAACCTACAAGTTGAAGTGTTTTTTCCTTTTAGATTTAATCATACATAATATGTTTATCTTACCTTTGTACTGAAATTTCAATACTACACACACAGAATAATCTTGAATTAACACCACCAAAAGTCAGGTACTCCAAAACTACAGGACCCTAAATTTGACCGATCGCAGATACCAATAAGCCCAGCATTTTCCAACGCCATTCTGTGGCCTAACTAGTCTCCTACAAAATCTGGTGGTAAGAAAAAGTCATCCAAGCAGCGTTTACCGGATGCTATTGGTGCGACTCAGTGGGTGCAGTATTGGAATGAAAAAAATTGAGAAGGAAGAAAAGAAAATAAAAGACTGGCTCTGCAGAAAAGAAAATGTTGAAAAATAAAGAAAAAATTGAGCAGCATCAAAGGAAACGCATTAAGAAACAAGTTTTCGTGCAATCCGATTCAGAAGATAATATTCCATTGAATTTGTATGCCGAAAACCTAAGTTTGAAGATAGCTTAGAATAATTGATAATTTAAGTGCAAAGTTATTATTTTTCTATCGTAGTTTGATAATAAGTTTTGAAAAGTTAATGTTTTAATTTTCATGTTTGTATTCGAATTAGGTACTACCTACGTTTCACTGTGCCATTAAAAATTAGTTGTAAATCAAAGAAACTTTAAGTCAATACATGAAAGTCAATTTGTCTAACAAAATAGTGTTTTATTTTCAATTAACTACCTTTTCTTCATTAGTTTTCAGTGGTCAACTATAGGTGAAAATGGTTATTTTTGGAGCGCAGTGGTCTAACTCTTTAGATGCATTACCGAATTTTTGGTATTGTTCAGAAATCTATAAAAACTAAATTTTGGATAATCAAATAATTTATCAATAAATTGCAGTGTTGGTAAACGAATAAACAATTTTATATATACATTTCTACTTAAAAATTTCATAATACCCGTTAAGCATTTCAAATGTCAATAATTTTCCATTAATAGTTAATGAATAAAATAATTACATAGTTAATATTTTTTAAATCAGTTTGAAACTGAGAAAATAATTAAATTTCAAATATTAATTATTATTTTCTCTCATAGATCTCAGTTTTGGTACCATTTCTTCGTTATATAAAATCTTTAAGTCACTATTTTTATTGTCTTTGGTATAACTTTTCTTTTTGAACCTTTACGCTTCGTACAATTATTTTTAATATCAGAAGTTTTGATTTTGGTCGACGTCTTATCTAAATTTAAACGCTTTGGTTTCTTCTTTTTTTTTGACAAGCTTGCAAAAGAAATTTCGCCTCTATTGGTTTTTCGAGGTCTAAATTTACCCATTTTATATTGAATCTGTCAAATAGAAATATTGATGTTAAAAAAGTAAGGTAATAATATCAAAAATAAATAAAACAAACATATTTGAACACTTTATAAAAAAATTTATTGTATAATAATGATGCCGTAACGTATTTACTTACTAAAATGTTCACGCCGAATAGTGGCAATAACAAAAAATAAATAAAATTCAGCTTTTTATTGCACTTATAAATTACCTTGTTCACTGTCACAACATACACAATCTGTCGCGCATCGAGGATGCGCAGATTCTGTGGATGGCTGTGATTATTACAATTGCTACTTGTTCAGGTGTTACAATTGACGCTCACGCTGAATTGTTATTAAAAGTTGAATTACAATAACAAAAATGGGTAAAACAATGTAAAACTCTATCGTATATTATTCTTGATATGTCTCTTAAAGTATTAATACAAGTCCCACAACATAACATCAAAAAATAAGATTGTTATTAAAAAAGTTGTGTACCGTACAAAAAAAAGTTTTCACGCGTATTTTTAACAATTCTAAATATTTTGATATTGGAACAAGATTGATAGCTGAAACTTTTATCCCGTGAATGAATTATCATTTCGGATGGATAAAAAAAATATAATAATAATTTTTAGTTTTTTTAATATTTTTTTGCTGGGTGTTACAATTGCAGCACCTCTCCCCTACCTTTCAATTTAGTTTTTCAAGACTTTCTTCTGACAATGGAGTGTCACCAAGTGGAAAACGAGTTTTAAATTAAAATCGGGATAATTTTCTAAAGTAATGCTTTTATAAACTGTAGTCGATAAAAAAATTTTCCTAATGAAATTAACTTGTCATCGTAGCTCAGATGATTAGATAAAGGTATATCTTTCAGAACAGCCCGTGATCAAACCCTTCTTTTGCCTATTTTTGTTGTTGCCATTGGTTAAATAACTGAAAAAATGCAGTCCTTTGACGTTCTAAATGTTATTAACTATTTAAACCCCTATTGCAAAAAATTTTCATTTACTGCAGTTTATAAAAGCATCATTTTAGAAAATTATCATGCTTTATTTTTAAACGCGTTTCTCACTAGGTGACACTATTGTGAGTAAAGTGCGTATCAATACATAACCAATAGTATATTTTATACGAATTCTACACCGAATCATTTTAAATTAAATATTTTCATCGACATTCACAACTTTGTGCAATCATGTTGTAATATCTCTTAAAGATGATATTCTCAAAATTATCCCAAAAAACCAAAACTATAGATTTATAACTATTTGGAATACAATTCAAATTTGATTTAGAGCTACTCCCAATCACTGCCATTAGTTTTGCATGATTTGAAAATTTGTTACTTGTAAATAACTCACAAGTTCCAATGCACTTATTGATTGTTATAATTTTCGGATATATTATTACAGGAATGTTGGAAAAATTTATTTTTAAAGTTTGTAAAGTGCATTCGTCCTCCTTCAATTTATTTGGTATACTCTCGAGGCTTTGTTCTTTAAGTTTTTCTTTCAAATAACCTACAAGTTGGAGTGTTTTTTCCTTTTAGATTTAATCATACATAATATGTTTATCTTACCTTTGTACTGAAATTTCAATACAAGCAAAGGGGCTCTTTCAGAATGATCAAATGAAAGTGGAACTGCGGGATAAATCACATTTTCCCAAAGATCAGTGATTGATATTAAAAATTCCATGTTTTTGTTTTTGTCGTGCTCAAGTTTTTCAAAGGCTTTTCTAATATTAAAGATCTAAATTTTTTTAAATTACGTATGACATTTGGTTTAATTTAAAAAAAAAATACCTGCCATCCTTTGTTGGAATTAGACCAATAAGATACTCCCAAAAGATTGTTGAAATCTGCGTTTTGTGAGCTATTTGTTTTCTTCGAGTTTTTTTGAATTTGGTATAAATGGATTATTTTATTATCTATTTGTTTTGGCTCATTGACTCTATTGAAAACAATCTTTAATTAAATAAATAATGAATTGTTTTTAAAATTGATAACCTGTACAAATGCAATTCAGCCGAGACTAGGATTTCTTGATTTTGAATCTCATTTATTGAAAAATTTATTTTAATACCAGATTTAGTAAAATTATGATTTTTTAATTTATAACAGCGGATGACATCAAAATTGTGAGAAGCATTGCTGTTTAAATTTTGCAATGAATTGTATAAATCTGTTGTTATTTCTGGTACGAAATTTGTCTTATTATTTGTATTTACATTCCATTCTGAATCAAAAAAAGCCAGTTTTTGTTGTGTGTAACTTAGAAGCAGAAACTCACTCTAAAAGTAAAAAGACCTTTTATTTTACTTAATTAAATATTGTACCATTTCTAAATTTATGTTCTTTAATAGATAATGCTTTACACTTAACAAGAATACATAAAATATATTACAGAACACTTACCCCATTTACAAAATTTTGTCGAAATGAAAAACCCTCATCAATATTTTTCAATCTCGTTGTTTCTTCTAAAGAGGTGAACCGATTTTCATTAAAATTATGCAAACGTTTTATGCCTATTGTTACATTACTATTGAATTCTGTATTTTTTGGAAGTTCCTTCACAAAACTTATGTTGAAAAACAACGCAGCTAAAGTTAACAACAAATTAAACATTATTACTGCTGATAGTTTTCTGGATATTAGAGTTTATAATGTCAATAATTAGATAATTAGTTCTGAAGTTGTTATAAATTCGTCGTGGTTAGTTTTGTTAACAATCCAATTATTGTAATTTCTCGAATTATGTTTCTTTGAATTGTTTAATTCTTTTAGTTTTTAAATGTTTATATTTCGTTTGATTATGTTAATTCGTGGTTTATTTGAAATTTATTTCAATGATTGGTACAACCCTTTTATTTTTTTCTTGGAGTGAGATACGACCTGACACCCTTTATGAGCAGACATTCAATTTCGGTTAACATTAAACGTAATTTTAGATCTTTTTTTAAAACTTATTTTTGATTGGGACAAATCGCGTTTTAATTCCACTTTTGTTTTTGTAAGTGATAGGATTTTTTAAATTAATCGTGTGGGTCACCAACATTCCTAGGATATACCTTAAAGTGCTCGCGTCCTCGTATTGTTTATTGTCTTAAGATTAAATCTGACTAAACAAAATTTGTTTTTTTAATTACCGAGTTTTGCAAAAATATAATAAAGAAAAAAACGCCCTGAACTTTTAGAACTTTCCTTATCATCAAAAATAAAGATATTGATTTCAAGTTTTTATCAATCGAAGAAAAAATCTTGAGAAATATATTGGCAATAATTTTATTTTTTCGTTATCTAATTCAATTAAGTAATTAGAACCAAATGAAGTAAGGTAAAACGTCCAGTCTGTGACCTTCTATCAGTGAATGCTCGTTGCGCGAAATAATATTTATAACAATGAAAAAAATAATTTAAATTCATGATATATTTATTTATGCGATGTTGTGTCTTCTTTTTCATTCAAGTGCAAGAAATAAAAGCGATTAAGAAGCGTATAGCTAAAATAATTAAATTTATTTTCAATTTGTTTGTTACTTTATTTATAAAATATGACGATTATATAAAATATGTGTTTTGACGAAAAAGAGAACATAAGATCGGTAACAATCCAGCTACACAATGAACATTTCAAAACATAAATTGTCCAAAATATTAGCCAAAAACTTGAAAGACAGAAATGTCAGAATAGCCCCAATTCTTGGGGCGAATGGGATCGTAAATAACACGTAACTAAATTAAATGTTCTTAGCACTATAAGCTTTGAAATCATTAACAAAACTTAAATAATGAATAATGAGATCAATATTAATTATAAGCACATAAATCACATATGTACGGACCTTTTTTCCCTCCCATATAAGCACATTTTTCGTGGCACCATTGTTTGCATGCATGGCACTGAATTCAATCCTCTGACAGTGGATGAATGAATTGTTTTCAGCAGTAAATACAACGTCAATCTCTGTTTTGCAGAAGAACCTTTGATTTCACCGGCACACAAAATAAAAAAAGTTTCTGTACACTGTACGGGCATGTTTTTTGACCCGCTGAATACGAATTTCAAGTCGGTTTAGGCCGTACACCCTCGGATTTCGAGTAAATCGCGAAAAATCGTAAAAAATAGCGAAAATTGGATGTTTTGATAATAAAAAAAATTTGTGGATCAAAGGCAAGCATAATTTACATGTATTTTGATCCGTTGAATACTAATTTCAAGTGTACAAAATCATAAGCCGTTTTAAATCTAAGAAAATTGTACAAAACCCATGAAAAATGCAAATCTCGCAAAAAATTGGGATTATGTTGATAAAAAAAAAAAATTGTAGGCTCGGATCAAAAGAGATTTTCGTGTAATTTGATCTGATTAATCCGAATCTGCAATGCATTTGGCCCGTATTCCCTCAAAAACTCAAAAAATTGGATAAGACCGACAAAATAACAAAAAATTACAGTTAAAAAAATTAAAAAAAACTATTAAACACGATTAAAAACGTATATTGTATTTTTTATTCTTAAAATACGAGTTTAAAATCTGAAAATGGAAAAAAATTGTAAAAGCTATAAAAAATGACGCATAAATAGTATAAAGAGAACGATTTTCTCGGATTTTAAACTGTTTTCCGGTGGTATCGAACTCTTTTATACTCAAATGATCTACGGAGTGGATTTCTCTTTCGTTTGTTATCTTCTATGGGTACATCCCTTTTTAGTGACCAACAATAGTCTGCTATCCCACAAACATAGATAGCAGGGATATTTTGTGAATCTCGATTGTTGACCTAAAAGAAGTGTTGCGATTTTCAGATCCCCACAAATTCGCCATTGATGCTCTGAATACTTTATTTTATCCAATACAATTTGTAAGTTTTCATAGGTCTCTTTAAGTTTCGTCGAATGAGCTACTGGGATTGGTCCGAATATATTTCCAATGTGAAGCAAAACAGCTTTGTGACTTCTAGTTGATGAATCTATAAAGAGTCTCCACTCATCGTCTTTATAGATATTAGGTTTTAATTCATCAACCAAGCGTTTGAAATTGGAACAGTACACCATCGAGTTTTCTTCGTGTTTCGTAAAAAATTTACGGATTTCCTTTTCTCTATCTCGATAAAAGTAAGCCGATACTTTTTTAGCTAACAAATTTTTATTTTTCAGTCTTGACGCCAGTAATTCAACTCCAACTTTAGGTAAATGTAAATCACGTATGAGATCATTTAGTTCTGCTCGATTAAATACTTCAACGTCTTTTGTTTTCCCATCTGGCATGTAATCTTCATCCTCAGGATTTTCATCAGCAGAACTTATTTCTTCCACTTCTTCCTCCATTTGCACGTCTTCTTTTTAAACTTCCATTTCTTCAGGAGCTTCGATTTCATCTTCGACTACTGTTTTCTGTGGTTTAACAGCTGATGAAACATTGGCGTATTGTATTTGACTTCTATTAGACGAAGAAAAACCGGTAATTTCAGTGATACAAAAGTAACAGTTCTGTGAACTTGTTGGTGAAGTCCAGATCATGGGGAATGTAAATTTCAGGTTTTCTCTTTTTTTGGCCTTTTCCCATCGTGTCAACATAATATTACATCGACCACAAACAAAGTGTGGTTCAACACATTCAAAAACTTAAGTTTTAAGACCTGCCATTGCTATCGTCATATCACGTGGGCTTACTTTTAACCCCATTGGTAATCTCGTCATCTGATATTGTCCTCTGTTGGTAGTAAATGCAGTACATGCTCGACTTGAAGAATCTAATTCAACTTGATAGTAGCCTTGCGATAGGTTGTGATGTGAAAAGTACATTACTCCTGACAATGAATCTAATATTTCTGTTATGTTAGGTAAAGGAAATTTGTCGTCTTGTAACCTTTGGTTTAGTTGTCTATAGTCAATAACAAGTCGTTATTTTCTTAACCCGTTATTGTCTGCTTTTTTCTGTACAATTAGTAAAGGTGCTGACCAAGCTTATTGCGATGGTTCTATAATTTTATTTTCAAGCATTTGCGTTATTTATTTATCTATGTCCTGCCTTTGACTTTTTGGAAGGTGATATTGCTTTGTATATGCTGGACTTGCATTTTCCTGAGTTAGAAGTTAGAAATTTATGTTTGTACACATTAGTTGTCGTTAGTGAAATACATCAGCATATTTTGCGCAAATGTGTTGTAATGATTTCTTTTCTTCTTTATTTAAATGGCCATTTTTTATTAATTGTAATATCTCTTCTACGCGTTATACGGTAGGATATTTATCATTGTAAGATACAACTTCATATTCAGAGATGTTAACTATGTTTGGTTCAAAATTTTGAATTGTAACTGGTTCATCTCGTGTGTTTAAAATGTGAACTGGAACCGTATTTTCTTTGTTGTTTGGTTCCTGCTACAAAGATACCTTGTCCCAATTCTTGTGGAAAAATCACACATTCGTCTTTTTGCTTAATTGATAAATATCTAGTTGTTTCACATTGAGGCGGAATAATAATTTCCGTCTTAAATTTTGATTTTATTGGAATTTCTATCCTTTGAGAATCTATTAAAACTGATAACTGTGAAGTTTCGTAATATATAATTGCTGCGTGTTTGACAAAAAAATCAGATCCTAAAACGCCTTGTATTTCGTTGTCAAAAGTTTTTATGATTAGAAAGTCGTGCGTAATGCTTTGTAAGCTATTATTGATGTTCAACGAAATTTTTGCAGAACCCCTCGACATTGTTGATCCTGAAAGTCCTTTTATTTTAACTGTGTCATATGAATTTATTTGTGGATTCTTATGTAAACTTTCGGAAAAGAAAGCACTTATCGTTGCTCCAGTATCAATTAATAATTTAATTGTACGATCTCCAAAATTAATAAAATTTAAACAATTTACATTATAAATGACTGAATATTGTCGTGTAAGGTATGGTGTTTTAAATTTAGTTTTCTGATTGATATTCTCTGGGGGGGCCACGAAAAAATGTTTGTTCAGGTGCCTTATTTATGGAAGTTGATTGTTCCTCTTCATTAGCAACACACATTCGCCCTTGGCTGCTATGAAATGTTCTGTTACGATAATTGCCTCGTGTAGACGTATGTGGCATATTATATCTACCTCGGTTGAATGGTCCACCACTTACCTGAGTGTTCCCATAATTTTGACGTTTATTATTTGATTTTGTATTGTAACCCCTATTAAAATTGTAGTGTGCCGCGTTAGCATTTCTGTTATTACTGCGGTACCCATGGAATGTTTTATGTTGTTCGTAATTATCATGGTATTTCTCCTTTGACGGATTTTTTTGAAAACCTTGACTTCGTATATGTAACATTGCAGAAGTTGTCTGATCAAGTACAGATTCATCCTTAGCCGCGCTAATTGCATCACTTAATGTTGTATAATTTCGTGCTTTTATAATTGTTCTTAATTCTTGATTTCTGTATTAGAAATCAAGAATCTTGCGAACATATCCACAGCTAGTTTCTCGTTTTCTTTTTTAAAAATGTCTATAACCTCAGTATTGGTAATACTGCCCGCTTGCGTAATGGGGATATCAGCCATCAGCGACTCAATTGATTTTCCGTAGTCATCGATTGATTGATTATTTTGTCTTAGCGATTGCATTTTAGCTAGCAATGTAGGTGCTGACTGTTTTGGTAAAAATTTTTTTTTTCAAATCTATTACATCTTTTACAGTAATATAAGCACTGCGAACTTTAATTTGATCGCGATAAGATAAACAAACTTTAACAACATAATTTATATGTAGTGATTTACCCGGTATATTCAGTGAAGGTTCATACAATTGAATTCGTTCAATTAACTGATATACGGTATCAACACTCCCGTTCAATTTTAGAAGCAAGCTAGATGCCGTTTTGAAATTAAATTGTTCGGCCATTTTTATTTCCAAATTTTCTGTCTTTATATCACCACATGCAGTATCTTGTCTTAATTCTAATATATTCTTAATTTCTTTTATTATTAACTCTATTTGATTCTGTAATTTAACACTTGTATTTCTATTTTAGTTAAAACTTTATTTTCTATATTAAATAATAATTGTTGGCCTAACGCTGAATATGCATTGTGAAATTTATTAAATTCCTCTAACTTACGGTTAGTGATGTTTCATTTTGCCTTCTTGTTAAATTGTCTTTCCGTAGGTTGATTTTGAAAAGTTGTAGCTTCTGGAGCAGCTCCGAAAAGTCCTCGTAGTTTGACATGTTGTGTCACTCTCCATTGTAAGTCTCTTTTTTTCTCTTATATCTTGTTCATTTCACATTTCACCGCACTTTGTAGAATTTCTTTTCTTATAAGTTCGTTGTTTTTCGTTCTTCCATTGACTGGCTTTTTTTTTTCTTCATCGTTGTTATATTTTATTATAAGTACTGGCATACCGTTCACTCGTTGGCAGGGTCGCCATGTAAAGGTTCGCTTTTATATTAAATCGAGAATAACTGTTGTCATATTTATTGAAATATTATTCAATCACATTATCACACAGTTCTGCATTGTAGGTACTAGACTATGGTCTAAAACTAACTCATCCTACAACTTAACTTTACTTAATTCTACTCCTATATATATCCAATTCGTGGTATAATCAGGTCAAGAAGAATGCACTTCGTTTGTATTGTTGCTTATTGCCAAATAGTGTTGAATCGCGCTTATTGAAGAATACATTAATTGCAGTTCAAAGTTTAAATTCCGCGTTCTAGATAATTTGATAATATGACATTTTATTAACCCATTAGAATACCGCAAAAAGAACTAGTATTGTTATTATAGCTACCAATAACCATTGGGTTGCTCCCCAAGTTATTTGCTGATTTTCTGATGCCTCGTTGTTTCCCGTATCGGCAGCTTGTACAATAATTTGCTCTTCCTTGGTTTGTTTCTGTCCCATCTTTCAAATTTTTATTTCATTGCACTGGTAAAACATTTAGAACCACTCGCTGGCAGGGTCGCCATGTAAAAGTTCGTGATTACTTTAAAATCAGATTTAATTATATTCACTTTATTAAGTCGTAGTTCTACATTTTATAGACTTTGTTCTATACTAACTCAAACTAAAAACTTAAAGAACTTAGAAACTAAAACTTCACTTAATTCTAGTCCTATATATATCCAATTGGTTGTATAATGAGGTCAAGAAGAATGCACTTCGTTTGCATCGTTGCTTATTGCCAAATAGTGTTGAATCGCGCTTATTAAGGAATGCATTAATTGCAGTTCAAAGTTTAAACTCCGCGTTCTAGATAATTTGATAATATGGCATTTTATTGACTCATTACAGTGTCAGTCTTAAGTTTTTTCATAGCATCTTTTTCTAGAAGACTAATCTTACTCTGGGGCGATGTCAAATGCAAAATTGGTTTTGTAGTTTTACGACGTTTCTTAATTAGGTATTTGAAAAAAAAAATATTGATTTTTTTTATGTATTTTCAAACTTTATTATTAATAATATGGATATTTAATGCAAAATACTTAAAAAAAAAATTTTTCATTTAATTATAAGCAATTAAAAATTGATAAAATTTAAAAAAAAATCACGTGACTATGAACGCGCCAAGATTGGTCACCATCTTTGTGACGCCATAATGTTATAGTTGTTTAATAACAGGACAGCGTTTACGGCTATTACACGTGAGTTGACAATAATATTGAAAATTTCTGCTAAAAAACGATTTGTTAGTTAATTCCGATTAGCTATGTGTGAAAGGATTTATAAAGGCAAAGTCTGATAATATTCATGATGTTGATATATTTTTTACTGAATTCTACTTATTTGATTTGTATACTTAGATAAATAATAATTAATAACAATAGTGTTATAAAATACTTACATCGAAATGATCTTCACAACAAAAAAAATTCGATTTTGTTTTGGGATTATAACGATGCACTGCTTGAAACCATTTATTTCGACGTTTTTCATCTTGAGGAACATTTAAAAACATTTTGTCAGGAGTTGTTTTTGTAGTATTCGTACATAATGGTACAAAACAAGAACGATAAATTTTGAGGTTCGACATTTTCAATATAAACTTGAGTATTTAACTATGACAACAGAATTAAATAGATCAAAACACTGCATTTATTATTTCTGTATAAGCTGCAAGGAATGAAAACTAAAATTATGACGTCACACACGCTCTGGTTTGTTCGGGAGCTGTCGGCGTGTTTTCGGTACTGGATTCAAAAATTAATTTTTATTTTGATATAACTTTTGAAATATTGCGAAAAAAAAATAGTTTTGTTATAAAACTTATATATGATCTTTCCATTTATCACAAAAAAAAAATCAAAGACCTAATTGCGGGTGGCAGTGTTTTAAAAGGTGATGAAAGAATTTCCTTAATAACTCCAGAAGTGCTGGGTGATTGGGCTGTATCAGATTGTTGTGAACTAGAGGATAGCAACGGCGCTATATCTTTAACTAGTTCTGGCTGTACTGCTTTAGTACGTGAGGGTTGGTATTGTCATCGCACTTGTTGTGTACTCGGGAATTTTACTTGGGACTCCACAATGTCTAACTCGTGTTCACCGATAAACTTGTGGTCAGGTATCGCATTGGCATTTAATGGAAATATTCCAGTCTTTTAAAGCCTTTTACAGCATTTCCAACAGTGGCAGCCTGGTTCCAAGCCTGTTTGAAAATTTTTCCGAAAGCAACCTTCGCGATCCCTTGATTTGGATGTGCATGTTGCAATGATGTAACTTGTTGATGATAGGTTTGTTCCAACAGCTTCTGTGATAATCAGAAGGACGTTACACGCCTGCGCATTTTAAATATTTCGTTCCTACAGAGTCGCTGACAATCCCAAGTACTGTTACAAAAGCGTTCCAACGAATTCACTGACGCATACACGAACAAGTTGGAGGATTGTCAAAACTATCCCTGACTCGTATCGAAAACTATTGGTCAGCACCTGCGAGTTGGTTTTCTTTTTTAATTCAGGAGTGTGATTTTGGATATACAATAAAGCTAAGATTTAATTTAATTTAAGTTATATAATATAATACAATAATATTAAATTACTTATGCAATATAATCAGGTTATTTTTTGTTGTTTTATGTATCGTTTTTTGTGCAATATTTAAATGTGATATAAATGTAATATTTAAATGTAAGCATATAATATTTAACATTAATATTTTAGCACAATTGTGTCTAAGAATTAACATGAGTGACTTAGAAACGGATGTGGATTCATCATTTTCCTATTCATCTGATGACGTAGAGGTTCTAATATGTTTTTTTATTTTGGATTATTATATTTGAAAATTTTTTTGTAAAATCTACTAGTTCTTAAAATGCTTACAAGTATTGTAATATATCAAAATAATAATGGATTACCTATCCTTTTGTTGATGTATATTTCACAAATCACACTCTGTAAATTTGTGCGTTCCAACAAAGGTCTATTTCTGATAAGTTCTCGTACTAATTCATTTACCAGTCATGCGCACAAGTCTGTGTCCGCACGTGTTTGCGAACTCGTCATAAAGGGCTTGTTGGAACAAACCTTATAATATGATTTGAGCGGTTTGAAAAATGATACATCAAGCGGTTGTAGAGCATGTGACGTGTGTGGAGGAAGAACAAGCTCAATGTCTAAAGAGTCACATAAATCTACCACGGAGTAGCTCGTGTGAGACGCGTGTTCATCCGAGATTAGAATAACTTTTCCTTGGGTACGGTAGCGATTAAAATGTTGCAACCATAATTGAAAAGCTCCTTCACTTACCCAGCCCTTTTCTGTCATAACAATTTCAGTACCGGGTGGCATACCGATGAGAAAATCATGTCGTTTGCGCACACCTTTAAACAGAACAAATGGAGGTATGTACTGAACTCTTGCATCCATACAGGCTAAGGCGGTTACATTTTCGCCTCGTTCAACATTTGTCACACTGACAACATCTTTTGCACCTTTTTGGGCTATAATGTTGGGTGGTCGATTATTGAGCGGGATCCCCGTTTCGTCCACATGTACACGCATTCAGGTCTTCTTCTTAAATTGGTTTTATCTACTACTGTCTCCAAAGTCTCGAAGAATTTGGCCACTTTTTCTCTTTTCATGCCGTCAATTCTTGCTCTAGACAATCCTTCTGGTTTCCGAATAGTTAACTCCTTATTTCTTTTCATAAAGCGATGAAACCAGTCCTGACCAGCCATTCCTACTTCTTTGTTAAATTTGTGTATAATTTTTTGACGTTCTGCGAATTCAAAGGCATATTTATATTTATATTGTAGTGCAGTCACAAGGAGAATACAGGTTCTTTGAAGTCTCAACTACAAGATCAAATAGTTCTTTTATAGGTGGCAATTTATTTAACTGTCTTCTTTCACCTCTTGTTGGACGATCATTAAAACGGAGACAATATGTCAAAAATTTCGACCGGAAATAACTTATACCTATATTTTTATCGTAGATTTCTTTCACAGTCAGATGATTTATTTTCAGTACACCAGCCAAGTAGTATAGTCCAAAAAGGGCATTCAACTCTATTATTGTAGTATCCCGAACAAAAGAAGGTCGTATGCTCGATGGAACAAAATCGTCATCTTCAGAGAGACTTATATTTTTTGCGTTGCTCAGAAATCACTTGGTTTGTGTTAGACATTATATTCACTAAAACTTCATCCGTAAAAAACAATTGCCAACTATCTAATGCAGTACTACATGTAATAAATTTAGCAGGGCCTTTGTTACCAGGAGGATGAAATATGATGTTCCTTTGTGGTATGCGTGATGAACGAGCATGAGATCCATGCCACACCAACTATTCGCAATTTTTCTGTTTTTTTGTGCCTCTACCACACAAAAATGACGTAGATCTTGCCATTGAAGAGTACTTGAATGCACCCTTTCAAATGTTGAGACGAATTGTATATTTTACTACAAAAGAAATTGAGTATGAAATAAGACATATAAACAAGAAATATACTCCAGAATACGACTTTGTCACCCGCAAGTTATTTGAACTGATTAAAAATGGGGTAAGGTTTTTAAAAACACTATTTAACGCTGTACTCAGATTAACTTATTGGCCAACTCAACTTAAGCACGCTTATATTATATTAATTCTTAAACCGGGTAAACCACCCACAAACGTGACGTCCTACCGGCCTATAAGTCTGTTATCAGTAATCTCTAAACTTTTGGAAAAGCTGCTGATCAAAAGAATGAGGGAAAATAATTTTATCGAAGAATGCCTACCTAACCAACAATTTGAATTTAGACATAGACACTCGACCATCCAGCAATGCCATAGAATGTTAATATCATATATAAGGCATTTGAAGATTGGGAATTTTGCTCGATCGTCTTTTTGGACATCAAACAAGCTTTTGATAAAGTATGGCATAAAGGTCTTCTATTTAAAATCAAACAAAGTGCACCAATATTTCCAATTGCTAACATCCTAGTTATCATCACGCTCATACCAGGTCCGCTACGGAGAAGAAATTTCGAAAATATAACCCTATTACATCAGGAGTCCCACAAGGCAGTGTGTTGGGGTCAATTCTCTATCTTATCTACACAGCTGAACTACCGGTAACTCCACAAACCGTAATTGGAACATTTGCAAACGATACATCTATTTTAACCACAAATAAAGATTCTCTGTTGCTTCCCAACAACTACAGAACCAAATGCAACTGCTCCAAGAATGGTTTAGGAAGGGGAGAATTAAGCTCAATGAGAGTAAGACCACACACGTGACCTTCACATTATGAAAACAAAACCTCAATAACGTACAAATACCCCAGGCTGCAGTCGTTCGCTACCTGGGATTGCATCTAGATAGTAGGCTGACATGGAAAGTTCATATAACAAAAAGAAAGAGAAGAAATGGATTTGAAACTAAAAAAGATGTACCGCATAATTGGAAGAAAATCTCCCCTCACTTTAGAAAACAGTCATTATTTACAAATCAATTATCCGACCAATTTGGACATACGGACTAGAACTATGGGGCTGTTCAAGTATGAATTTTCTGCTTTATTTAAAACAGTTTATATTTTTACAATAATTATTACAATGTTTTGTGTGTGACGGTCAACAAGCGAATGAATGAAATAATACTAAATCAGAAAAAGGTAACTTGTCCATAAGAATGTTGCACTTGCACAATTCTACACGGGAAGTTTCAAATAGATTTCTGGTGTAAGGTAAAGAGTCAAATCTGTAAGAATCTAACACTTTACATCCTTCAGAAATGCTGATATAATTTATGTCTATTTTAAAAAACATACAAACATTTCAATTCAAAGCCCTGCGACAAATTTCTAATACACTCAGGTATATAACCAATCACACACTGCACACAGATCTCAACATCCCTTTCGTAGAAGCAATGATTCAACAGTATTCAAGGAAACATCATCATACACCCGGTATATTTTCTCATCGAAGATTTTTCTGAATAGGACTTTACCGTTACGTTCGTAGAAACGGGCATGGTTTTCGACCTGCTTTCGTTTGTAAAATACAGTTTAAATCTCAAATCATAAAAAGGTAAAATAAAATGTTATTTGAAAAGTCAGGTGAGACATGCCATAAGGTCGACTCGCAAATAGCCCGAACCTACTACGTCATTCTGTGACGTATTAAGATTCTACATAAAAATAATTAATTTAGAGGTTAGTTTTGATTTTTCGCGAAAGACATTAAAACTCAAAAATTGCCGATTTATTTCTAAGCATAGCGGTACAAAATGTTTTGAGATACCAAAAATTTTTCACAATGAAAATCGAACAACAATAAAGATCTGTAAAAAAGACTTACAGCTTTGATTTTTGCAGAAGGGGTGCTTCTTAGGGGTAAAATGCCCTTGATAAACACTGTCGCTCTACACATTTTAATAATCACTAGTAAATTAAAATTTTGGGGACCGTTGAATGAAGTTCGTCGAGTTAAGTTTCGGTGTTTTAACGTGCATATCAAATGTTTTACTTTTGTTTCTACACGGAGTTTTAAAGAATAACACTTTAAATTGTTATTATTATGTAAAGATTCGTGATTACTTTAAAATTAGATTTAATTATATTCACTTTATTAAGTCGTAGTTCTACATTTTATAGACTTTGTTCTATACTAACTCATACTAAAAACTTAAAAAACTAAAACTTTACTTAATTCTACTCCTATATATATCCAATTGGTTGTATAATGAGGCCAAGAAGAATGCACTTCGTTTGCATTGTTGCTTATTGCCAAATAGTGTCGAATCGCGCTTATAAAGGAATGCATTAGTTGCAGTCTCTGAAATAAAATTTCTTGGTTCATATCTCCGTGAGGATGGCATTAAACCCTTACCTGATCGTGTAAAAGCGATTATTAATTTTCCTCGCCCAACCACGATTACTCAACTTCGTAGATACTTGGACATGTTTAACTTTTATCGCCGACATATTAAAAATGTCGCTCATCTTTTAGAATCCTTGGTACGTTACACTGAAAGTCGTCAAAATAAAAAAGCGGCTAAAGGTTTTAAAGTTGTTCCAAAACCCACAGATATTATTAGCCGAGAACAAGATCAAATTAATTCTTTCGAAATTTCTAAGCAAGCTCTTGCAAAGACAACACTTTTACATTTTCCGAATCCTGATGCTCCGTTAAGCATTTGGGTAGATGAATCGGATGTGGCGATAGGAGGTGTTCTGCATCAACTGGTTGATAAACACTGGCAACCAATAGCATTCTTTTCTAAGAAAAAAGTTAGCTCAACTACCATTATAAACTAAAAGAACATCAAAAAAATTTAAAAATCGGTAACCCGATCAAGTCGACAGGATAAATATTAATTTTAAACCGTTTGCATCGACTGTGCCATGATTCGTTTACAAAGTGTACAGGTACAGTCAAAAACATCCAATAAACTAAAAAAATGCAAAGGTTAATCAAGCTGATACGTAAAAATTAATTTTAGGCCGTTTGAATCAAATTTGCTTTGATTTGTTCACAAACTGTACAGGTACAATCAAAAACATTGAAAAAAAATTTAAAATCTTTTGTCGGATCAAATTGACAGGTACAAAGGGTCATATGACCCCCGCCCGTCTTTCTAGTGTTAATAGTGGATCTGAACTCAATAATAATCTATTGTGTACGTCACGGTTGCAATGCTCTTTTGAAAACTTTATAGCATAGTTTTCCCGATATAAACGTAACTGCTTGTTTCGTGTTTCTGCTGCCTCTTCCGACAACTATCCTATAGGCAATAATCCAATTTCAATAATTTTAAATAATTAATACAATTTCATTGTAGCAAGGCCGAAATCAACATGGCCAGGCAGGCCATTTTGATTTGGCACATACAAGAATTAGTATTATTTATAACTATTGCAATTAAATGCGTACAAGAATACGCTTTGGCACAAACAATCAACGTAAAATTAGCAATATTTTGAGTTAGCACAGCAACTTGTACAAAAGATTTAATTACAACAAATAATTAAAATAATTAAGAACGCAATAAGTTTAACTTACTTGACAGCGGCACGTAAAAACAATTGAAAAAATGCTTGGCTTCGATAGCTAAGCCGCATTCAATTTTTTACTCAGCCTTCTATGTTTTTCTGTTACAGCAAATTAATTTTTAATACCTTTATTAAGTTAATTAAAAACGATATCAGAATTTTTAATTAATCACATAGAGGGTTCATAGAATTCCAAATTATTGTATAATAAATTTTGAAGCGCTTAAGTCGATTAATTGTTCAACAAATCAAACTCCAAACACCCAGCAGTGCAATTCAAATATTTTCCAATAGTTGATAACTTTGCTTGAAAACAGCACCTCTGAATTGGATGTTCTGGCTTTGGAACGCTTCGTTGGTGGTGTTGCTTTGTTTGCTGCTGGTTTTTCTTTCAAAACAGCAACGTTTTTTGGAGAAGTACATTCATTACTCTCCATCGCCTTTCGCCTACGTTTTAATGGTTTTTTTTTGGGGTAACGGCTTGTAATTGGCCAATATTATTCAAAATACATGAAAATATGGTTGCACCTAACATAGCCGTTGTTGATTGTGATGTTAATCGTTTCATGATGACAGTACGTCTTTTTTTCGGCCTATATTAGTCCCATCAAAAACAATAAGCCGCTGCTCTTCTTGGTTGAGAACACCGTCAACCGCAACTGCTTCAACATTTTGTTTCACGGCTTGGACAAAATCAGCATCAGTGAAAATGTCGGGGTTAAATGGAGCAATGCCCGATTCTATGAGATCACCGATGTTCTAATACCGTGACTTTTAGCCAAGCGTTGTCTAGCTGAAAATGAGTTAGTAAAATGGATCGCACCTGTCGATCTTCTCCCTGCGTCAGCATTTATTATCTGCGTGAGTGTCAAGTCTATTGGTTGTCTTGAGAAATACACTGTTTCAATGCTACGGTTCGGCCAACTTTATTTGCTCATAACTAATTCATTTTAACAAATTTACAAATTTATTGTATGTGTTCTATGCGTTGATTATTTTTGACAATTTTTTGTTTTCAAATATTGTAGCAATAAGCTCACCATTTATTTTCATCAATTCTGTGCATGTGTTATAGTGTATTGAGTGTCCTGTTTTTTTAGAAAGAACTCAAAATATAATATTTCAAGTCCTACTGCCATGAGTGAATGTCCAAGCCCTCTTGTAATATTTTTAAAACTCTTTCAATCTTTTCAAACAGTTTTTCGATTGTTTTTGACTAGATCACTATATATAGTTTTCGTAATAATATCTTAAATAGGTCTCATCGGGCTGTTTTTGTCGCTGTTAGTGCCTTACAATAAGTGGCTGAGATGGAAAGGCTTCTAATACTTTAACACGCCACCCCTTCCAGTTCATGACGATATTAGGTAAAGTACTGTACCACCGTTGAGCTAACCCTCGTAAATTGGTGACAACATGATGTATTGTCACCATTTCGTTCCAGTTAAAAATGGTCCGGAGTTCCTCAATTTTTGCAATCCATTTTGCGGAATCATTCCGTCTCGCGGTAGCATTAATAGCGCCTCTTGAGCCGGACGCATCTCAGGTACAGCAGATGACGCACCGAGTAAAAGAGAAGCTTGGACTACGGAATAATTGTTTGAGTTAAATTGTATACCATCTGGGCAAGACCACGCACTCCAATGCGTTTCTTTTTAAGAATTGGCTTTACATTTTGATTGGAATCAGAAGAACCTGGAGTAGCTTTGTCTACGGATGCAGAGAGGAGTGATGACAGAATGCGTCGACGACGTCTCGATAACATTCCGAAAGGATGATTAGATGCAGGCGATTTAAGTGATCTGCTTCGTACACATAAAATAAATACGTTTAAAACCCAGAATATTAATTGCAATGGCGAGAAAATATTATAAGACGCATTCAACATCGACTGAAAGCAAATGTGTCTTTAAAAAAAACCCTGTCCAAACTGGAAAGGAACTATTGCGATACCCGGCCGGAACTTTAACGATAATCAAGGCCGCTGAACACTTCTAAACTCCTGTTTGTGAAAAATGCAACACCATAAAGGAATCATCAGAATTAAATAAAAATTTAATACACAAACAACTGGTATGAGTACAGATAAATGACAAAATTTTCAAAACAAAGTATAATATTAAGTGTACGAAATCAGTATCTGGTGTGGCCACCATGCGCTGTAATAAGTGCTGCTATACGACGTGGCATGGAGTCAAATATACGGCCATCATGGTACCACAAATTGAAGCGGGGTTCTTCAGAAAACACCACTTTTTGCCAATCTACATGCCAGTCTATATGTTCACGAGCCCATCGCAGCCGCATTCGTCGGTGGTTTTGGGTGAGAGGAATCGTGTATAAAGGAGTTCTTGCACGCAGTCTGACCTAAGGTTTACCATGAGCAGACTTTCAACTTCCCGTTACAGCCCTCTATCTGTACAGTTTCAGCAGAAGTTTAGAAGGCGTTGCTCAGACCACGCGTGCGTGGTGGCTATGAAATTTGAAGCATTTGCATAACACGCTATACTTTGCATTTACTGCCATTTTCAGTTCAGTCGCGACTTTCCTTTAGGGGTTGCATTTTTCACAAACACGAATTTATAAATACTTGTATTGACGCAGCATTACAATGGTTATTGCGATTCAAGAATCCAGTAGGGCAAGTCGCTAGATAGATGAGAGGCTGCAAGTGTTCGTTTTCTCGAATGCGTTACTTGGACGATCTTAAGAATTGTAGAAGTCTTAAGATTTTTCTGTGTATATATCAAAATCATACAAGTAAGCAGCACTGTCAGCCAAAGTCCAAACCTTGTTGCAACGAGATGTTTACCAAAAGCAAGAAAACACCAAGGACCCCAATCAAAACTAATAAAGGCAATGATGATAAATTTAGATGTAATACTAAAAATAATAGGTAACCTACGGGAAGTTATGAAAGATGAAATGGAGGGAATAAAAAATGAAATACAGCAAACTAGAAAAGACCAAAAAACTTACATGGAGGAAATTAATAAAACCAATCTTCGTTTTTTACATTGTAAGTTTCTTGCATGTGAAAATTACTTTGTTGCCGACCGTTCCGTGGTTGTCGATAAGTATTGTTTGTCGAAATACGCATCGGTGTTTCTTGTCTATTTTGGTTTTTTGATCTAAAATTTGGTGTTGTATTTGGAATACGATAGCTTTTGAATGCTCGAGTTTTGTTAACATTACTCGAGTTTCCGTATTTATTAAAAATTGTAGGTGTTGCTTTAAAAGCTGTTGTATTTTTTATTTGAGTGTTATTTATTTATATTTGGTTTAAGAGAATTTTGTTTGATTAAAATTTTTAGTTTTTTGAGAATTTATCTCCTTTTGATACGTGTTCGTTAATATATTTAAAGCTGTATCTAGGTTTTCTGGGTACTTTGTACGCATGAGCGATCCTAAAGGCCCTTTTAATCCGCTTAGTAAAGTTTTTAAGGCTACTCGGTGAAAATGCGAGTTTAATCCGTCGTTTACACCGTAGTGTAAATTAGCATAGCAAATTTGTGCTTTTAATACTTTTTAAATATTTTTATAAAATTCGAATGGACTGTCGCTACCTTGCTCTAATCTGGCAATTTCCATGACTTGAGTAGCGTCATCTCTTTTATCTGCATAGGCCGAAATCAAAGAAGATCTGAGATCGCCCAATCAACTTATGTTTTTCTTCGCTATGTACAGCGATGCTTCGTCCTCTGTTTTTGACCTAATTCTTGAAGTAATAAAGTCATTGCGCGGGCTATCAGCTACCGCAGTATCATAAAAATATCTTATTATTTTTTCACTTTCTCTGATAGAGACTTAAGGGCTTACATACGTCTAGCAGCGCCAAAAATGCGCCGAAAGAAACATTTTTTTTATTAGGGCAAATAATAAAAATTCTTCAAGCGAAATAATACACATTGTTTATTCTTCTTCTTACGGTGCGTCTCCTAACGAAAATTTGCGACCATCAAGGCTATTTCAACTTTGGACACCGCTGCCCTGAACAAGGATCTAGTGCTTTTCCCAAACCATACACGTAGATTCTTGAGCCAGGATATCCTTTTTCTACCCGCGCTTCTTTTACCCTGTATTTTACCTTGTATGATTAGTTGTAATAATTGATATTTTTCGCCACGCATTGCATGACCCAAGTATTCTATTTTCCTTTTTTTTTTAATCATATTAAACATTGTTTATTAGTATTTAAAATTTATAAAAAATTTTATTGAAATTTATTTTTACATTAATAACTATATAAAAATCACGTGATCTACGACACTGAGAAAAAAAAGTTGCTCCATGGTCTGCATCATATGTCCAGTAAATGTCGATCGATTTGCAAAATGTAAAAAAATTCTTGTAAAATAAAGTAGTAGTTATAGTCTGTGGAGCCGGAATTTTGAATTTGGAAAAATTCTGCAATGTGGCAGTTTAAAAAAAATCTTCGGTTTTTTTGTCAGTCATAAGACAGCGTGATAATTCTAACAAATATTTTTTATATGGCAAGCTACTATTATTATGCATTTTATATACTAAATAGGAATTGAAAAATGCACAATTTAACAAATACATTACAGCCCGCTTGCTCCACTTTCTTGTTTTTTGCAATATTGAGTAATACGAAAGGTACTGGTCTGCCCTATCAACACCTTTCATATAGTTGTTGTATTCTATTACGCATTTTGGTTTTATTATTTTTGTATTTGTGTGCCAATCTGTATTGGAGCTTTCTAATAGTTCACTCGAATGAATATTCGAAATCATCCTCACTTCTCTCTTTGACTGCCAAATTTGTAATAACACGTCTCCTTTTCTCCGGAAAATTGACTGTCCGCGTTTCAACTTAATATTTTTTAATTCATGTGGAAGTCCTCCGTTTACACGTATTGTTCCACAACTTCGTATTTTATGTTTTAAAAGAGTTTCGTTTATATCTACACTGTTATAAAAATATTATATGAGTTTTTAAAACCTATAGATTGGATATTTGGACTATAGATAGAACATAAAGTAATTTTTTTGGGAGATGAAATTTGGACGCCTGCAGTTTCCAAACGACTTGTAAGTGGAATTTCAGAGGCAGTTATGGAATTTTTAATGTAAATGGCTACTCCACCACTAGCAATTGGAAAATATGTTCGATTTAGGTGGTAGGACGCATAATTCTTTAATGGACCGCTGTATGAGTTTTTAAAGTTTGTCTCTTGAAGGCATATTGCGTCCGAGATGATATCCGCAAGAAGTAGTTTTATATGTTCTAAACGGGAATAATACCCGTTACAATTCCATTGAATAACTGTGAATTTTTAAATATATTGAGTTGTAGGACTATCCGTGTCTGATTGGGAAAGCTATATTTGACTCGGTTTCTTTCTCATACGGGTACAGCGATTTTTTGCACTTCTGTGTTTTAACGTTAGATAGAATGTTTCAAATACGAATAGTTTTTGTATAATTTGATATTATTATGATTTAGAAACACTCAACCTTTTATCAACAAAATGAACTTATTTCGTACTATTGTAATATTAACATCAATGTAACTTTATGATTTTGTTCTGTATTTTGCTTCACGGACGTCTCGTTGTAATGTCCAACAGTAATCTGCGAGCAAATGTGAACTCCACTTGCCCTGATTGCGCTTTTCTATCGTAGAAATATCTTGGTGAAATCGTTCACCATGTTCATCGCTGACGGCGCCCAAATTATTAGGAATAAATGTAAAAATGAATGTAAAAAAATTTATTTTCAAGGACATATAACAGCCCAGAGCCTTATAAGCAGACAACAGATCCCCGACAATACTTTTATATTCACTTGATCGGTGATTTCCGAGAAAAATGAAAGTCAGTCTCATGAAAATGGACAAGCTGATTTTTCCAAATCGTTAAGCTTTTCTTTAAATATTGCATCTTTCATCAATTGTCTGATTTGAGGACCAATTAATACACCTTCTTTAATTTTGGCATCACTCAGTTTAGAAAATTTTTCTTTTAAATATAAAAAGTCATTACCATTTCTATCCATAGCTTTCACAAAGTTTTTCATGACCGCAAGTTTTATGTGTAAAGGTAGTAACAATATATTATCAGGCTGTACCAATGGAGGATTTTAATATTTTTGTCCTGCAGTAAGAGATTCCCTTTGTGGCCAGTCTTTCCGAACATAATGATTTTTCGGGTCATTGCGACACTTGGCTTTTTTAAAACGTTTCTGATTCCAAATACAATTTAAAACCTCCGAAAATAAATTTAGATCGACCCGTCTTTTTTATTAAACAAAGCACAGTAAAATCTCTAAATCTAAATCGTAAGTTTTCTAACTTTTTCAAATTTTTTGACGAAACTGACTGTTATAAACTTTTTAATTTTATTTGGGGGGGGGGGGGGAGTTGTTCTCTGTACATACATATGTTCTTTTTAGACTAACCTGATTATCTTAGTTTTTGATTTATGACACTTACACAAAAAGCTTCAAAAAATTGCAGAATAAGTCATTCGAAAACACCCACAATTTGGATTTGATTTCGTAGCACATATTTGGCTTTTAAATGTTAGTGATAAAGATGAGATGATTTCTTTAATTTGTGTTCCTTGCAAAACAGTCGAAGTGTCCTCAACTCAAGGTATTTGAGAGCGACGAATAAATTATGGAAATTGCAGCAATTCATGCAAGAAAAAAACTTCGGAAGAATTGACCCAAAGTGCCAACTTTGTACTTTGCAAATTGCTGGAAAATACATTTTTTACCAAAACACTTCCAAAACTATTAATTAATTTAAAATATCTCCAAAAAAACAGACAGTTTTTTTTAAACAAACGTTTCAGTTATTTTTATAGGGGACAGTTCTTTCACTGGGACTACATTAAACAGTTTTAAGCTCCGGTATAAAAAAATATAAGCCGCCCCGGCTATTACCAATTCGCACATGTGCGGCTGTATGTCCTCAATAACTTCACGAATTCCATCTTTAAGGTCTTGAATCGATTGTGGAGCATTGGCCACAAAGAAAAAAATCAAATGTTGTTAAAACGAATTTTTCCACCAGTTTTACTATTGCCGACCGAGAAGGTGCTTCACGACGACCCAAAAGTGCTTTAGTTTTGCGAACTGTGACTGCAAAATTTTCACCATTTTTGTATTGAATTTTAACAATTTCAATGCGTTGTTGAAGCATGTATCGTTCCATTTATAGTAATGCCATAGTTTTTACTTGTCTAATGTCAAAAGATGACAGCTTCAAAAGTGACAGATGCCCAACCAGCGGGCTATTCAAAATGAAACATCTTAATGGAAAACCTTTTAGAAAAATGCCACGTAATTATGTTAGACAGAAGTTAGTATTAGCGAAACAAGTCACAGAAAAAGATTGAAAACAGTAATGTTCCAATTAGGTCGCTTTACGTAAACATTTATCAAGGTTCAAGAGTTACAATTCGCCGTCCACTATAAGAAAATAGTTCAAATGTTATATTGATGCCAAGATGACTGTTAATGTTGATTGGTATAGTTAGTTTTTTTATTATTTATTTCATTTGGGTTGCGTTTGGGCTGCGTTTGGGCCTCTTTTCTGTTACTTTTCTTGAAGATTGATGAGATAACACTAATTTTCCATCCCATACGTGTTTTTATTGTGTTAGACATAAATTGAATAGGTGTGTAATTTGCAAGAGTAGTGTGTCCCCATCGTATTTAATGAGCTCCGTCGATATATTGCCCCGACCAGGCGATCTTCCATTTTTCAGTTCTCTTATATTTGCCTTTAATTCTTCTACAGTTATCGATTCCATTTCGTCGTTATTTATATTTCACATTTGTCCATCTCAAATTCCTCTCATTTCTCTACTCATAAGGATTCGTAATATTCTTTCCACTTATTGATATTAATTAATGTTAGGGATACATCCGTGGTACCTGTTTTCATATTTTTTATTATTTTCCAGGTTTCGGTTGATTGTGATCCTCCTATGTAGGTGCATATCTGATTGCATTTGCTTTCCCAAAATGTATCTTTTTTTCTCGAATCTTTTTCTGTAGTTCTTTTCTTTTTGTTTTTAATTTTGATTATTGTTTTCACTTCTGTTCGTTAAATATATTCTATAGAGCTCATTTTTTTCTTAATCAGTTGTTTTACGGTATCTGCAAGACAGAATGTTATTCTGCTTTTGTGTTTTTCACGAGTGTATTATCCAAGCGTTTCTGCAGCACTTTTATGTATAGCTCTTTCAACATTCTCATGTTCTTCTTCTATCGATTGTGATGGTACCATATTATCTAGCTCCGTTGTTAATCGTCTTTGATATAAGTCTTGAATACTTGGTTGTTGTAATAAATATAGTATATAGTGTTGGTTATTGATTTGGGTGTTTTTCTTTGTTTTTGGATAATCATCATTTTTGTCTTTTTCCTTATTGTATATCACTGTAAAAGGATAAACTATCTTGGCTACTACCTGGTAATGGTCAGTTCCACAATCCCCCGCTTGGTGGATCACGCTTTTCTGTTACGTTTGAACCCTTACTCGAATAATTCCAGTTTTGAGGCGCTCGAATTTCCCCTTTAGCTACACAGTCTATTACGACTTCAGGCCGGAGGTACAAGACAATATTTGCCGGCAGTGTTGCAGAGGCTACCCGAAATTTGCTGGCACATATCTATACGACATCGATATGTCCTCTCGAGACCATACCACCCATTAACCCCCCTAATGTGAATGATCTTATGAAAAAAATTGCAAGGTCTAAAGTTATATAAAAATTAAATACAATCGCTTAGCACTTGCATTGCCAAACGTACATTCATACGATTGTTTTGAAACTTTATATGTTTATTTGTCAATTTATTGGTAAGTCTGAGACCTTCAGCTTGTTGTAATTCGTGCAACATAACAATATAATTCCAATAAATCTTACCATCTTTGGCATTTAAAATTAATTTGTTTCCTAAAGTATTTCTTACTAATTTAATCATATGGCGCAAGTCCAGGAATATATAACACAATTCATTTGTGGCTGGATTTTTGAAATAAGGCTTAAAATTACTTCCATATTCGAAATTTGCTCCTAAACTTGTGCACATACTTAAATTACTAAAGGCTCCATCAAAAGTTATTGAACAAACATGGGCATTCGTTTCCTTTAATAAATGAAATGCTTGAATTTATATATTGGCCCTTTCACTTCCAGACAATACTCGAATCAAAAAATAACGAATCGGAACTGCCTAGTTTTCATTTAAAGCAACAGTCATAATGACTAAAGCATTTGTTGCCATAATAATATTGTCATTCTCTTGTTGAAAATTAAGAGTTCCACCATGAACTCCACCATAAAATTCATTTTTGTCATAGGTTAGATTTTCTTTTATAGACATATCATCTATAACCAAATTAATAACAATGTCTTTAACCGATGCTCTCATTTTTATGGCATGACAAGCTACTTTTGTGAATCCTGGATATCCATTTACAACTTTATACCACTCCCGAATCGTTGCTGGATGTGGTAAAAGATTTGACCAGTACTTCCGCACATATTTATAAGCTTTTGCCGAGTAAAAATGTAAAGTTAAGGCAAAACTTCTTATACTTGTGGAATATCTTCCTTTCACTTTCAATGTTTTATTCATCAAATCTTTAATAGCAGAAGGTAGTAAATCCTAAAAAATAAAAATTATAAGTAATAGGCAATTTGAGTAACCTTACATTACCAATATGTTTAATGTTTAATGGCTTTGTAGACGTGCTTCTTCGGATACAAAGCAGTTTCACAATCTCGGACGCCGACTTTCAATTTCTCTGTTCCCAATTTTTTATACTCACAATAAATGTTGGAAAGTTTTACCTTCACATTCCACCCACGGTTTTGCTCTTTTTATAACGGAATCCGTAATTTTTGGCATCGAATTACTATTCCGAATTACAACCGATACGTCCATAATTCTTTGTATTAATTGTTCCACCGTGTTTATTTCCTCCGTGTACACTAACGATTTCATGTATCCCCATAAAAAAAAGTCCAGGGGATTTAAATCGGTAGAACGCCCCGTCCAAACAAATTCGCTACCGCGACTTATCCAAAGGCGAGGAAATTCTTCATTTAAGTAATCGCGCACTGTACGGCAAGAATGTGCTTGAGCACCGTCATACATCCACCACATTCTTTGAATGATGCCTAACGGAACATCTTCAATTAAATTTTGAAAATCATTCTTCATAAAATTTAAATATTCCGCACTTCCTAATCGAGGTGGTAATACAAACGGCCCGATCAATTTTCCGTTGATGATTCCGCACCAAACATTCACCGAAAATCTTTGTTGGTCTAAATGCGTACTGTGTGGTTTTTGATGGGACTATTCTTGAACGTTACGAAAATTATTAATTCCCTTACGCGTAAACGTGCTTTCGTCCGTAAAAATAATATTGTTAATAAAATTTTGATTGGCATTATTTTTTTCAATAAGCCATTCACACCACCGTAATCGCGTCGGAAAATCGCTCGGAAGCAAACACTGCACACGTTGCAGGTGATACGGATAAAGTAAGTCTTCACGAAGAGTTCTACATACAAGCCGATTACTGACGTCAACTTCCCCATTACTTTGACGCGTACTAACACTTGGATTTTCGTTCACTCTGCGTAAAATTACTTCTTCTGTGTCGATAATACGATCGGTGCGTCCACGGTCTTCATTCTTGATTTGCAATGTTCCCGTATCCCGAAGACGTTGCACTTACCGAACAAAACGTCTTGCAGAGGGATGATTTCTGTGTGGAAAGCAGTCCACATAGATACGACGCGCTAAACTTGCGTTTTGTAGTGCTTCGCCGTAGCACAAAACCATGTCGGTTAATTAACCCTACATTTTTAACAACAGATTTTTTATGAAATTTTAATAAAACCATCCAACAAGTACGTTTTTATACTACTATTTGTCAGCACAGCATATTTTTTTTTAGTATTTAAAATTATATTTTTTTAACGCTTTGGTTTTTATTCAAGTTTTGATTAAGACAAAATTCCTGAAATCAATACACACCCTGTATAATCCAAATTAACTTTATGCATTAAATTGAGTTTTAATACGAGACCGGCATTATTTCATCTGGGTTTTCCAAAACTGGATCAGTTGGTTCTCCTTCCCATATTGCACCAGGTATGGGGTTATAATTATAGAATGCTCTCCTATATTCTATTGGTGTTCTATGATCATGTAAAGCGACCACTGTTCTTCTGAGGTTGTTGAACGTGACCTGTTCTGGTTGTGGGATAAATCTTTGATCCCTTGAATAATTCGGTTTTCCCATCTTGGGGATGTACACTCTCTCAGATATTTTCACCTTACCCACGGCGTTTATAACGCTTGTTAATTGATCGGGTAGGTTGAGTACTCCTTTTGCTGTAATGACCAAATCTTCATTTTGTGCAATAGACTCCTAATCGTCTTCATTGTCTAAGATGCATGTAACACCTCTTTGAACTATTTGCAGCTTTGTTTGAAATACTGCTAAACTGACTCTATATAACTGATAGATATCGCCGCGCACTGCAACATTAGCAAATTCGAATATTGATAGAAAAGTATGTAATGTTCCAAATCCTATCGCGCGAGTTGTAACGCAGAGAGTTATTGCTTTGAATGTATTCACAGCTTCCAAGCGTTCTCCTGCTGTTTCTCCATCTTTGACACCTGGGAATAGTTTCTTTTTCAGCTCTTCACTAAGACTATCCTCAGTAATCTTTGACTCTTTTCGTCTAAAACTCTGTACCCTATGTTCTTGATACGGTCTATTTTGATTAAGACAAAATAGTAAAATAATTGTATACACAATAAATCATTTATTTAAAAATCGTTAAAAACACGTTCGATGTGATTTATTTGCAGACTTACGCAAATTTCGAACATTTTAACTATTTTTTCCAATACGACATAAATTTTGTCAGATGTCCACTCGTACGAGGTACGAGGTACGAGGAGTTCTGGCCTCCTTTGATGCGTTGGATTCTCGTATCTCCGAGCGGTCAATTCGGGCTTTGTCTCGTTTCACAGCAAATGAATGAGCTTCCGGACCAATTTTGATTCCCATAAGCGTCATCAGTGTATTAGAACCGTAAGTTAGTTAGTAAATTAAATAATTGTTAAGTGATAGTGTTTAAGTTATTGGTGAAGGAGAATTTGTTTATAATTTTGTGTTAATAAATCGTAATAGTAAAATAAGTGGCCAACTGTGTGTTATTATTCACAACCCGAGTACGAACCGCTTTTGCTCTCGTTGGATATAGAATTTGGAATGGGAAATCCGTTACAATACAATTTTTTATTTAAACATACATAAGCGCAAATATGTAGAAATATTTGCATTGACAAAAAGAACAATAATATTTTAGTTCATATTATCGTTATTACAATGAAAATATTTCTAAGTTACTAACAGTAACTTACTAACAGTAATAGCTTTGTAACGAATAAATTTTTGACACGTTTCATTGTAATGACGACAACACGATTACATATTTTACAAATTATTTGTCATTACCACAATCGACCGAAATTCAAAATTGTTCTTTGTGTATTTGCATTAAACACTTTTCTCGTACATTGTCGTTTATCACTTGCACAATTGCCTGTAGCTGTTCTTCTTTTAAAATATAAATTGTTTTGATCTTGTCGTAAGACGTAACTTTTTTGCCGTTGCCGTTTCCTTTTCGTTTGTGGGCTCCTTGATATTTGAAGCGGTGCGCCATTCGTTTCTCTGGAACAGGTTTCTTTTATATAGCTATAACAAAAAAAAGAGAATTAGAAAAGAATTTGTTGCGTTTCACAATTATTTTATTGCAAAATTATAAGGTTTGTTCCAACAAGCCCTTTATGACGAGTTCGCGAACACGTGCGGACACAGACTTGTGCGCATGACTGGTAAATGAATTAGTACAAGAACTTATCAGAAATAGACCTTTGTTGGAACGCACAAATTTACAGAGTGTGATTTGTGAAATATACATCAACAAAATGACAGGTAATCCATTATTATTTTGATATATTACAATACTTGTAAGCATTTAAAGAACTAGTAGATTTTACAAAAAAACTTTCAGATTTAATAATCCAAAATAAAAAAAACATATTAGAACCTCTACGTCATCAGATGAATAGGAAAATGTTGAATCCACATCCGTTTCTAAGTCACTCATGTTAATTCTTAGATCCAATTGTGATAAAATATTAATGTTAAATGTTATATGCTTACATTTAAACAGTAGCAAATATTGCACAAAAAACGATACATAAAACAACAAAAAATAACCTGATTATAATGCATAAGTAATTAAATATTATTGTATTATATCATATAACTTAAATTAAATTAAATCTTAGCTTTATTGTATCCAAAATCACACTCCTGAATTAAAAAAGAAAACCAACTCGCAGGTGCTGACCAATAGTTTTCGATACGAGTCAGGGATAGTTTTGACAATCCTCCGACTTGTTCGTGTATGCGTCAGTGAATTCGTTGGAACGCTTTGGTAACAGTACTTGGGATTGTCAGTGACTCTGTAGGAACGAAATATTTAAAATACGCAGGCGTGTGACGTCCTTCTGATTATCACAGAAGCTGTTGGAACAAACCTATAATTATTATTATTAGATTATATATTTAATTCCATAGGTATCACATTTTAAAAACTAACACACAAAATACGCTCGTAAGAGGGCAGACTCCTTTGTGTTGAAGATTGACCCAAGACATTTTACGTACAAACATACATTGCCTACTCTCTTTTTGAATTTAGACAACGACGAACATTTATGAGCGAATTAAAGAATATTGACGGACACTGCTTCTCAGTGCTCTCCACCCATAATTTATACAATACATGTTGCGGTGGGGCACTGATAAGCTGTAGAGGAGTAAAGATGGCATGGAGCAGGTAGGGAGGATAAAGGCCTAGGTGTGGCCAAAGAGGCCCTTATCCATTTATGCATCTAAAATTACCGTCCAAGACGCAACAAAATTGTTTAGTTGGAAGTTGATTTAGTCATACGTTTTTTCCGTATTGGAACAATATAAGACGAACTGTAAATAACTTTTGGTTCGTCATGAAGACAGTTGATTATATCTATTCAGAATGTCTTTGTTATCTTCACCCTTAATGCAGTCGTTCCCACTACTCCTTTATCGGGGTAGGCATGTTCATAAGAAGTATTTTCTTCTGTTAAGAACCATATCTGGAGGTATATTATAATGACGTTGAAGTCCCACAGATTACCTATTCTATATACTTTTCGTTCTACATGGTTTCCTTTTTGTTTTGGCAAAACTATTCAGAATGTATTTTAAAATTTCCCATTCTATAGTTTTCTCCTTTTTCTTTTCGAAGTTGCTTCTTTGTTAAGCTTTGAAGAAGTCTATCGTTGCGAACAATAATTGTTGTTTTGTAAAGAAAAAATGAATTTAGTATATAGTTTCACAGTATTTGTTAGCTCTTATTTATACCTGATCGATGAATAGCGAGAAGTTTAGAAATAGAAAATTCGTTGGTTCACTCCACGTTCAATTGTATTTTTTTTCTTGCGTAGTTTTACGTGGGATTACGTTAACTTATTTGGTGGTACGTTTCAATGGTGAAAGAAAAACGGTTGAAAAAATGGAAAAGGGCACAGCAACAAGAAGGAAGGTAGGTACCTTGAAGTAATTGTATAAAACAGTAATAAAATCTTTATTAGTAATACGTTGGATTACTTTATATAGATCAATTGATATTAAGAGAAAGTGTTCAGAACTGCATCGTGTACAATTAGTTTATATCTAAAAGAAATGGCTAATCCAGAAATTGAAGAAGTTTTAACTCCACTACGTTCAAGTGTAAAGGAACAGGTATAGCAGACCTATACCCAAATTTGTGGCAATCATTGCATACAGAATAAGCTTTGTTAAATCTGTTAATGGTATAAGAAAAGAATTCATTTACAAAGTAATATAGGAAGCAGTTAGTCTAAAAGCACTCTGCGAAGATGATGTGTCGAAAGAAAAGATTTCTCATTTCGCGAGGATTTAGAGTTCTAGCTCCCTCTGCCAAAGTATTCCGCCAAACGTCAGAATCATCTAATATTCCAAGCGCTTTGGAGGCATCGACGAAATTGTTGTATTGCCTACCCTGAACGCAACGAAGTTCTTCAAAAGAGCGACAACCCACCACGTGCTGTAAAAGCAATCTCAACGCGAATGGTTCCCGATATCTAGGGGGAATCGGTTGAATTCGCGATTTAAATTTTGTTAAGATTTTTGTTTTGTTGAAATTAATGTAACCCGTTTTTAGGTAGTAAAAACGTTTATTACATCAGACTTGAAAACCAACTGAACTAAAAATTAAATTGTGTAGTATTTATAACATTTTTCTTAAAAGCTAAGCATTCTTTAATCTACAGATTTTATTAAACTTGTTAACGCTAACTTATCTTATTCCTTATTTAATTACAGTGTCTCTGCTGACTCATATCCTATACTAGATTTACAGTCAATGTCTGGGAGTATTATAACTCGCGCAACAACATCTAGATTGTTTTTCCGACGTCGCCAATTGCCCGTTCTTAAATCAAAACAATACAATCTAGGAACATTAACGTATAAAATTTGGCGGGCCCGTTCGTCCCGTTTACACAATTCAAAGTATGCTACTAATTTTGAATTTCGAAATAAGTTACCTCTAATACGATCCGCGACGCTCATTTCGTCACCTTCATCGAAAATTACTGGTTCATTATTTGGTAAATGGATCGGTAATAATTGAACGGAATGGACTGACGTACTACCGGATACCCGAATAAACGCATGAAAGCCTCCATTACCGACCGATAATTTGCCAAAAATATCATCCGAAATTCATTGTAATCCACTATGTTTGAATTTGGACGACTTTCAAGACGTATATATTGGTATTCGGGTCCTTTTAAAGGATATTTCAACGCGTACTTCGCGCCTTGTCGACCGTATACCCATTCGACGTTATGACGGCAACCATACTTCATCAAAATATATGGATTATAAGGGACCACGTGAGAATTATTATATTCGATAAAATCATTGTTCAAGATTTCCATATGGATTTCCCCACCGTCACTCGGCGCACGGCGTTTATATTAACACGGACGATTATCATGTACGACGGTATAATTTTAAAATGATTTCGGAAAATGTTTGCTACAAACGCCGTTAATTTGGCAATAATTACTGCATTTGTGTAGTTGTTTTTTGACCACCAAATCTCTTAGTCGACGTTGTTTTTCAGCCCACTCTGACTTATCTTCAGGTTCGGGTAATTTTGGAATTTCTGCACTAATATATTCGTCGACCGTTTGCGGAGTTCTTTCTAAATTCGCGATGGTGATCAACTTATGGGAATGCGGTCCTTCCCTTTTTTGAAACTCGAAGCTTTCCATAAAGGCCATGAATTTTCCAAAAATTTTTTTCTTTTCTACATCTGCTTGGAGGTTGCGCGATTTGTCCATCCAAATTCGCGTAACCACGTGGGAAGCATCCGTAGCCGATTCCGCATCTTGCTTGTTACGTTTAATTTCTGGACCACCCGGATCGTTTGTGAAGGTTAGAAAAAAGTGTGGTTGTCCTTTTTTGCGAAATATCGCGGTCGTATCAAAAAACTTCTTCCGATAAAACGCACCACATCATTTATAAGAACTCGGTGCTACCAAAACTTTTCCCAACTGTTCGCCAGGACGTAAACCGCGCGAAATATAATCTAAAAGAGCCTCGGTCCCGATGACCCTTTTGCTAATTTGCGTTCTTTTAATATGCGCGGCTACTTGTTGGTCGACTTTAAAACTCGCGTCGATTATGTAAGTTTGGGTGAGCGTACCCAAATTGTAGACGTGGCGTAAGTTACGTACCGCTTCGCGCAATTGTAACCGATACATGTAATATTGTCGACACGAAACAAATTGTCGACCCGTTACTCTATCCGTAATTTCTACGTCGTCTTCGATATTCTCGATTTCGTTAATATTTGTCTGTATTCGCGACGTGTTACACGTCGCGAGTGGTATACCGTAATAATACCCGGTTTCGTCGCTCGGAAAAAGTGTCCGTATATTTATTCCACAAATTCAGTTTTTGTAACCCGGTGGAATGTGTAGTTATGTGTATTCCTTCGCGATCCGGTGGTTCGCGTTTTGTAGAAATCCAAAGCGCACACATAGTGTCACCGTCCGGAGGATTTACTTGGCTCGGATGTAATTGCCTGTCACGTAGGTTTTCCTCCCGTTGATCTAAGAGAGTTAACCTCACGTGAGGAACTTCTTGACCATTATTTTGGGCGAGCTCGGCTTCGTACAGGTCTCTTTCATTGGAAAACACGGGCGCGCGAACCGATGCGATATCAAAAGTCTATTGTGTAATTGTCGAACGATGTCTTCTTTAAATTCGTTTTTTTGGAAGAAATCCGTATTAGCACGTGCTGCGACGGCGTCTTCGACGTTTAAGAAATATAAACTTAGAAAACGCTGGGTTTTTGCCTTCGGGTGGAATCAAATCGCCGACGCAGTGTCGAAAGTCGCCGTTTAACAAACACACGGTTGATCCACGACCGGTCACGATTTGTTGGCCTACTTGTAGGGAAGCTAACGACATTAACAAATTGTAGGCCTTGGCGTGATTACAAAAATCTCGCGAATATGGCTGTGGCCTTTCGGGGTCGTTTAATTTCCTAATGGTTTCCGGTAGTTCGGTCCACAGAGGTAACGCAACTTTCTCATTACTACAACATTTTGAAAAAATTTCGGAATTTAAAAGTAATGCCGAACAATGCGGGCATTTCTTATCGCCAAACATACCGCTGTCATAGTAATCGGGATTAATGATTAGCACTTACCCCAGCGCACTCAACAGTATCGTGTTTTCTGTGGCAAAGACGGACTTCTTTCGATACCGGGTGTGTGTTATTCGAATTTTAGGGTGTAACGTTAGCTGTTATGCGAGTGCGTAGATTATACGGCGGTTGTATAACTTTTGTTACGTTCGTATCGAAAACGACGTCAATTTCGTTGCTTGTGGCACATGGTACATATGGGCAACTGTCACTCGACATAAGATCTAAGACACGTTGCATTATTCGCGCACGTTCTGCAACCATATCTAAATTTTGAAAAACCGTGACCCTATTTTTCATTAAATAGGATTCTGCAATTAAACATACGTGAACGCCGCAATTGGACCCGTCCGTTTGTTGATTAAAATTACGTTCAATAACGAATTGAACGTTGTTATGTCCGTTTAGATCTCGAACCGCTTGCTGAATCCTATTTGTAATCGCCGGCGTAAAAGATGTATCGCTTTGCATCGGGTCATATAAATGTACACTCACACCATTTAGTAATGTCCCTTGGTTTGGAGCGGACGGATCGTTCGTGTCCGACGTGGAGAATAATAAAGAAAACGCTAGTTTCAACTTCAACTCTCCGTTATTATTTTACAATCCTACACATGATGGTGGTATTCACTTTTCACAGATTAACCATACACTTTTTATCTTTCACCCATAAGAAAAAAAATATTTTAATATAAATGAAAGTTAATACAAGATAATTTTATCATTACAAAATAATGTAATTATTCTTTTCTACGCATATACCTTGTGTTAAAAATCCATGTCTTTCTTTTAAATTCCATATAAGTTAGTTTGTGTATATATTAAGAATATTTAACATAACTGAAAATAGAACTATGCGAATTTTGATTTCAGGAATTAATTAGTGAAGTTTTCTATAAAAGATTTTCTTTTCCATTTCTAAGCAAATATATCCTATCGAAAATTATTATTATAACTCTTCACATAAGAGTTAATATTTAAATACTAAAATTAACTGAATTGTAAATTTGTTAACAATTTTCGGATACTCCTAACGATTGGCAGCTCATTTCGCTGTTAAAATTCTTATAACTGCATTGCCAGCATTTTAAAATAGAACAAATTCAGATTAATTTTAAATTGTTAATATTGTTGTTGTTGGCGCCTGCCTTTTATACCTGTATCAGGTTTAGGCGTTTTCCCGCTTGAAACTTTGTTGTGAATGTTGTAGTGTTTCAAAGATTCAAGGCACCTACTGTTTTACGTGGATTGCAAACCACGGCAATTTCTAAGGAAATTTTGAGCAGTTTTACTCTTGCCAGGTGCTCAGCCTTGCGAAGAGAAGAGGAGCGTGAAATTTTCGATGGTCGGCGCGGGATTCGAACCATTTCGAATCCACCTCGCTAGCAAAGCAGCCCAAACACTAAACCACTTGCACCACGCTTCCTCTTAAATTGTTAATATTACCCTTATTAATGTTTTTCTAAAGTATTGTTTGATATGTCTATCTGCAGTTGGGACATAAATACCATAACTATTCATTTGAAAATTATTAGAATCTAGTTTTTTTTTTTTATTATGGACCCATAATTTTTACATTAATTGATTTTATTTGAATTATTACGAGTATGTATTAAACCTCATTTGAATAGAAGTCACCATTGCATTAAATTATCGATATTCGAGTTACATACCATATTTGCTCGTAAGTTAAGAACCAAATTTACTTTTTGTTTTTAAAGTTTTTGTTGTAACCACGAAATCTTATAGAAGAATATCCTTCTAGCTAAAAGTTTAAAATCGTTTTTCTCGAACATTTTCAATGCTTTGCTAAATTTATATTTCAATATTGGTCTTCAAATGAGGTATACACAGCTCGGAGTATGATGCAGGTATACGGATTAAAAATATCCGGACTTAGCATAGCTGACATCCATTTATTTTTATGAATAATTTTAAGAAATTTTGTAAAATTGTATAGTTCTATATAATTTTATAAAGAAAATTTTTTCGGGTAGTTAATCTTCTATAATTAAAAATCATAAAAATAAGAATTAAATCGATAACTTTTTCATGATATAAAATATTTTTTCAGACTATTTGATAGTGCATTAAATAGAATATAAAACTGCCATTTCACTTTTGACCTATCTTTAATAGTTTAGCCTTTTAATTGAAAAAATTTGAAATTTCGACAAATTTCAATTTTGTAAGTTCTTTATTAAGTAAAATATTAATAATAGAAATTTGACTCAATTAAATTTTTGTAGAGAATTTAATGACTATAAAGGATTACTAATTAATTATATAAAAAAATTATTACATAGTTTGTAGAAGTAAATAATGTTAAAAATCATTTTCGTAACTTTTTAAATAAAAATGTTTAAGTTCGATGAAGGACCTCTTAAAATTGAAATTAAGAGATGTAATTTGGACAGATTTTTAATTCGACGTATTCTGAAAAATTTTCATGTGATAGTGAAAAAATTGTTTTTGTTGGAACACCCTAGTATGTATACTCCATTGTATTCTTCAATTATACCTGAATCACTTTATGTCAAGATGGGCATTTTAAATTTGTTCTTAGAAAGGATTTAGACTTAAGATATTAACTTGTGCCGAGATGGACGTTGCTCTTTCAAATATTTTAAATAAACCGAAAATGTGATTCACCTACTTGAGCTTCCCTTTGTAACTTTATTGTTTCATGCTGGTAAAACACCAAAAATCTTATTCTTGAAAAAATCGAAAATATTACCAAAGGGTAGGTATTAAATTTTTTGTTGTGGCCTTACAAACCATCATTCTAGTATTTTGTGTTGTGTTGTAGGGGAATTGTGCTTAAGATGACATACTTTTGTTTTGAGGCAAATATTTGAAAATTCAAAGGTGGTAAAAATAAATCTAAGGTTATACATTTAAAACGTTTATTTACAAAGCACAAAAAAAAATCTTGACGCTATAGAACATTTAATAATCGAAATAAAATAAGAAAACATCAATCATATTTATGTGGTTAAGATAACACACATCAGTCTAAGTTGACATAGTTAATTTTCTTTGCACAATTCACATGTAAACACTTTAATTCTTGGTGCAACGCTACACATAGAGTGTGGCACCATCGCTTAAATAATTGGCACCATATCCAACGCGATTAGACTGCAATGAATCAACTGTTACTAAGTCATCTTGGAAAAATTGTGTGGAACCAATTGCTCATTCAGGAAGTTATTCGTTATGTTCCTCCTTGCGTCCTTTAAACTATTAGTATTATGCCAATTTATGATAAAAATAATCAAATAAAAGTCAACATTTTTTAAACTCTGGTATTTATCAAAAAAATATATATATGCAGAAATTGTTTATTTTTCATTGCAAACTTTTACTATCTTGAGATTTTCTGAGCTAGAATATCGTCACACTTTTAATTTATTATTTGAGATGGGGATAAAACAATGATAGGATCGTGTGTTTTTATTGTTATTATATTATTTTTAATAAATAACAGAATTTGAAAATTTTATTTTTATTTGATTATTTGCCAAAATATCATCCGAAATTCATTGTAATCCACTATGTTTGAATTTGGACGACTTTCAAGACGTATATATTGGTAATCGGGTCCTTTTAAAGGATATTTCAACGCGTACTTCGCGCCTTGTCGACCGTATACCCATTCGACGTTATGATGGCAACCATACTTCATCAAAATATATGATTATAAGGGACCACGTGAGAATTATTATATTCGATAAAATCATTGTTCAAGATTTCCATATGGATTTCCCACCGTCACTCGGCGCACGGCGTTTGTATTGACACGGACGATTATCATGTACGACGGTATAATTTTAAAATGGATTTCGGAAAATGTTTGCTACAAACGCCGTTAATTTGGCAATAATTACTGCATTTGTGTAGTTGTTTTTGACCACCAAATCTCTTAGTCGACGTTGTTTTCAGCCCACTCTGACTTATCTTCAGGTTCGGGTAATTTTGGAATTTCTGCACTAATATATTCGTCGACCGTTTGCGGAGTTCTTTCCAAATTCGCGATGGTGATCAACTTATGGGAATGCGGTCCTTCCCTTTTTGAAACTCGAAGCTTTCCATAAAGGCCACGCATTTTCCAAAATGTTTTTCTTTTCTACGTCTGCTTGGAGTTTGCGCGATTTGTCCATCCAAATTCGCGTAACCACGTGGAAGCATCCGTAGCCGATTCCGCATCTTGCTTGTTACGTTTAATTTCTGGACCACCCGGATCGTTTGTGAAGGTTAAAAAAGTGTGGTTGCCCTTTTTGCGAAATATCGCGGTCGTATCAAAAACTTCTTCCGATAAAACGCACCACATCCTTTATAAGAACTCGGTGCCACCAAAACTTTTCCCAACTGTTCGCCAGGACGTAAACCGCGCGAAATGTAATCTAAAAGAGCCTCGGTCCCGATGACCCTTTTGCTAATTTGCGTTCTTTTAATATGCGCGGCTACTTGTTGGTCGACTTTAAAACTCGCGTCGATTATGTAAGTTTGGGTGAGCGTACCCAAATTGTAGACGTGGCGTAAGTTACGTACCGCTTCGCGCAATTGTAACCGATACATGTAATATTGTCGACACGAAACAAATTGTCGACCCGTTACTCTATCCGTAATTTCTACGTCGTCTTCGATATTCTCGATTTCGTTAATATTTGTCTGTATTCGCGACGTGTTACGCGTCGCGAGTGGTATACCGTAATAATACCCGGTTTCGTCGCTCGGAAAAAGTGTCCGTATATTTATTCCACAAATCGAGTTTTGTAATCCGGTGGAATGTGTAGTTATGTGTATTCCTTCGCGATCCGGTGGTTCGCGTTTTGTAGAAATCCAAAGCGCACACATAGTGTCACCGTCCGGACGATTTACTTGGCCGGATGTAATTGCCTGTCACGTAGGTTTTCCTCCCGTTGATCTAAGAGAGTTAACCTCACGTGAGGAACTTCTTGACCATTATTTTGGGCGAGCTCGGCTTCGTACAGGTCTTTCATTTGAAAACACGGGCGCGCGAACGGATGCGATATCAAAAGTGTATTGTGTAATTGTCGAACGATGTCTTCTTTAAATTCGTTTTTGGAAGAAATCCGTATTAGCACGTGCTGCGACGGCGTCTTCGACGTTTAAGAAATATAAACTTAGAAAACGCTGGGTTTTTGCCTTCGGGTGGAATCAAATCGCCGACGCAGTGTCGAAAGTCGCCGTTTAACAAACACACGGTTGATCCACGACCGGTCACGATTTGTTGGCCTACTTGTAGGGAAGCTAACGACATTAACAAATTGTAGGCCTTGGCGAGATTACAAAAATCTCGCGAATATGGCTGTGGCCTTTCGGGGTCGTTTAATTTCCTAATGGTTTCCGGTAGTTCGGTCCACAGAGGTAACGCAACTTTCTCATTACTACAACATTTTGAAAAAATTTCGGAATTTAAAAGTAATGCCGAACAATGCGGGCATTTCTTATCGCCAAACATACCGCTGTCATAGTAATCGGGATTAATGATTAGCACTTACCCCAGCGCACTCAACAGTATCGTGTTTTCTGTGGCAAAGACGGACTTCTTTCGATACCGGGTGTGTGTTATTCGAATTTTAGGGTGTAACGTTAGCTGTTATGCGAGTGCGTAGATTATACGGCGGTTGTATAACTTTTGTTACGTTCGTATCGAAAACGACGTCAATTTCGTTGCTTGTGGCACATGGTACATATGGGCAACTGTCACTCGACATAAGATCTAAGACACGTTGCATTATTCGCGCACGTTCTGCAACCATATCTAAATTTTGAAAAACCGTGACCCTATTTTTCATTAAATAGGATTCTGCAATTAAACATACGTGAACGCCGCAATTGGACCCGTCCGTTTGTTGATTAAAATTACGTTCAATAACGAATTGAACGTTGTTATGTCCGTTTAGATCTCGAACCGCTTGCTGAATCCTATTTGTAATCGCCGGCGTAAAAGATGTATCGCTTTGCATCGGGTCATATAAATGTACGTTGTCTTGCCGAAACTCGTATATCGCGATCATAAAATGTGGCGTATTAGTGTGAATTATAATAACAGCCACCTCATAGTCGGAAGGCGTCCCGAAGCAACAGTTAATCGCGGATTCGATATTCGCTAACGCGGGAGTGTGTAACGCGGCCATATAATAGGGATCCACGACCACATTTCTTGAGCACCGCACGGATGCACTACAGATGAAAGCGTAAACGCTACCTTCAGCTAAAAAACGGCGTGGTTCCGAAATTGTTTGTAATATGTCATCGCGAATGAGCCGACAATGAGACGCGATTGTTAAAGTAATGTTTGGGCGGGTGTTTGTGTATGTGGGGGGAAACTGTGTAAAGGAGAAACGAAAAAAAATTATTAAGTTATATTTTTTAATAAAGAAATTCGTATCTTCATTTATTTCCAGTTATTATTAATTTCTTATAAAACAACCTGTTTTTGTGAGGTAATACAAATTTTGAAAAACAATAAATATCTTCATTTATTTAGAAGTTGAAATTTTTTTACAAATAAACCTGTACTGTTCTTATTTTTGTGGAAAATGATTCTACTTCAAAAACTTAACAGAGAAGTTAAAAGAATAAAATTGTCAAAATTCAAAAAATTATTACTATGAAAGTAGTTAACATTGAGAGCTAAATTCTTCAGTTATTATTTCTATGCAACAAATAAATTCACAAAATTTAAAAAAATTCGCGGGGGTCACACTCAAAGAAAAAATTATTTGGTGGAATTGCACATATACATATATTAGGGTGTACCAAAAACTCCATTTTTTTCACTCTCGCATAAAATTTTCACGGAAAACGTCAAAATTGAAATTTTGTCTCCATCCCAGCACTTAATTCTAATTAGATTTGATCAGTTTATAACTTTCTCACTATTAGTGATAAAACAACTTTGTTGAAAAGTATTACTTAGGTAATGCATTGAATTGAATTGATTATAAAATTATCCTTTAACTTTTTGACTTATTTGCAATAATCACCTTTTAAATTGAATAAAGGTAAAAAAATTAAATTAAATTCAGGCAAATTTAAACTTTGGAAATAAAAATATTAATGATAGGAAAAAATTGACAAACTGAGATTTTTTGTAGAGAATTTATGAAAAAAAATCATTATATAGTTTGTGGACGTGAATAATGTTAAAAAAACATTTTCTTATGCTGTTTAAATGAGAAATCTTTAAGTATAATGTGAAGCCTCTTAATTTGGAATTAAGAGCTAGAATCTGGACATAATCTTTATTCCGATGTATTCTGCTATATATTTTTATGCAAGGGCGAAAAAAAAAAGATTCTTTCTTGAAATAGCTTAATATATAATGATTACAGACGTTGAAGCAGAACTAATGTTAAAATAATAATAAAAATTTATGTGCATAGTTTGTGTTCAACTCACTAATAATAATTTCAGTTATTATGTTAAATATCTTTAAATGGTATTTGATTACTGAAAAATTAACAGTATGAATCAAAATTAAAGATAAAGGATATATGCATAATATAAAATAGAATTTGGTTAAATAGAATGGAAATAAATGGGTTTTTATATTTAAAAAGTACTTTAAATTTGAACTTACCAGTGAGATCGTCCACGACAGCTTGCTTTGGATGTCCTCTTCTGGTAGAAGAAGTTTCATCCAAGCTTCTTAAAACTATTCAAAAAGGAACTGCTTCAATGCCTTTATAAAGAATACACAATTAATTAAAATTAAGAAATATATATAATATTAAAATTTTTATATGAAAATAAATCAATTTAAAGAATAATTCTTAATTGAGCAAAAGTAAAATTATTTACCTTGATCTCGAACTGAGGTGGAGTGCGAGGGATGACTGGGTTTTCTCGATGTCTTGGAGGACCCGAAAGAAGATAACGAATCTTCTTGAGTATAAACACTTACAAACGTCGAGGAAGTTTTACACGAAACCGAGCTGGTAAATGATTTTGACGACGAAATTTCGGACGAGAATGAGGAATGGATTGAAACATCTTCAGAATTTGCTGTCGATTCTTTTTCTGTGATGTTTGTGATTTATCTATTACGGCGTTTTTTTCTATATCGTTTTTTTCTCGAAGGCATGTTTGCTAATTTGTATCAAGAGATACAAATCTACAGCATACAAAATAACCAATAAATAAAACTGAATTCAAATGGCGGTAAATGATAGTGCGCAGGTCAAACAAACATTAGACCAGGGGATGCAAGCTAATTTCGAAGACGGGCAATTAGAGAACTTTACTGGCTACTTCGATTTGGTAACATGCAGGGGGTAAAACCACAGAGAATATAGATGTCTAGCAAGTTTTAAACCCATTCTTTAAATTCCTACTAGACGAATAATTTCCATTTGAAATTATAAGTATACTTGGATCAGCTCACGGGTGCAACTTACATCGGAACTGAACAACACTTAAATTAGCGGCCCCCTAGTTTCTGAAGTATGAGGTAAGGGGGAAATAGCCACCTTATAACTCTCCGATTTAGCCTATTCTTAATCTTAAAATTAAATACCTTTTCTCTAGTTCAGTTTAATCGAATGTGTTTACTCAGTATTTACTGTTTACTCTTTAATTAGGAATTAAAACACTTTATAACTAGCGAGGCCCGCTTTGCGGGCCGTGCTAGATAAAATCGCTTTGCAATTTTGTTTTAAGGTACGCGTAGTTACACAGGTTGCGTACGTGAAACGCTACGCGTTTAGTGCCTGCGGCGCCTAGCATGGCGTTTGGTTTCGTCAACCCATCGAGCTCTTCAGTTCAGTTCAAGAATGCTCGAAATCGATTCATAAATAACATAGATACAGCCAAAAAACGTTTCGACTGGTTAGAATAAAATGGTTGCTAAGCAACAAAAATGTCAAAAAAATGATCGACGTAAGTTGAAAAATGACAAACTTGCCCAAATTGACCCCTTCGACTGTTCGGATGGGGAATACAAATTATTGAAAAAAAAACAGATGATAGGTTGAATAGTTGTTTAACAAGATTGGATAAAATTACTTAATTGCAACGCAATGCTAAACATCGAAAATATTGTCTAAATCGGTTGAAAAATAAAAAAGTTAGCCCAACTACCACTATAAATTTAAAAAAAAACATCAAAATTTAGAGCAAATACAAGTTTATACAATAATACCTTAAATAATACAAATAATTAGGATAACACAACTAACAGAAATGGTGGACGAAACTTCTGGGCGATAACTAAAAAATTGATAAAAAGATAGTTGATAAATGAAAGAGTTATTTAGCATTGTAAGGGCCATTGAATAAATTAATAATTTGGCAACGCCAAACGTCGAATAGAATTTCAAGTTATTTGGCATATTAGGAATCTAGGTAAATGAGTTGTCTTTTAATCTGTGAAAGTAGGTGTTTATATCATCATATAGGCCACACGTTGTCATCTTCTCCACGTAATTAGTTCCTAAGTTGTCTCATAGAAAATATCCTAATTTGGAGCAATTTTTATACTCCCCAAAAAAGTTTTGCAAATCACCTGCTAGCAGTGTAGCCTGATCATTTGCAAAGCCTTCTCCATTGCTTCTGTACTGTAATGCCTTCTTTACTGCTGATATACATCTATAATATCGTTGAAGAAGAAGTTGTACCAAAAAAGGAGAAGCATGTGGATTTTTTCACATGCTTCTTTTTTTATTGCCCACTTAGTTTTTTTGAAAATATCCTTTGTAGGTGATTAGTGCATTCTACTTTTTTAATCTGTGTAGCTTCGTCTAATTTTTTAGTGCCACTACTGTCCCCATTACCAATTACAGTTGTGTATTTTATCCTATGCATTTCTATGCTTTTTTTAAAGCCCTCTACTATAATATCTGGTTCTTGTATGTCGAACAGTTACTGAAATTCTTTAAACAGTTGTGTACTGCTGGAGATTAATTTTATGTTCAGCACGTTCACAAATACAACAGTATTTGTTTCTTACTCCTACCTTTTTTTGTTCGTTTTCCAATGATGCATGCCTGGAAAAATAATATATCAACTCATACATTACAGTCGAACTCTAAGAATGAAAAATGTAAAAAAATAACCATATCTAAATTCTGGTAGTTATAATTACCACTCCTGATAAGGCGTTGTAATTAGTGTTGCAAGAGCGTTTTGACCAAGCACCATCAGTAATGACGCTAATGAATGGCATTTCATCTGAATCGACTTCCCCATAGAATTTAGTAAATTTTGCTTCCTCTTTTCCATTGTTTTCAATTTGTTGCCAAAATGTCTTGTGTCAAATATCTTAAAATTAATTAAAAATAATACACATGAAATAATAAAATATGACGTATTTATCAGTCATGTCAAATGATTTAGTGATATCACTTGGAAAATCTCTTTTCTCTTAATCAAAGTTTACATCTAGCATGAATAAGCTCAACGTAAAATTACAATCTTATATAAATTTTAGTCTTATTAAATTTCTTGATGCCTGAGCATTTATACATCCTGTTGAGTTTTTTTTCGTTACCAATATAATCAATCAATTTTGGTAGATCTGAGATAATCATGTAACCTTGAATATATTCAATGTTACCAGCTTGAAGAACAGGTTTATATGATTATTTGGGTAGTTCTAAAGTTTTAATTGCAACTGATATGGTAGTAGCATAATATTAAAAAAGTCCATCAACATGACTACCAGGTATTCTCGGAATCAAGGTTGTTTGTATTTGATGGCAGGTTAGTCTGTCAGAAACGAATCTAACCTCACGATAAATTAAGACTAATAATGTGAAGATACAAGCACATATGGTTAAAACTAATAATACATCTACAAAAACGGGAATATCAGTTGAAGCATACACACTCTCTGGCTTTGCTATTAGAGCCATAGCAGTTTGTATTAACTTTGGGGACTATAGATCTATAATTACGAAAATAACATCTATAAATTATCCAAACACCTAAAATGCATGAAACTATAATAATCAAAAGAATTACATAATACCAAAGGGAATGATAGGGAGAGGTCCAATCAATTTTAGGAGTTTTCTCTTCTAGGATTTTAAGATCATCCTGCAACTCACTATAAAAATCAGTATGATCGGATATATGGGTTGATATGTTCAACTTCAGAATATTAGGATCAAATCGGTATTGGGCATCAACACTGGTTCCTGCATAAAGTAGCTCTGGGATTGATAGATACGCAATTGAGTGTAGGTGAAAAACAATAGGATCCTTTAGTGTTAGGCATTGTTCAGAAGAATAAATAAGTATATCAGGAGTCTCTAATATGCAATTGCAAGGTATTGTAATCATAATAGTGGAATGGTTGCTTCATATTGTCTCAGTAGTGTTTATACCATTACATATTACTGAGAGACTAGACTGATCCCCTGCATAGATCCATATGGTGAGATTATAATTTACCCAATCTGATGAATGATTGCTGACTCTTCTCAGTCTACACGCGTCTTGAATACTCTTTATTGATCCTCCAAACCACAACAAGTGAGGCATGATCCTTTATTAATTTTCCGAAATATTATAGGTCTGATCAGGTATCCTTGCAATGAGTCACTTCCCCGTACCTCTGGAGCCAGTCAAAAAGAACACGCCGGCCGCGATAGGTCGCGGCATTCGCCACCCCTTCTATGGCTCGCTCTATGTTGTCGACGACAACTTTCTGTTTGGCGTTTACCTTATTGTAAAAAGGCGGAGCCTGATTTGGCGGCATTGCGGTTTCATCGCCTTCGTCGTCCGCAAGATGACCAGGAAAGTACAAATTGTCTAGAGGATCCTGATCGGTGTCGTCCGTTCTTTCCACGAAAGGGGTCGGCACACCGAAGTCTGCGCAACAACGTCCGTTATACGACACTTGTCGCTGTATTAATTGCAACGCTTTACTGATGCGTCGCTCTCTCTCTACCGCATTGGTCACGTTCCTATGATCGAAAAATTCGTCTACGAATTCGTTCCAGAGAGCGGGTGCGTCTCTTGGAATTCCGTACAGTAAAATATGTACGAAGAGATCTCGCATTTCGCTTCTAGTAGCGTTCTTTTCCAAACGTCGTCATCTTGCATCAGTCCCATGGCACGCGCACTTGCTATGAAATTCGCGTACGTCACGTCGTTGTGCATTTTTAAATCTGCGTACGACTTGGGACCGCTAACGTGCAGCACCAGTAAGCGAAGCGCAAACTGCTCCTGGTACCTCGGCGGTATGCATTGCATCTGCTCACCACGTCGAGCCTTTTCTGACGTTTCCGCCAATCGTCTTTAGTATACCAATAGTCGTGCACGACTTCGATATAAAAAAAGGTGGCAGTGTCTCTCTGGATTCGCAGCGCAGAGCTCAAAGAAGGCGATGAGTTCAGTTTTTCGGACATCGCCACGTAAATTTGCTTGTATAAGTGCTTCCTCTTCACCTTCCTCTTCGCCTTCCTCTTCGCCTTCCTCTTCACCATCCTCGAACACTTGCGGTGCTTCGTTCGAAAGATGAATCGGCAGCAAATTTACTGCGTGAGACATTCGCACGATCGGATAACCGTACATTCTCATGAACGCCTCCATCCCAGATCTATAATTAGCCTTGAATATCATGTTGAATTCGTTGTAGTTGACCGTATTCGAGTCGTTCGCTACACGAATATACTGATATTTCGGCCCTTTTAGCGGGTACTTGCACGCGTACTTTATGCCCTCCTTCCTGTACATCCATTCCACGATAAGATGACACGCGTATTTCAATAGAATGTACGGGTTGTAGGGTATGACGTGCGAATTATCGTACTGGATAAAGTACGTATAACCACCTATGCCTTTTCTAATGACGTGACTTTCTCCACCGTCTTGCGGCGAACTACGCCTATATTGACAAGGCTTATCTTCGTGCACAATCGTTTCATCGCAAAATGCCCTCGGTAAACGTTTAGAACATCGTCCTTCGACCATGCAATGATCGTTACACGTATGCAGCCCTTTCTCTATTACCAGCTACCGTAAACGTCTCTGTTCCCGTGCACGTGCGTCCGTTCTGGAGGCTTCGGGCATGGGCGATATTTCTGCGCATATGTAGAGATCTACGTTCGTTGCAGTACCTGGTAGATCGTCGATTGTAATTAACTTGTACGAATGCGGGCCAACTCGTTTTTGAAATTCGAGTGCCTCCATGAAAACTATGCATTTGCCAAATATATTACGATATTCGACGTCGTTTTGCAACTTTCTGTGCCTGGATATCTAATTGGGTGTTAAGACGTGGGGCGCGTATACCGTAGACTCGCCCGGTTTTAAGACATCCTTTACCTCAGGCCACTTAGGGGCCGAAGTGAACGTCAGAAAGAACTGGAGCTGTCCTTTCGCTCTAAAGAGCGTGGTCGTGTCGTAGAACTTCTTTTTATAGAAGGCACGACTGCCTTTGAAAGACGACGGTGCTATCAGCACGCTACCTAAACGTTCGTTAGGTTCGAGATTGCGAGCAAAGTACTTCAGTAGTTGGTCGACTTTAAAACTTGCATCTATGATGTAAGTTTGCATCAATCTACCCAGGTTGAAAACGTGGTACATTTCGTCGAGCGAACGTCTAAACTGCAACCTATACATGTAGGACTCTCTACACGAAACGAATCGCCTGGGAAGGGTCGCATCGCTAACTACGCCCTCGTCTACGGCGTCAAAATCTATTACGTTAGCCGTGACGCGCTCTGGGTCGTCTACCGTTGTTGCTACCGGGACGTTACGGACATTTGCTAACAAAATACAGCTGACATAGCCCGATTCGCCGCTGGGAAAGAGCAGCGAATACGTGCACGTGTCGTCCCATTCGTTATACAAGCCGATGGGTTTCAGTCGACCGGTGCGTTCGTATATATGTATGCCGCTCCTTCGTACCGGCTCGTCCGTGTTTGATACCCACAACGGACACATAACACATCGTTCAATAACTCCCGGGACTAACTATGAAAACATTTTATCCGCAAAATTCTTTATTATTCATCAACATAATCTCCTTCAAGTGTAATACAATCATTCCAGCGCTTCTCTAACTTTTCAATGCCATGTTTGTAGAACGATTTGTCTTTTGACTCAAAATGAGCTTCAGTAGCAGCGATCGCCTCCTCATTCGAGCCAAATCTCTTTCCCTGGAGCATCTTTTTGAGATCCGCAAAGAGCCAGTAGTCGCTGGGGGCCAGATCCGGCGAGTACGGAGGATGGGGAAGCAGTTAGCAGCCCAATTCGTTGAATTTGGTCATCGTTTTGATTGACTTGTGGCACGGTGCGTTGTCTTGATGAAAGATGACTTTCTTCTTCTTCATGTGTGGGCGTTTTTTTGCTATTTCGGCCTTCAAACGATCCAATAACACCATGTAGTAGTCGCTATTTATGGTTTTCCTTTTCGAGGTAGTCACTGAAAATTATACCATTCGCATCCCAGAATACGGACGCCATCACTTTGCCGGCCGACTGTTGTGTTTTTGGACGCTTCGGGCGGCTTTCACCGGTCGTATGCCATTCAGCTGACTGCCGACTTGACTCCGGAGTGAAATGGTGAATCCATGTTTCGTGCGCTGTCACATATCGACGCAAAAAATCCTGTTTATTGCGAGTAACAGTGCCAAACAGCTCTGCGAATCATTGATACGTTGTTGCTTTTGTTCCGTTGTGAGCAAACGCGGCACCCATTTGGAAAAAACCTTTTTCATAGCCAATTTTTGGTGCAAAATAGTAAATGCACTACCAGTTGATATGTTCACCATCTTAGCTATCTCGCGCACTTTTATTTTGCGGTCACCCATCACGATTTTCAATACTTCTTTGGTGTTTTCGGGAGTTACTGCCTTATTTGGCCGACCCGAACGTGCCGCATCATTTGTATCAGCACGACCGCGTTTGAAGTCAGCATACCACCGACAAATGGTTGTTTTCGATGGAGTAGAGTCCGGATAACGTTTTTCAAGCCATTGCTGAGCTTGAACAGTGTTTTTTCCCATCTCTACGCTAGTCCCGGGACTTATTGAAGGATGTGTTAGTATCGTCTGTCGGCGCGTTTACTTGGCGCGATTGTAGTTCGTTCGGCACGTCACTTTCGTTGAGCAGCATCAAACGAACGTGAGTCACTAGTTGACCTTCGCCCTCTAACGATGCCTGCTCGTACATTTCTTTCCTGTACATGCAGCTCTGGCCCATGGGGTGGCCTTCTCTGAGCATGGCGTCCAACTGCACGAGCATATCGGCGTCGAACTCGTGAACCTGATTTATCAGGCGAGCATTGTCGAGGCGAGCTTCCCGCGCCCTTTCTACGTCGATAAAGTATAGGCTCAAAACTTTCGGAATTTCTCCGTTAGGCGGTATAAGGTCCCCCACCATATGCCTGAAGTCTCCGTTCAATAGACATACGGCAGGTCCTCGTCCGGCCGGTTCCGTGTGACCCACTTATAAACACGCAAAAGACAACAAATTATTGTATTCCTTTGCGTATCTTTGAAATTCTATCGCCTCGGGCGTTTCGCGCCGGTGACTTCTATAAGATAGCAGCGGCTCTGGAATAACTGGCCAGGCAGGTAAAACTACCTTGCCCTCGCTGCAGCACTTAGCGGAAGTCTCGCTATTCAGCAGTAAAGCCCCGTAATATTGGCATACTTTATCGCCAAACTTTCCGCTGTCGTAATAGGTAGGCATGTGCTTACCAGTATCCGTTTCCACGAAGCGAACAAAATTTTTCGATGAAATTTACACCGTAGGTTTTACTAACGTAGATGTACATAATGACGGTTTAAAAAGTTCCTAAATGTCACTACAAGCTGAGATATCCACGAAAAACTTTTACATAGAAAATACATTAGAGTTCGGTGCAAAGGTGATGAGCAGTAAACCAGTGGTCAAAACACAAAACCGCGTCATCTAGCATGAATAAACTCAACGTAAAATTACAATCTTATATAAATTTTATTCTTATTAAATTCCTTGATGCCTGAGCATTTATACATACTGTTGCCACTTAAGGCGTTTTCTGGTTTCGCTTGCTTTATTTTAAACACATGTTGCTTAACTTAATAACAAACTTGAATGTACTAATACTTTTATTCTTAAAAATGAGAGAATGTCTCTAGAGTTACATGCTTCAGTCGTTAGCTTTGGAGCCAGAATTTGATATCATGTAGGGTTTTTTTAGACAGCGGATCACAATCCAACTTCATAACAGAAAGTTTCTGTTATGAAGTTAGATTGTGATCCGCTGTCTAATAAAACCCTAAATGATATCAAATTTTGGTTCCTGCCCTTGACGTTAACCAATGTGGTAGATAATAATGCTTGGTTGGATTGGTATACGTGCGTGTTTACTGTGCTAGTTGAATTAACTGCAGGTGAATTGGACAGGGGTGCTTGTGCGTTATGAGGCTGGGTATTGTTTGCGTCGTTTGAATGCTGATTGCTAATTCGAGAACGTTTTTGATTATCGTGCAGTAAGGTACTATGTTGGAGCGTGCATATGCGACAACCACCGCCTTTGCAGGTGCTGCACATATGTGTTGATGAAAAACAATTTAGACATAACCTAAGACGTTTTACTTCTTCCGTGCGTTCCGGCACACATTTAAAGTTTCACACTAGATTTACGTACAGACATACGAATTATTTAATCACTTACACCGAGTTATCTATTCCTGACCCATATAATAGTTCTTCAGCCATTGTGGAAGTTTCCAAAACATCAATTTGCTGTTGCCTACGAAGCATTCTGCATTCCCGAGTGTTGTCTTTGGCGCGCTGATCTGCCACTTTCACACGTGCAGCATCCTTTTTTTCAGCATACCGATGGGAATTAGACCCACAATTAAGTCCTAGGGTATTCATAATCATTAATAATGAATTTATACCTTCATTAAATATACAAGTAGCTATGTATGCAGCAATTTGTACGATAGTAGAACTAGTATTCACGGTTTTTGGGCATATTTTCCACACTAGTTGGTTGAAGCTCTCATTATTATTCTGATTGAATCCACCTACACATCTTGAAAGTAAATTGTCATTACTGAGATCGTCGTAAATCGGTTTAATAGCTTTTAAAACATCAGGAGAGGTAAGGGAGAATAATCTTGAGTATAAGTATCAAGCTCTCCACTTGCTTCAGCGCGCTGGTAAGAACACCATGAATCTTCGCCTTTTGGACACATACCATGATTCGGATTTTTATCAGTCGAACCGTAGTGGTAAAAAGTTGCCATAATAGCAGATTTCATATCTTGGATAGAATCGCAATGACGACGTATTGATAAACCATAGTACACAGTTAATTTGTCTATTACTTTTCCTGTAAGTTTACCTCTACCACCAAGACCTTTTTGTTTAGTTTTCAGAGTACGCAGTCGAGTTCCCATCCGCTTTTGAACATGACCTATACATTCCTTTTTATTTATGGTTGTATTTTTGTAAGGATCTGCTTTTATAATTCCAGAATAGGTTTTCGAATCACCATCGCCAATGTAGTTTGTATATTTAACTCCATGTTTCGTTTCAGACTGCTGAAACATTTCAACCATCGCATCCACCTCCATTTTCCCAGAAGACCCCTTGTGATTAGCACTACACTCATTTTCATGCGATTCATACCATTCCTCGAACTCAACCGTATTTCCTTTCTTTTTCCAATACTCACATAGCTTACAATAAGTACTTTTAATGTTTATGTCAAGAACCTTTCCAGTAAAATAGCCAATTATAGAAGAAACTCCAAATGACGATGTAAATCCCCGTTTTTGCCAGGTTCCATCTCACGATACAGTCAAATCGTTCTTATTTTCGTTTTCACTAGTTGCTTCTTTTTCTTCATTCACAGCTTTTTTCATCAAGGCTTCTGCAACGGTTTCACCACAATCTAAAATGTGCTTCAATAATATTGTATGCGTAGCTTTATCTAAAAAAGACGGCATGTCCATCAGGCCACAAAACTTGGACAAACCTTCGTATCCTATCCCTAGTATTCTCATCTCAAAAATTAACCGTCTATTTATTTCATAAGAATGCCCAATGGAAGAGCAGGAAGGAATATATTCATTGTCACAGTTATTACATGAAACTAGAATTTTAAATCCCAGCCCACGTGTAACTAGCTGTTAGAAATTCAATGTTTCCATCACATTTTTTACATTTCACAAGAGCAGAAATGGCAGTGAATACCGTAATAAAATTAATTATTCGAAATTCAGTGGTGCAACTTTCGGGTACATCGTTTTCAGTATTTTGTTTCAGTTTTTTAGACGATGTACTCCGAACACTTTCATCACGTTCCGCCGTTTTTGGGTTAAATACATTTTTTCGTTTCTTTGAATACGACTTACGCATATTTTCAGATCTCCGAACTTCTCTCGAAACTTTTTTCGTATCACGTCCCATAATAAATAACTTCAAAAATAATTTATTTTAATAACGCACAACTATCGACTGCTCTCCGCAACTGCCACAGGAATACTAGTGACGTGGCGACAAACAAATAATTTGTAGCACTTATACTACCTAGAAATTGTAAATATATATAGGGGAAGGGGAAGGGTATTTATGAATTTAGGTACTACTACATACATCAATATTTTAGTTCATGGATGACAATAGAACCCTAGAAACCGGTTGCTTGCAGCTGTCGCTAGCTACCTGCGTTTTGGAGTGCCCGAGCGCTCTTTGTTATTTGTCGAATAACTCGAAAAGTAATTATCGGATCAACTTCAAATTTTCAGAGAATATTTTTAAGATATTACACTTAACGCAAATGCAAAAAAAAAATTTTTTTTGAAAATCCTGACTACCCCTAACCCCATAAGGGTCATTTGTCATTGGTGACAGTGGAGGTTAAAACACGACTGGAATTTGGGTAATATTTGTGGCCTTTAAAGTTACTATGATTTTCCGTTTGACGTTTAGATTGGCGACTTATTTCTATTGTTTCAAACAGCTGGCATCATTTTCTTAAAAACTTTTCTAATTCTGCGGTTGTGGGGTAGGTAATCTTTAATTGAGTTTTCTTTTTCCCATTCACGTCTTGGTAAGTAATCAAGTTTTTGGGCAATTAAGAAAACAATCCGAGTGTCCCATTGTTCAACGGGTTGTTTGAGTATCTTTAAAGGGCGTAAATTTTTTGAGAGTTTGTCTAAAAGACTTCGTAGCCCGGGCATTATGAATTATTGGAGATGGGGATGATTATAAACCAAAATGAAACATAAGTTAAAATCAATAAGTTTATTTAATAAACTGCGTTTACTTGCATGTGTTCAATTGGCGGTCACATATGAAACTCTTACCCTTAAGACCTAAGCAAAAGTATATATACTGCTATAAGGCGTGCTTAATTGCTAAACATTCCCACGCTGGGGTGAAATTTTAAAAGTGAAGTATTTATGAGTATTTATGTGATTTTTTAATTGAAAAACCACTTGATCATTTTTTCTGCGTCTGCGACTAAATTTGTGTTTTGGGTTCTCACGGTGCTGCATAAATTCCGCAGTCCTTTTTCCAACATGAATAATGCCCAATTATTTACATTGACCGTAACATATATAATATTAAAATTAATCTGTCATCTTACAAGTAATTATACAGAAACAACATTAATACAATACCCAGTAAGTTAAAGGAGACAGCCCATAAGAGGCCAAAAATCCCCGGATGTGCACCGGAATTTGTTTGTAGATTATTATAGTACGTTGAAAGAAGAGTGCAACGATGAGTCGCAAAAAATTAATTAATCAACTGCAACAAATAAGTCAGCCTATTTCATGCATCATGGTTGAAACTGTTGATAGCTACTAACGCATAAATAAGTATGTATGGTTGAATTACGCCGTATTAAAACGGCGGTTAAATCTTCCCGTATGTGGCCATTCTCTTCAATTACTCCTGCATGTACTTATGACGAATAGCTTCTAATCTGGCCTCATGTTCTATTCGCCTATAATTTTCTTCATCCTCTGCTTTTTTTCCCATTAATTGCAACTCAAGTTAATGCTTTTCTTTCATTGCCATCAACTTGAATTCTTCTTGTTTTATTATGAAGTCTTTTCGACTTAATTCGATAGCTTCTTTAGCTTGTGCCCATTGTGATATCCCATTCGATATTACAGCATCTGATCGATATCGACTTGATACTTTTACAAAAAATTACATTATATTTACACAATTATATTTAAACAAAAATTCAGATTTACCTTCAGAATGTACACTCAGGGCTTTGGATTTTTTTGTCCGAAGCATCTTCGGTGTGCATTTAGACCAATCTAAGTTTCAATTAATGACCGATATTAGTGAGACAGAATAAAAAAACAACAAGTATATGTTTAGCTTACCACTAGTTGTTGGTTGTTTGTTACTCTCCTTGTCACTGACATCTGGCATAAGGCAAACATCAGCTTGAGATGTTACCGGTATGAAGCAGTCATTTAATTCTGGAGCATCTTTGAAATAGTCGCAATATATACATTATTAAAAAATGTAATCCTTACAGTATAATTAACGACTGGTCTACCGCTGTAGTAGCTATCAAATTCACTGGTAAATCCTTCTATCCGAGGTCCTAAAATTTCTTTGATTTGCATGTCTGTATCAGACATTTTGAAATCTATTGCAGGACCACCTCCAGTTCCAATTGTCCATACTCTTTCATCAGCAAATTTTTTTTTGCTCTTTTTTTCATGTTATCGTACTTCTTTTTTAAAACTGCATCACTACGATAACATTTTCCATTAGATGAATTAACTTTTTTTTCAATTATTCTCCAGCATTCGATCTTCTCTTTATTACTATTTGTATCTGATTGCTTGCACTCTAACACCTTGCTAAATTGTTTAACCAAGGACATAAGCAGAGATTCTTCTTTTGCTGTAAAATTGACAGCACTTTTCTTTCCGTCCGCCATGTGATATGTCCCTAGATATTATTATAAATGATAATGTTATCCCCAATCAACAATAAACTGAATTTGTAGCAGAATAAGTATGGAAAATAAACTACAATCGCCACATATTATAAATTAAATACGTATTTAAGACTACCAAAGCATATTAATTAATAATTATTAATTTATACATACCAAAAGAATCTGTTTAAAACACAATTAATAAACAGCAACAAACAAACCCTACTTTTTGTCGCATATAATTTGCGCCATTCTTGTTTACCTGAATTGCCAACTTAACCGTATTTTAGTTGAGCCGTAGTTCTGTTGAGCCGCACATGAACTACGTTTGTAAAACTAGTTTGTAGTGTTACAATCGGTTTAATGGAACTTGTGCTCTGATGAGCCACGATTGAACTTTAAATTGTAAAACTGGCCCTAAAACGGAAATCTATAAAACATTTTCTCTGCGTGGACGCTACATATGGTTTGATAAATTAAAAGAAATTACAGATTCCTACAACAATAGGAAGCATTCTACAATAAAAATGAAACCTAAAGATGTTACCAAACAAAATGAAAAACATTTGCTGAATACTGTATATAATAACGTAAAAGTGATGGGTAAAGGTAAATTTAAAATTGGAGATATAGTAAGAATTTCGAAAACCAAATCAGTTTTTGAAAAGGGGTACACACCGCCATGGACTACGGAATTATTTAAAATTGTAAAAGTACAAGTAACCAATCCCATCACTTATCTACTGGAAGATATGCGTGGACGACCAATTCAAGGCGGTTTTTACGAATATGAAATACAAAAAGCTAAATATTCCGGTATATATTTAGTAGAGAAGGTATTACGTAGAGGCGGAAAAAAGTTATATGTAAAATGGTTAGGATTAGATAATACACATAATAGTTGGATAGATAAAACAGATGTAGTTTAATAATTTATTATTATAAAATAAATTTTTTTATACATGAAAAACAAATTTATTTGACATACATTCGTAACATTTTGCAATCGAACGTGGAGGTCCATCAAATTGGCAGGATGTGTTGTTGTAACGTTTTAAACAAGGTCTATGCAATTCCAATGCTTCTTTATACTCATCGCAAATTCTGTTCCAAATAATATTATGCAAAGCATATCTTATCCTGTACAAGAGGCAATAAGACCTTTCTTCATATCCGACATCATCTTTTCCCAAGTAAACCACCATTTAGATCTGTAATTAGCATGACGGTGATCACCAATTAGATCCTTTAGATTATAGCGACCACAATACATCACACTCTTTTTTAATTGATATGGGACGATGGGAAATGAATTTTTGTATGGATTAAGTGTATACCCACACGTGTAGTTATTCATTGTTATGGGAACACCTGTAAATATTTAAAAGAATTTAAAAATATTATGGAATAATAAAAATATTCCCTGGATAAATCCGTTTTTCCGAATTAAACATTGGATACTCATTAATTAGCACAACATTATCATACCGTTCAAATATTGGAAAGGCTTCATCTTTTTCCATGTTCTATGTCTGATCGTTGACCAAAATTTGCTTTTCTTTAACTAATACATTTTCCTCTACTTTTAAAAGAGGACAGAATACTTTTTCTTCCGCCGCAAAAAAAACTAAAGCGGATGCAATCAAACATATAAAGTATGAAAATAAATGCATCTCGTTCGCGATACACTACTTAGGTGTATATGATACCTTGGATTATAGCAGCGACTTTATATAAGAAAATTTACTGTCGACTTGACACTAAACCCGTGCCTTAGACTCCGTCTAACTCCCTCTTCTATACCTCTATCGGCTTTGCCATCTTTAAGGTTTGCTTGAACACACTTGAAAGTTTGTTTGTACTTTCTTCTATTGATTGAGCGATTTTGACCACAGCCATTGACGCTCTTGTTATGGCCTCAACCGTCTCCTTCAATTCTTGGCTTATGTATGGTGTAATTCTAACACTCTCCGTTACTATAATACTCCTCTGGGTAACTGTAAAAGTCATATCATATGTAGTACCTGGATTTCATCTACCTCCACTAATTAGGCCTTTTGAAATTTTTACTCTATCCTCTGTCCTCTGATCTCTTGAATTTTACAATTTTCTCTACTTTATTGCCCATAGGCAATGACCTAAGTAATTCTGGAGAAAAACAATCTTGAGCACTTGTTGATTTTTTTATTGGGTTCTATTTTTCTAGTGTAAAAGGACGATCAGTTACATATGATGGAGCAAAATTCACATGGGTGAACAAGTTACTGTTAAATGGCCAGATACCGGTTGTTGCAAAACCCGTTTGAATGTTTGTTGTGGTTAAAGCTGGAGGCATAGCGTTGGCTACAATGCCAGGAATATCGTTGATACTCATAGTCTTACCGGGGTGATTTTCGAACTTCTCGAGGGGACAGACCGAAATAAATATCAGCACATCGTATTAAGTATTTAGCTAAGGTTTTCTCCAGATTTTCTGTAAAAACCAGGTTATGAGCTACTATATATCCCATGGTAATGTGCCCACCCATACAAATGTTCACATACGCATATAATTCTGTTTTGTATTTAGAGCAAATAATACCTTAAATAATACAAATAATTAGGATAACACAACTAACAGAAATGGTGGACGAAACTTCTGGGCGATAACTAAAAAATTGATAAAAAGATAGTTGATAAATGAAAGAGTTATTTAGCATTGTAAGGGCCATTGAATAAATTAATAATTTGGCAACGCCAAACGTCGAATAGAATTTCAAGTTATTTGGCATATTAGGAATCTAGGTAAATGAGTTGTCTTTTAATCTGTGAAAGTAGGTGTTTATATCATGATATAGGCCACACGTTGTCATCTTCTCCACGTAATTAGTTCCTAAGTTGTCTCATGGAAAATATACTAATTTGGAGCAATTTTTATACTCCCCAAAAAAGTTTTGCAAATCACCTGCTAGCAGTGTAGCCTGATCATTTACAAAGCCTTCTCCATTGCTTCTGTACTGTAATGCCTTCTTTACTGCTGATATACATCTATAATATCGTTGAAGAAGAAGTTGTACCAAAAAAGGAGAAGCATGTGGATTTTTTCACATGCTTCTTTTTTTATTGCCCACTTAGTTTTTTTGAAAATATCCTTTGTAGGTGATTAGTGCATTCTACTTTTTTAATCTGTGTAGCTTCGTCTAATTTTTTAGTGCCACTACTGTCCCCATTACCAATTACAGTTGTGTATTTTATCCTATGCATTTCTATGCTTTTTTTAAAGCCCTCTACTATAATATCTGGTTCTTGTATGTCGAACAGTTACTGAAATTCTTTAAACAGTTGTGTACTGCTGGAGATTAATTTTTATGTTCAGCACGTTCACAAATACAACAGTATTTGTTTCTTACTCCTACCTTTTTTTGTTCGTTTTCCAATGATGCATGCCTGGAAAAATAATATATCAAGTCATACATTACAGTCGAACTCTAAGAATGAAAAATGTAAAAAAATAACCATATCTAAATTCTGGTAGTTATAATTACCACTCCTGATAAGGCGTTGTAATTAGTGTTGCAAGAGCGTTTTGACCAAGCACCATCAGTAATGACGCTAATGAATGGCATTTCATCTGAATCGACTTCCCCATAGAATTTAGTAAATTTTGCTTCCTCTTTTCCATTGTTTTCAATTTGTTGCTAAAATGTCTTGTGTCAAATATCTTAAAATTAATTAAAAATAATACACATGAAATAATAAAATATGACGTATTTATCAGTCATGTCAAATGATTTAGTGATATCACTTGGAAAATCTCTCTTCTCTTAATCAAAGTTTACATCTAGCATGAATAAGCTCAACGTAAAATTACAATCTTATATAAATTTTAGTCTTATTAAATTTCTTGATGCCTGAGCATTTATACATCCTGTTGAGTTTTTTTTCGTTACCAATATAATCAATCAATTTTGGTAGATCTGAGATAATCATGTAACCTTGAATATATTCAATGTTACCAGCTTGAAGAACAGGTTTATATGATTATTTGGGTAGTTCTAAAGTTTTAATTGCAACTGATATGGTAGTAGCATAATATTAAAAAAATCCATCAACATGATTACCAGGTATTCTCGGAATCAAGGTTGTTTGTATTTGATGGCAGGTTAGTCTGTCAGAAACTAATCTAACCTCACGATAAATTAAGACTAATAATGTGAAGATACAAGCACGTATGGTTAAAACTAATAATACATCTACAAAAACGGGAATATCAGTTGAAGCATACACACTCTCTGGCTTTGCTATTAGAGCCATAGCAGTTTGTATTAACTTTGGGGACTATAGATCTATAATTACGAAAATAACATCTATAAATTATCCAAACACCTAAAATGCATGAAACTATAATAATCAAAAGAATTACATAATACCAAAGGGAATGATAGGGAGAGGTCCAATCAATTTTAGGAGTTTTCTCTTCTAGGATTTTAAGATCATCCTGCAACTCACTATAAAAATCAGTATGATCGGATATATGGGTTGATATGTTCAACTTCAGAATATTAGGATCAAATCGGTATTGGGCATCAACACTGGTTCCTGCATAAAGTAGCTCTGGGATTGATAGATACGCAATTGAGTGTAGGTGAAAAACAATAGGATCCTTTAGTGTTAGGCATTGTTCAGAAGAATAAATAAGTATATCAGGAGTCTCTAATATGCAATTGCAAGGTATTGTAATCATAATAGTGGAATGGTTGCTTCATATTGTCTCAGTAGTGTTTATACCATTACATATTACTGAGAGACTAGACTGATCCCCTGCATAGATCCATATGGTGAGATTATAATTTACCCAATCTGATGAATGATTGCTGACTCTTCTCAGTCTACACGCGTCTTGAATACTCTTTATTGATCCTCCAAACCACAACAAGTGAGGCATGATCCTTTATTAATTTTCCGAAATATTATAGGTCTGATCAGGTATCCTTGCAATGAGTCACTTCCCCGTACCTCTGGAGCCAGTCAAAAAGAACAAACGCCGGCCGCGATAGGTCGCGTCATTCGCCACCCCTTCTATGGCTCGCTCTATTTTGTCGACGACAACTTTCTGTTTGGCGTTTACCTTATTGTAAAAAGGCGGAGCCTGATTTGGCGGCATTGCGGTTTCGTCGCCTTCGTCGTCCGCAAGATGACCAGGAAAGTACAAATTGTCTAGAGGATCCTGATCGGTGTCGTCCGTTCTTTCCACGAAAGGGGTCGGCACACCGAAGTCTGCGCAACAACGTCCGTTATACGACACTTGTCGCTGTATTAATTGCAACGCTTTACTGATGCGTCGCTCTCTCTCTACCGCATTGGTCACGTTCCTATGATCGAAAAATTCGTCTACGAATTCGTTCCAGAGAGCGGGTGCGTCTCTTGGAATTCCGTACAGTAAAATATGTACGAAGAGATCTCGCATTTCGCTTATAGTAGCGTTCTTTTCCAAACGTCGTCATCTTGCATCAGTCCCATGGCACGCGCACTTGCTATGAAATTCGCGTACGTCACGTCGTTGTGCATTTTTAAATCTGCGTACGACTTGGGACCGCTAACGTGCAGCACCAGTAAGCGAAGCGCAAACTGCTCCTGGTACCTCGGCGGTATGCATTGCATCTGCTCACCACGTCAAGCCTTTTCTGACGTTTCCGCCAATCGTCTTTAGTATACCAATAGTCGTGCACGACTTCGATATAAAAAAAGGTGGCAGTGTCTCTCTGGATTCGCAGGCAGAGCTCAAAGAAGGCGATGAGTTCAGTTTTTCGGACATCGCCACGTAAATTTGCTTGTATAAGTGCTTCCTCTTCACCTTCCTCTTCGCCTTCCTCTTCGCCTTCCTCTTCACCATCCTCGAACACTTGCGGTGCTTCGTTCGAAAGATGAATCGGCAGCAAATTTACTGCGTGAGACATTCGCACGATCGGATAACCGTACATTCTCATGAACGCCTCCATCCCAGATCTATAATTAGCCTTGAATATCATGTTGAATTCGTTGTAGTTGACCGTATTCGAGTCGTTCGCTACACGAATATACTGATATTTCGACCCTTTTAGCGGGTACTTGCACGCGTACTTTATGCCCTCCTTACTGTACATCCATTCCACGATAAGATGACACGCGTATTTCAATAGAATGTACGGGTTTTAGGGTATGACGTGCGAATTATCGTACTGGATAAAGTACGTATAACCACCTATGCCTTTTCTAATGACGTGACTTTCTCCACCGTCTTGCGGCGAACTACGCCTATATTGACAAGGCTTATCTTCGTGCACAATCGTTTCATCGCAAAATGCTCTCGGTAAACGTTTAGAACATCGTCCTTCGACCATGCAATGATCGTTACACGTATGCAGCACTTTCTCTATTACCAGCTAGCGTAAACGTCTCTGTTCGCGTGCACGTGCGTCCGTTCTGGAGGCTTCGGGCATGGGCGATATTTCTGCGCATATGTAGAGATCTACGTTCGTTGCAGTACCTGGTAGATCGTCGATTGTAATTAACTTGTACGAATGCGGGCCAACTCGTTTTTGAAATTCGAGTGCCTCCATGAAAACTATGCATTTGCCAAATATATTACGATATTCGACGTCGTTTTGCAACTTTCTGTGCCTGGATATCTAATTGGGTGTTAAGACGTGGGGCGCGTATACCGTAGACTCGCCCGGTTTCAAGACATCCTTTACCTCAGGCCACTTAGGGGCCGAAGTGAACGTCAGAAAGAACTGGAGCTGTCCTTTCGCTCTAAAGAGCGTGGTCGTGTCGTAGAACTTCTTTTTATAGAAGGCACGACTGCCTTTGAAAGACGACGGTGCTATCAGCACGCTACCTAAACGTTCGTTAGGTTCGAGATTGCGAGCAAAGTACTTCAGTAGTGCACATCGCTTTTCTCTAAGCGCTTTCTCCGTGTGTTCTGCGACCTGTTGGTCGACTTTAAAACTTGCATCTATGATGTAAGTTTGCGTCAATCTTTCCAGATTGAAAACGTGGTACATTTCGTCGAGCGAACGTCTAAACTGCAACCTATACATGTAGAAGAACTCTCTACACGAAACGAATCGCCTGGGAAGGGTCGCATCGCTAACTACGCCCTCGTCTACGGCGTCAAAATCTATTTCGTTAGCCGTAACGCGCTCTGGGTCGTCTACCGTTGTTGCTACCGGGACGTTACGGACATTTTCTAACAAAATACCGCTGACATAGCCCGATTCGCCGCTGGGAAAGAGCAGCGAATACGTGCACGTGTCGTCCCATTCGTTATACAAGCCGATGGGTTTCAGTCGACCGGTGCGTTCGTATATATGTATGCCGCTCCTTCGTACCGGCTCGTCCGTGTTTGATACCCACAACGGACACATAACACATCGTTCAATAAGTCCCGGGACTAACTATGAAAACAACATTTTATACGCAAAATTCTTTATTATTCATCAACATAATCTCCCTCAAGTGTAATACAATCATTCCAGCGCTTCTCTAACTTTTCAATGCCATGTTTGTAGAACGATTTGTCTTTTGACTCAAAATGAGCTTCAGTAGCAGCGATCACCTCCTCATTCGAGCCAAATCTTTTTCCCTGGAGCATCTTTTTGAGATCCGCAAAGAGCCAGTAGTCGCTGGGGGCCAGATCCGGCGAGTACGGAGGATGGGGAAGCAGTTGGCAGCCCAATTCGTTGAATTTGGTCATCGTTTTGATTGACTTGTGGCACGGTGCGTTGTCTTGATGAAAGATGACTTTCTTCTTCTTCATGTGTGGGCGTTTTTTTCGCTATTTCGGCCTTCAAACGATCCAATAACACCATGTAGTAGTCGCTATTTATGGTTTTTCCTTTTTCGAGGTAGTCACTGAAAATTATACCATTCGCATCCCAGAATACGGACGCCATCACTTTGCCGGCCGACTGTTGTGTTTTTGGACGCTTCGGGCGGCTTTCACCGGTCGTATGCCATTCAGCTGACTGCCGACTTGACTCCGGAGTGAAATGGTGAATCCATGTTTCGTGCACTGTCACATATCGACGCAAAAAATCCTGTTTATTGCGAGTAACAGTGCCAAACAGCTCTCCGAATCATTGATACGTTGTTGTTTTTGTTCCGTTGTGAGCAAACGCGGCACCCATTTGGAAAAAACCTTTTTCATACCCAATTTTTGGTGCAAAATAGTAAATGCACTACCAGTTGATATGTTCACCATATTAGCTATCTCGCGCACTTTCATTTTGCGGTCACCCATCACGATTTTCAATACTTCTTTGGTGTTTTCGGGAGTTACTGCCTCATTTGGCCGACCCGAACGTGCCGCATCATTTGTATCAGCACGACCGCGTTTGAAGTCAGCATACCACCGACAAATGGTTGTTTTCGATGGAGTAGAGTCCGGATAACGTTTTTCAAGCCATTGCTGAGCTTGAACAGTGTTTTTTCCCATCTCTACGCTAGTCCCGGGACTTATTGAACGATGTGTTAGTATCGCTTGTCGGCGCGTTTACTTGGCGCGATTGTAGTTCGTTCGGCACGTCACTTTCGTTGAGCAGCATCAAACGAACGTGAGTCACTAGTTGACCTTCGCCCTCTACCAATGCCTGCTCGTACATTTCTTTCCTGTGGCCTTCTCTGAGCATGGCGTCCAACTGCACGAGCATATCGGCGTCGAACTCGTGAACCTGATTTATCAGGCGAGCATTGTCGAGGCGAGCTTCCCGCGCCCTTTCTACGTCGATAAAGTATAGGCTCAAAACTTTCGGAATTTCTCCGTTAGGCGGTATAAGGTCCCCCACCATATACCTGAAGTCTCCGTTCAATAGACATACGGCAGGTCCTCGTCCGGCCGGTTCCGTGTGACCCATTTATAAACACGCAAAAGACAACAAATTATTGTATTCCTTTGCGTATCTTTGAAATTCTATCGCCTCGGGCGTTTCGCGCCGGTGACTTCTATAAGATAGCAGCGGCTCTGGAATAACTGGCCAGGCAGGTAAAACTACCTTGCCCTCGCTGCAGCACTTGGCGGAAGTCTCGCTATTCAGCAGTAAAGCCCCGCAATATTGGCATACTTTATCGCCAAACTTTCCGCTGTCGTAATAGGTAGGCATGTGCTTACCAGTATCCGTTTCCACGAAGCGAACAAAATTTTTCGATGAAATTTACACCGTAGGTTTTACTAACGTAGATGTACATAATGACGGTTTAAAAAGTTCCTAAATGTCACTACAAGCTGAGATATCCACGAAAAACTTTTACATAGAAAATACATTAGAGTTCGGTGCAAAGGTGATGAGCAGTAAACCAGTGGTCAAAACACAAAACCGCGTCACACGTCGACCAACTACACTTGATGAAGGCTTGATTCTCACATTCAGTGCAAAAGTTTTCGTCAACAGAGAAACAATAACGGCCTGGAGTCACAAAAGCTTCTTTTTCAATTGGATTTTAATGGGCGTATAGCGCCACCTAGGAGTGGTTTTAGGAAAATGTTTTTGGGTCCGTAGGCTCATTTTGAGCTTGACATCATGTGCTGTGAGTTTCACTATTCTGCATTGGTAACTCTTGAAAGTTTATGCTGTTTAGCCGAAACGGCCGCACAGTCGACGCCTCGATGCAAAGCATAGCACTTCGGCGTTTCCTTTACAACATCTACGGTAAGGTTATTTGTTGCCGTTGGCGTATTACGAGGCCTTAGCACCATCTTAAATGGAAGACGAGTGGACGGCCGTTTCGACACCGTCCTCGTCTTCGACGACATCCGCCGCTATGTTTACGTCAATTACGGCCATGGCGGGCGTCAGTGATCGTCGTTTCGACGGCCCGAAGAACGTTTGTTGCTTCCGTCGCAGCTACCCCGGCAACTGTGCTCGTACCGGCCTCGATTCGGCATATCGTAGCGACATTCGTCGCCACCGAAGAACGCCAAAACGTGACTAAGGATGCGTCGACGTTTTGCACGTATATCGATATTTTTGATGTACATGTCGAGCTGCATTAAAAACGCCTTCGATATTAAACAGGCATGAATTCCGCAATTATTTCTCTCTTTTTGGTCATTGTACGTCGTCTGCCTGTCAGGACCTATAATAATGACGGGCAAATTAGGTGCACCGCCTACGTCCTTGACGGCTTCTTGTATTCTTTTTTCCATTTTATGTGTCAGACGAGTACGAAAGTATTTCTTTTATGCGAAAAACACTTTTCGACTCTATTATTTTCAGCTGAAAAAGGGTCGTAATACTTAATAGTATTTTTGGACCTGTCGTGCGTAGCTAAGTCTAAATGACCGGGGTGTAAAGGTTCGTGATTACTTTAAAATCAGATTTAATTATATTCACTTTATTAAGTCGTAGTTCTACATTTTATAGACTTTGTTCTATACTAACTCAACTAACTTATCAACTTACTTAATTCTACTCCTATTGGGATCTCTAGCACTCGGGTACGATATCTGGTGGCGAAATTAAATTAAAATTATTCAAGTGATTTTACGTCTACGTTATTGGCTTAAATTGTAAACGTATATTAATTTATCTGTCGTAGAAATGTTACACCGGTTTTAGTGAGATTATAAACCGCAGAGCTTTTCTTTCGGCTTTCATTTAGTTTTTCCCCGATAAAAGCAAAAAATTAAAGAATCATTAAGGCATTTGCGAATTTGAATTTTCTAATTGGGGAAGGTGGCGGGTGTCATGACGTCGCCGCAGTACAGACAACGTTGGGCCGTTTGAAAATTTACATACTAACAAATAGCACAAATAAAACACTTGGCCATCTTGGATATGGCGTAAATTCTACCCTAAATAATAGCATTTTATTCCGCAATGGTCAATGGAAGCTAAATAGACGAAATAATTAGAAAAAAGCATATACAGAATTCGTACACGATATCCATCGAAGCCGGCCTATGGTATCCCATGTAAAACAGCCACAAACAATTATTTACAATTTCCATATCAAATATAAAAGTTACATCTAACCTTTTATTATCAATCGAAGTGGCACTATTTAATGGCACTTTTAACACATATTTTAGAACGTCTCGGTAATTTTATCTTATTTAAATATGCAAAAGTTGTATCAGAATTTGGCACAATCACCTCACACATGACATTAACCACGCACTCGAATGGCGGCCGCGGGGAACAAAAGCGCAGCGGCCTATGGCAAAGCCCTCTATGTTTAAGTAGAATTCGAATTGAATTCCCTATACCAGGTGTGGCCAACTTTGGTGCACATAAGATCTACTTTTTATTTTAAAATTGTGTCGCGATCGACCTATTTTTTAGGTAAGAAGGGGATGTTTTTGCAATGTGCTTTTATACCGACGTGCACTTTGGCGAGCTCCATGATTAAGGGGTAAATAATCTACATACATGAGTATTTATTTAATGGGTTAAAAAAACTTATGTCCAGAGGAATTAAAACAACATGAGCACTTATTAATAACATTTATTCATTCAAACTTTTTAAATTAATGAGAAACCTGAGTCTGCATTTTCTTTACTAGTGCATCATAATTTGGAGTATATCCTGACAAAGACAATAACAATGAGTCCTCAGTATGAGAATCGGTCAGGACGGAACGAAGTTTAGTTTTAGTCAATTGTAAATATGAAAATGCCGATTCGCACAGATACGTAGATCCAAAGCAAGAATAAATATATTCGCTACATTTGATAATATTGGGATACTTTTCTCGGTTAACATATTTCCAAAAATTTTCTTCAAATTTTCTGGCTTGTAAGATTAAATCAGATTGTAAAATTATAATTTCATTTTCCAAGGCGTTTTGGTCCATATCAAATAAGTCTGCAATTTTTTTGCTAATTTCCTTCACAATGAAATCTTTTTTAAAAGGAAAAGATGTAAATTCCACAATTTCTTTAATTTTTTTAAAATCTTGGAATCGCTTCTCAAAATCTTCGATTACATTTTGTATTTCGGCCACGTACTTGTCAATCTCATAAATAATATTTTTATTTTTTTGTAAGTTGTCTGCCATATTTGGAAAATGGTTCATATTATTTTGTTGTAAATCTTCTATCAACAAAATAAATTTGGTTTTATATGCATCTATGCTGCTAATCATATCAATTATTGTTTTAGTTTTACCTTGTAATTCTAAATTTAAATGGCTTAATATGGAAGTAAAATCTGTAAGGAATGCTAAGTCACTAAGCCAGGTTTTGTCATTTAAATATGCATATTTTTTCTCTTGTTCATTAAGAAATTCTATTATTTCAGGCAATAAATCACGAAATCGTTGCAGAAATTTACCTCTACTTAGCCATCTTACATCAGTATGCAATAATAAATCAGACTGACCTTCATCGAGTTTTAGTTGAAAAAGACGACGTTTGAGAGAACTTCCACGAATTGAATTAACAATTTCAAACGCGATGTCCATTACTTCTTTTGTATTTAGTCTCTTGCTGTATAATACTTGCTGGTGAATTATACAGTGGTAACTCAAAAAATCTGGGAATTCATCGTCATTTCGACATAGGGCTATAAATCCATTTTTGCGGCCTATCATTGCAGCTGCACCATCCGTTGTTATTGAAACTAATTTAGAAAGAGGTACTTTCTTATCATTAAGCAGACTTTTAAACCCGTTGAATAGATCTACACCTCTAGTCCCTTTCTTTCAAAGAAATCATACCCAACAATTCTTCTTTAGATGTAAAATCTTCAAAAACTAAACGAATGAAAACAAGTAACTGTGCAGTATCACTTATATCTGTCGATTCATCACATTGAAGAGAAAAACAAGAGCATCTGTTAATATCATTTTGTAACTGTTCCTTTAAATTTCCACCCATCTTTTCGATTCGTCGCATCACTGTGTTTCGGGACAGTTGTAGATCTTGAATTGCAGCAGTAATTTCGCTCTTGTTCTTAAAATCATTAAAAAGGGAATCCGAGATTTCCAAGAACATTTCCTTTACAAATTCACCATCAGAAAATGGTTTACATTTTTTAGCTAATAGATAGCTTACTTTGAAGGATGCAGTTGTTACTGCTTGTGACTTCAATATTGGCTTTTTGAAAATATTTTGTTGATTTGTTAATTGAGTTTTAAGATCCCGAACTTTACGTTTTCGTAATTCGGAATTTGGTGGATAATCTGTTTGATACTTGTTATGTAAAGATAAGAAATGTCTCTCCAAATTACCCTTTTTAGCAATGGCTATCGAGCTAAGACATATTAAGCAGCAACATTTATCATTCACCATCGTAAAAAAATAGTTAATTTCCCATTCTTCATTGAAATGATATGTTTTCGATTTTTTTGGTTTGCTATCCATGTTCATAAATAGGTATACTAAAATGCAAAAAATATACGACTTAATAATAGGGCATGTAATAAAAGTATTAAACAGTAACAATATAAATTAAAATTAATACCTGGTGTAGGTTTAGCCGATAAAACGAAACAGCTAATCATACTTAATAGTTGCGAATAATTAAATTATTATTTTAAATAATGCTTATAAATATTTAATTAAGATTTAAATAATTTTATTTAAAATATATCTCTTATATACTTGCACAATTAATTTAAAGAACACTAATATTTCATTAATACTTACAAATGAAACAATCCGCAAGAGAAATTGACTGTAGCGTACAAACACTAACTTCAGAATGAAAATTTAACACTATATTCTGCAAAATTAGATTCCAAGAATTAATCCTAATGGCATGCAATTCAAATGTTATTATTTTAATAGTCATAAATTTCTCAGAAGTGTAAATACAAGTCAATTTTAAACGCACTGTATTTCAGATTTATTAAATAAACATCATTTATATACGTTTTTATATGTATTGTATAAGTTTTTATCATAAACCGAAGTATTATGCTGATTTTGTAATATCCCAATTCAAATAAATTTTATATAGGTAGCAAAAAGTAGCAGCAGCAAAAAAGTTATCTACCGACAAAAGCTTTAAATAGAAAACAGAATTGCAAAAGTGCAAAGAAAAAGAACTTAATAAAACCATTTCAAATGTCAAAACAAACTAATAAAAATAATGATAATATAAAAATTATATCCTTTCTATGAGCTAATCACAGAAAACATTTGAATAAAAAGTATTTGTACTTTTTAAGTTAAAAGTTTTTATGAGATACTTTTCGCAAACCCCGAACTTGCGAGTGATCGACCAAAATTGGTCTCGCGATCGACTTGTTGGCCACCCCTGCCCTATACCATGCTATAAAATAAATTATTTTCGAAATTTACCGAAACGGCCGATTTCATGCTTCGCAAATTGTTTATTAACGATTATTAAATTACAAAAATTCTGGATAGCTAATATTTTTTAAATGGGATTTATATATTTTCGAAATATGCCAGAACGGCCGTTTCTACGTTTTCTAATCGTTTGTTAACGACGTTTCGGCGCTCGTATTTATCAACGCCGTTTTATTATGTAAATCAGGGATGAGCAACCTTTTTAATCAACGGGCCAATTTAAATTTTAAAATTTTTTGGCGGGCCGCACTTAAAGTAACACTTGTTAATAATTTACAAAACTTTATTTATAATAAACATTAGAATAAAAAAATTTAAATTTAAAAAAATGAATTAAATTTTAGAAATGCTTGGCGGGCCGCATAATCTTGTTTAACGGGCTACAAGCGGCCCGCGGGCCGCGTGTTGCTCATCCCTGATCTAAGACGTGTCCGCTAAATAACAATACTTCTGTAAAATTGCGTCATCATGATAAGACCACCTTGCTCTGAAGATTAAAGCAGTGGTCTAAAGAAAACGTATTTTGTGGTTCGAATCCCAATGACTGCGTTTTTTTTTAAACGCTGTTCTAAAAAATTCGAGTTGAACATGATGTGTCTGGAGTAATCTTGATTAGTACAAAATATATTTTTTTCTCTGTTATTGATAAATATCATCTTAGATTGTGCAACATAGAAAAATAAACTTATTTATGTTTTTAATTATTGTTATATGATTAGTGTCATATTAAATATAATTTTTGGCAAATGCCATATTTACTTTTAAATGATATTTGAGACACAAAGAACGAATGCTACCTAATTAAAAAAAAACAATTGTTTTTTATTTAACATGTACCGAAAAAACAACCTATCAGCAAAATTCGAACCATAGATTTTAATGCGCCGTATACAGATGTGTCGACCCTTACTCCTAACAAAATGTGTGATTCACCTTATCTGAGTTTGTCCTTGTGAATATAATGCATACACACAATATAGTATTATTCTTAGTGTTTTTAGAAGATATCAATAAGTCATACATTTTACCACCTAGTTTCAACAATTATAATTAATGTTTGGATATTTAATTAATTTAGATTTTATCAAAATCAAATTTTAATATGTCTAAATAGGCGTAAAGAATTATTTGAAATATGATATCTTCATTATATAATATGAAGCACGCAGTCGAGATTTTTCTTTAGTTAACCTCTTAATTGATATTATTAAAAGCTTTTGTGTTTGCATTAAGTTAATAAATATAAAATTCTAACACGATTCTAAAGTAGGAAATAATAATATAGGTATATTACAAAAATATAGTAGGTAAGTTAAAATACTCCAAATCTCCTATGTAAGCAGTCCAGTTATGACAACATACGATCCAGCTTTATTTTATTTTCTTAAGATTTTAATTGGTAATAAAACGTGACTGATAAAGAAACACTGTATAATAATTGTAAGACCTGCCCACCATATTTTATTATGATAAACACTCTGACTTGATTTGTCTTAAGGAGGAGTTAAACCCTCAAGAATAGGTAACTTTTATCCTGTGCTCATAGTACATCTCGTCTCTGCATCTATAGTCGGAATAATGAAATAGTAATCTTTAGGATAAAATTGCTTCTCGCTCCCAGACTCAAAATACTGAGCCAATGGAACACTTATCTGTTTTGCTAGATCAACTAATGATTTTTTGGATGTTACTTGTGCCAAATTATCGATTTGCTCAAACAGAACAGGTTCGATTTTGTTAAACATTAAATACGTTAAAGTACCAGCATTTTTCATTGGAACGCAAGCTTTAACATACTAAACTCCATTTTATTTTTCAGAATTTTCAATCAAAAATGACGATGATGAAGTTTTTATGCCGTTATTGTTGAAATAAGACAAAACGAAAAATTTTGTTCATCCGGAATCTATTAGAAGTTTTATATCGTATTCTAGGAATTCTATACAAGACAACTCATTTGTATTGTTGGTATTTAAAGATATAATTTCAGATGTTGAGTAAGATTGAGGCAACTCTAAAAAAAATTTCTTCCTTCAGTTCATCTTGTAAATTTTCTAAATTTGGATTATCAGATTCACAAGGTTGGTCGTCGTATTCCAAAATTTCATCGTCATAAATTTAAGGGTTTTCGTCTTCATTAATTTCTGTATTGTAAAGTCGTGCATTATTGAAATTTTGAGTTGTGTTTCTCGTCGAAACACTCATTGATGTTTTATTTTATTTATTGAAATTTGTGTTTTTAGTCGATCTGCTCATAGGTGTTGCCCTGGGAAAGGTTCGATTAAGATTTCGTCGGAAAACCTTTTTATTTTGCGGTTGCTTAAATACTTGGGCTTTTGTAAAAAATCTTAGTTGTAAATTTTGATTGGGTCGAATATTTATCGTTTGTGATGGAAATGAATTTTGTTCAGGCTGATTATCTTGGTAATTCGAATTCAAATGTTAATGTTGGGGAAAATTTTGTCTCAAAGATGGTTTGTGTTGTGGTCGAAATTGATTTGGATGAACTTGTGGTCTCACTAAATTTTTTTTTAGTGTAATTCTGAAAATAGTGTATGTTATCTTCTCTTACATATAACATATTGTAATTCTTCACTTAAATTTGCCGGCTTCATGCACCGCATTGTTGTTACTAATGGTTCCTTTAAACCAGACGGAAACGTTCGTAAAGTTAGATCTTGATATAAATTTATCTTTAAAGTTTTTGCTTCGACATAAAAGGTTTAATACATTTAAACATCTGTCAAGGACTTGTTGAGGTTTTTTGTTTTGTCCTTGTCTCAACATTATTCAATCTCTGTTAAGACTAGCTTCATCACGTTGGTCAGCAAAATTTCCGGTTAAAACGTCTTTTAGTTCTTGCCATGCATGTAGTTGTTTGAATGCTCGCAATTTTTATTATATCATTAAGTTTAATACACGATCTCCACATATAAGATATAATCCTATCATTAAAAGGTTTACTTACGGGAAATGGATAATTGTCACTAGTACAAAATAACTGTGTGCGATGAATTAGTGCATCAGGTTCATATCTAATCCTTGCTGTCAAGATATCACCACCTAATAATAATTGATCTGTTCTGCTGTTATGCGATCTCATACTGCCTCGATGACTTTCTTCAGCTCTGAGCACGGCGACTATTGGCGGCAATCATGGTAGACATCGCTGACAAGCTGGCCCCATAGATTTTCAATTGGGTTCGCGTCGGGTGAGCAGGCTGACCAAGACAACATTTAGACATTTCGGCCCGAAAGTCAATTTTTTGTGCTTGTAGACGCATGAACGGATGCATCGTCCTGCATAAACGTGTGATTAGCAGCACGAAAACTTTTTAAAAACGGCAATAAATGTTTCTGCAAAATGCTCTGATATCCGATCGAATTGATTCGCTTTTCTACGAATGATAACGTAGAATTTCCATTCGCCGAAAAAGACGCCCATATCATAACGCCGCCGAAGTTATGCTTGGAAAAGTAGCCAGGGGCAATACGCAAGTCATGCCATTAATTTGCCAACTCGTACGGGCCATCCAAGTTAAATTTTTTCTCGTCAGACCAAAGAATCTGCAAAAATTCAATTTGACTTTTTGTAAAAACAAATGATTAATTTAAAAGGTAATTTATCGAATGTCATTCTTTGTTCCAAGTTTGATGTAGATCGGCAAAATCAGCTCGACGAAGTTGGTGTTTGAGTTTTTGATTTGGTGTGATCTCCGTCTTCTCATAACGTATATTTCCGTCTTCTTTGAGCGCCTTCCAAACGGTCATATTGCGATACATGAGGTGCAATTTCTTTCTGAATGCGCCTGGTGCCGTTTTAGTTGGATTAGCTGCACCTGGACAGGTCTTCAAAAGAAGTCGGGCCGCGAACGTGATGCAATCAAATTTTGAGATAGAAACATTCTGATTGGGAAGGATGAACACCATATATTCTTTCCAATGCAGCATCTTTTTTTATGCCTGGATGCCCATCTACGTTTTCACTGCGCCTTTTTCTTGAATATGCATTATTTGCCCACGTTATAATATTGGGGAACTTCATGGTATAATAATGTTTTTGCGAAGTCACCAGTGTACAACCAGACGGGCCGCACCCGCCGTGAAGTACACCCTTTATCCATTTTCTAAGTGTACGACCAGATGCACAACAGTAGGATGACGGTCGTGTATAGGAAATTATAATATTCTCCAGACCGCTTCGGATGTACCTACTTATATGACGTCCATTTAAACAATTTTCCACCTCGTCATTCGGGTTTCTGACATCAAATGTAGCTTGATCAGACCCTTTATTTATATATGTATTTACAAATATATTTGATCGCCTAAACAGAATGGCAGTATTCCACATTAATATGTACGTTAAATAATTTGTATAACATTGGAGAATATGTGACAATCCACCTGTTGTCTATAGTAATCGTTCCTCCTCTGATGTTCAAAGTAGCGATCCGACCTCCGTTGTAAACGTCACGGCGACGATATACTGGATACCCATCCTCCCCGGTCTGGGTATCGGAGACGAAACGCCGAGGGTATTTTATTGAACAAATATCGTTTTTCATAGACGGTGATGTAAAATTTTGTTCCCTGCATGGCCCATGCACCATATTTTTGGCCACAAAATCAAATAATACCGGATCATGGTCTTTGTCCGGAAGTTCAGCAACTATTATACTATCAATTTCATCAGGTTGTATTTTTCTTTCTAACCATAACAATATATGACAGTGTGGTAAACCGCGTTTTTGTCACTCAACGCTGAGCATATGGTATTTGTCTTTCGCCAACATTTTCTTCATCTTTGAATGAAAACCCCTAGCAATTATATCATGACGATCGAAAGACCGCTGACCTGGAAACAACTCTTCCTTTATCTCTGGCCACTCTGGGTAGCAAGTAAACGTCACGAATAAATCAGGTCTCCCGTAATTTCGAACGTACTATGAGCACAGGATAAAAGTTACCTATTCTTGAGGATTTAACTCCTCCTTAAGACAAATCAAGTCAGAGTGTTTATCAAAATAAGATATAGTGGGTTGGTCTTACAATTATTGTAAGTGTTTCTTTATCAGTCACGTTTTATTACCAATTAAAATCTTAAGAAAATAAAATAAAGCCGGATCGTATGTTGTCATAACTGAACTGCTTACATAGAAGATTTGGAGTCTTTTAACTTACTATATTTTTGTATATATTATTATTTGCTACTTTAGAATCGTGTTAGACTTTTATATTTATTAACTTAATGCAAACACAAAAGATTTTAATAATAGCAATTAAGAGGTTGGCTAAAAAAAATCTCGACTGCGTGCTTCATATTAAATAATAAAGAGGTCATCTATATATGGATGTATGCAGCTTTTCAAATTAATCTTTACGCCTATTTATACATAATAAAATTTGATTTTGATAAAATCTAAATTAATTAAATATCCAAACATTAATTACAATTGTTGAAACTAGGTGGTAAAAATGTATGATTTATTGATATCTTCTAAAAACAATAAAAATAATACTACATTATATGTATTCATTATATTCACAAGGACAAACTCAGATAAGGTGAATCACACATTTTGTTAGGAGTAAGAGTCGACACATCTGTATACGGAGCATTAGAAACTGTGGTTCAAATTTTGCTGATAGGTTGTTTTTTCGGTACACGTTCACTAAAAAACAATTGTTTTTTTTTAATTAGGTAGCATTCGTTCTTTGTGTCCCAAATATCATTTAAAAGTAAATATGGCATTTGCCAAAAATGATATTTAATATGACACAACTCATATAACATTTTTTTTAACAATAATTTAAAATATGAAAGAGGCAAAGAAAGCAGTTGCAATTGCAAAAGAAGATGCCCAAAGAAAGTTATATGAAGATCTAGAAACTCCAGAAGGTCAAAAGGACATCTACAAAATTGCAGCTCAAAGAAATAAGAATAGTCAGGACATAACGTACGTGAAGTATATAAATGACAAACAGGGACAGTTGTTAACTGATAATGATGCAATTGGAAACCGTTGGAAGGAGTATTTTGATCAGTTGATGAATGAGGAATTCCCTCATAAACACTTTCAACAACATAATCCTATCGAAGGCCATTTATATGAAATTACGACAACAATGGTGGAAAAGGCATTATATAAGATGAAAAACAGACGCGCAACTGGACCTGATGAAATACCAGTAGAATTTTGGAAAATATGTGGAGAAGATGGTTGTTCATGGTTAAGCTGCCTCTTTACTAAACTATTGGCAGGAGCGTCAATTCCGTCACAATTTTGTGAAAGCTTTCTGGTTCCAATATTTAAGAATAAAGGAGATATCAGAGATTGTGGAAACTATCATGGTATAAAACTAATGTCCCACACACTTAAAATATGGGAACGCGTACTGTTTAATTGGCTTTCGGAACTGATAGAAATTCATGATGATCAATATGGTTTTAGTAAAGGAAAATCCACAATAGACGCAATTCAGGCGCTCCGAATAATTACAGAGAAAAGACGTGATATGAAAAGAGATTTTCACGCAGTTTTGTGGATTTAGAAAAGCCTATGACCGTGTTCCTCGTCAGTTGATCTGGAATGCTCTAAGAAGTCAAGTTGTTCCCGAAGGATTAGTAAAACTATTTTAGAAACATATAATCAATCCGAGACAAAATTAAGAGCGGCGCTGGTACTTCTAGTGGTTTCCAAGTTAATGTTGGAGTACATCAAGGATCTGTTTTGAGTCCCTACTTTTTAACATGGTAATTAATTACTTGACAAGTGATTTAATGGCAAAGCTTCCTTGGAGTATCTTATATGCAGACGATCTTGTATTGGTTGCCGACAACTGGATGGAACTGGAAGAAGTACTAGAAAATTGGAGAGAAACCTTAGAAGACAATGGTTTAAGAATAAGCAGATCTAAGACGGAATATATGTACGTAAACTTCTCTGAACAAATTGGTCCAGCACGTACAATATTTTTAGAGGGTGAACCACTACCAATGACCCATGAGTTTAAATACTTGGGGTCTATTATAAATGATGAGGAACAGCTGACTCGGATGTAAAACATCGTATTAATGTTGGTTGGATGAAGTGGAGATCGGTCTCTGGTGTGTTGTGCGACAAAAGATGCCTATACGATTAAAAGGCAAGATTTATAAAACAGTCGTTAGGCCTGCTTTGGCATACAGTGCAAAAACATGGGCGAGACTGGCTAAACACAATCAACAGATGCACGTGGCAGAGATGAGAATGCTACGATGGTGTGTGGGTGTCACGAAGAAAGATCATGTACGTAATGAACATATCCGAGGTTCATTAAGTGTTCAATCAATTAAGGATTTTATGGATGAATCTCAATTGAAGTGGTATGGACATGTTCAACGTCGAAATCAGAACCACATAGTGCACCGAGTTTTGGCAATAGATGAACCTAAAAGAAAACCAGGCAGGCCAAAAAGTACCAGGAATAGGTCTTCCGTGAAGCTTCAATGTGATTATGACATACCTCCGGAAATGGTTTATAATAGAAGAGAATACTCCTTAAGAACACGCCTACCCCGATAAGGGAGCAGTTGGAACAATTGCATTAAAGGCGAAGATAAAGAAGAAGGTGAATAAGTTTATTTTTCATTATTGCATAACCTAATGATATTTATCAAAAACAAAGAAAACAATATATTTCGTACTAATATAGATTAGTCCAGGCACATCATGTTCAATTCGAATTATTTAAAACAGCGTATAAAAAACGCAGTCATTGGGATTCGAACCCCAAAATACGTTTTCTCTAGACCACTGCTTTAATCTTTAGAGCAAGGGCGTCTTATCATGATGAGGGAATTTTACAGAAGTATCGTTATTTAGCGGACACGTCTTACATTAGATAATTCGAAATTACAAGCGTTTATTGTTTATAACATCGTGCAAAAACAATATCCCATCGAGAAACTAAAATTGTAAATAATATAAAGAGAAAAAATACTACATAAGCAGTTTATAGTCATTATGGAATGAAAGGGCAATGTGATTTCATTGTATTTTCACAATCTAATATTATGAACGTACGGGCTGTTATATTTTGTTTTCATAATATCTTAAGTGGTTGATAAATAAACATTTCTACATTTACTTCGGGAAAATAAACTTTAATAATAAAACACCGTTAATAATTTTAAGGCCAACCTACCATATTTTAATGTGATAAACTCTTGACTTGATTTGTCTTAAGGAGGAGTTAAATCCTCAAGAATAGGTAACTTTTATCCTGTGTTCATAGTACGTCATAGCATCCTGTATTTTTTCGTGCATGTAACGCGGAGAACCCGTAAAAGATAAAGGTAATATGACGTGCTGTCCAATATTTCCGGGGTTCACATTATCGTCCTGATTTATAGCATCTCTTAAATGTATATAATCGTCAGCTCTTAATTGTTGATTTATACAAATGTAATGTAATCTTTCTGTTATCATTTTAGCCATCATATCAACATAGTATTGACTAAATAAATCCCTGTAATAATGTAAAGTGTTAAAACACTGACTTCTAACCGTCAGTCTGTATGCATAAAATTGCATACACGAAACGCTTTTGTTTCACGCTGAATTTTGTTGACGGATAGTCAAATAGTAACCATTTTCCCTTTCACAAAAATCAAGGGATATTGCAACGCGTCGTAAGCACGGTGTAATTCGGATACTTTTTTTAGCTCACCATCTTTGCAATGAAACACTATATCTCTGTGTTCTTATCTTCGTCGACTAATAAGACTGCTACTTTGTTTACCATAGGTGAATTATATCTGCCTCGATGTTGATTTTGTGGGGTGCGATTGGCGTGAATTATTAAATGCAAATGTTGGGATCGTGACACTTGTGTTGTTTGAAATACTTCCCGGTAGGGGAACAAGGGGGAATTGGCGCCACTTAACATAAAATTCCAATAACTTTTAACAAAAATCATTTTTTAATATAGTTTTTGCTTTTTATTATAGTGTAACTAATCAAGTTTATGCTATAAACATAGAAATTCAAAAACATACCAAACAAAGATACTTATTCTCATTTTTTTAAAAACTAATATTGGCTCCCATTGCCCAAGAGTATGGGGTAATGAGAACCAGAGTAAGGGGTAATTAGAACCGGAGTAAGGGGTAATAAGATCTACCGGGGCAATGGTAACCAGTTTAAGAATAGGTAATAAAATATATACTTATAGCATTTTTCTTATGTGTTTAAAACCTAAACCTATTCTCATATGAAACATAATTATATTATCTTTAAAAACATGAAAAACACAGTTAGATTACTGAGAGCCATGCGACTCCCATTACCCCAAAACTTCATTTTTAAGTTTTCATATTATTTTCAAAATACAATTTGCTATTTACAAAAATTAACCTTTTTATCTAATTTTTTAATGATAAACCTACAGGTTAAAAAAGGCAATAATTATAATAAAATAATTTTAATACTCGTAATTCGTATTTGAATATCATAAAAACTTAGATCGATTGCCCGAAAATTCGATTTGCGGTCTGTTTCTGCACCAAAAATCAAATAAATAATGTGCGACAAGTCACACGTAATACTCCCGTGTCCTTCTATATTATGTCAAAACCCAACAAGCTCTAACTTGTTTAGATGCACGTAAACTAGAGTAGTTCTCATTACCCCGTGGCTCCGATTCCCCCGTGTTCCCCTATATCACAGCTATTATTGAAACATCATCATCATAAGCTCATATTGTCCACTGCTGAACGAAAGCCTCTGTCAAATTTTCCCATTCATTATTGAAACACCATTGTTTAATTTGTTATGAATACCCACAATCTTTGAATAAAATCCAGATTAAAACAAAGAGAAAACAATAAAACAAAATAGCACAACACAAATAAATAGAAGAACAAACAAAACAACAACAAATACTAAAATAAACTATAAATAAAAACCACGTGAAACACAATGAAGACATACTTTCTCTCGGACTGTACCGATACAAACACTACAGCAGGTCTATCCAAAATGGTCACTCCCCACTTTTTCACCGCATGTTCACAGCACATTCAGTTTTTAGGTAACAAGATAACTTGCGAGAAGTGTAAATGGCTTCTGGTAAATTCTGCTTTAATTTATATAGTAATCCTTGATGCCAAACCTTGTCAAAGGCTTGGCTGACATCGAGGAATATAGTTGCACAATAGCCTTTTGCTTTATAAGTTTTGTTTATTATATCTATGACCCTGTGCACTTGTTCTATCGTGGAGTGTTTCCTTCGAAAACCGAATTGGTGCTTCGGAATAAGGTTTTTTTTCAGAGACGATTTACATCAATCTCATTGCCAGAAACTTTTCCAATAGTTTTGACATTATTGGCAAGAGACTAATTGTTCGATACGAGGTTGGATCGTTAGTTGGTTTTCCTGGCTTCTGAATGAGTATTACTTTCGCTGCCTTCCATTGTGGTCGATTTATTACCACGCAATATTTTATACTTTATCCAAAAAGGGACCTGCGTAATTTATGTCACAGTTAGTGAAGGTAGACGCAGGTGTTACTCGTATGGCGGATAATTGACCCATTTTGTGTGTCTAAAGGTGGGGGATTTACCTTGAAACATGTTACACAATTTCTTATCATTGGTTTTGCCAAGTTTCTGACATTGATTGGCCAATACTTTTCTCGAACAATTGAGTTTGTACACCACAATATAAATTTTTAATATGTTGATATTTAAGCAGGAGTAAGGTAAATGCGTGTTTCTTGGGTAATACTATGGAATGTTTCTTATCATAATTGAATTCCGTTAATTTATTCCACTACTATAATATGGTTTTCATCTAAAAAGGGATCGAGTGCTAATAGACTGCTTTTGGAATATACTAGTTTTGCTTTCTTTAAATCATTTAATTCAGATTTGAAAGATTGGGTGCGCTCAGCGCACTCAACAGTTATGTTAATAGTAAACTTATGGTCACTAAACATGTTGGCAATGTGCTGTACGGATAAGTTTCAGTTGTTTCACTTTGCGCAGTTTGGTTTGAAACGCTACTAACTTTGGCCGTCAGAAGTTTACAACCAAAAGTTCTCTATAAAAGATAAGCTGTGTTTTATTAATTAATCTTTTTTTTAACAATCAGAACATTGTAAGTGTACGCTACGGCGTATCTCTAGCTTCGACTTCTCGAGGATAGAGTGATTAAATATTCAACGAATAAAAACAAAACTTGTTTATTTATACACAAAAAAAGCGAGACAATAAAATGTTCAAAGTTAAACACAAACACGTTGCACAAAACAACAAAAACACGAAACAAACGAAACGTTTAAAGTTAACACAAAACAAAAAACGAAAGTTACAGGTTGCACAAACGAAAAAGGGTTGATCGCAACCCTCACGCACCAAAGGAGTAAAGTTAATGAAGACCAAAAGGAATAAACAACAAGACTATTTTAAAACCAAAGGGGTAAACACTTTTTAAACCAAAGGGATAAGTTTCTCTCTAAGGGATCTGATTTGAACTATATCATTTTGCCGCGTTCCACGTCTTTTATGCTTTCGATGACGGTGGGAAAATTCCCGCCCGTCTGGTGTAGAAGAATACCCGCAATAAAAATGGGAGACAGTCCGAACGAGTACGTGCAGGGAAAAAAGACTTTAAGCAAAGTGCAATTTCGCTGCAATTCAATAAAAATAAAATTTACCGTTATGGCTCCCGCAATGCCTAAAAGGACAATTAAACAATTTGACGGATATTCTTCCACCATCCGGGCTCGAAACCATAAAAGTATTCTCAAAGAAGCACCGCGAAGGGTATCTACGGACCGCTTCACGACCAAAGGGTTTACGCGCATTCTCTCACGGAGGGACGAGTAATAAAAAAGGGGCTCAAAAACGCTATTAGTAAAACTAAAATACCGTCGAACCGAACTTACGAACAAACGGTAAATGTACTACGGAACAGTAAGTTTGTATAAAATATATCAAAAACATAAAACAGTTACAACAATACAACAAAAGTAGTTCATAGATTATACATTCCTCGAATTAAGAGTTCAAAGGAGGCTTTATTTTTACATTTAGTAACGTGGTACCTGTCACTCGCGGATCTTCCACATTATTTACATATACACTGATCAGCACACTTGTGGAAAAGACTCTTTGCACATACTATATGGTGGAAACCATGAAGCGTAGTTCTGCACACAAACTACCTTAAAGACGCGGCTTTTTTCCTATAGTTTATACACCGGGTTTAAAAGTTATGGTATCAGTTATCGGCCCAAATCAGCGCATGTCTAGCATTTGCGCTTGAGTCGCAACCATGTTTCAAACATTATACGTAATTTCCGCAGAACCGAGAAAATGGATCAGCTGCATACTCATAACCAAGCATGAGTGCAGGTGCAATTTGTTCGTCAAAAACAGAGACTTCAGTGTTCATGTAATAGAGCGTCTCATCAATTTCAGAATCATAAGATTCGAAAAAGCGGACAGCTTGTGCTGAAGTTCCGTCACCGGTTGTGAGATCGGTTTGAAGGAGGAAATCCTTCTTTGACGACATAGATGAAATGATTTGCGGACAATCTTCTCTATCACCTTGCGGTAATAAATCACGGTTACCCCAGAATTGGACAGTTTCTTCTGTTAAATTAACTGTACCATCACCGTTGTGAACCCTTCCACTAACGGTAAATCAGCCAGTGCCTGAGCGACAATCACAAGCGCATTATCAGGCGGTTGTGGTTGTGCTAATGCATTGACCAAATCTCGAAGATCACTTCTATCGAAAGAGACTGCACCACTCCCTAAAGCGGGAGTCGTCCTCCCAAACATTCTGTGTTTTATTAAGTGCAATGGATTTATGTTTAATGGACAATTTCTTCGCTGAAGACGAATTAAACATGAATGCTGTCAGAGTGGCTGTTGTCAATTTGGCGGAACCAATAAATGCAGTGACTGACCGCAACACACCAGCTTACAACGAGGGCTACGTGACAAATACAGTGCATAATTACAACCTCTCCGGATTTAAAAGTCATTTTACTGTCGCGGGCGGAAGTAACAGATTTAAGTGTTTTGTTGGGTTCATTGTTGTATTTGTTTTCGTTCCTTCTTCTCCACTTGAAATGTGTTTTCGTTTTTTTGATATCATCAAATATTTTGAAGCATCCACCAAACAATCTATCGAGGTGTTGATCGCGTATGATTAGAACATTTTTTTTGGAGAGACCAATTTTGGCCATTGATGCGTCTCTCTTTCAATTCGTCTTCCAGACCTTTGTATATCTCGTTAAATAACAAAGGTCTGGAAGACGAATTGAAATTGTCTCATTAAATAACACATACATTCGCATGTTTTTACTCATATCTCTTAGTTTTACTCCTTTTTTAATAGTCGGATCTATAATAGCTTGTCTTTGCTTGCTAAGAATCTCTTGTTGATATCAAAGATGAGATTTTGACATTTCCAGAATTTTTTTGGCTTGCCATAATTAGTATTAACTGATCTCAAAGAGGTCTGGGCAAAAAGTGGTTTGAACAAATAGGCAATAACTATTTTTGAAGGGTGTGGCGCGTGGTTTTATACCTTGCCTTATCTCTTTAACATAGGGCGCGATAATCATATCTGCTATTCCTCATCATTTTTTCCCCACGAAGATGCAATTAATCAAATAAAACGCTAAATATAGATATCCTTTTTTTTTGCAGCTGTTTATCGAAAATATTTTTCTTTAGAATTATATTTTAGAGGTTATTTCCTACAGGGTTAGCGAAATTAAACTTCCGCTACTCGAAGGGCTCTGGAAACCGTACTACTAGTCCGTAAAGAAAAATTTTTGGACAACAGATACTTCGGAAAATGCGCTCGAGATTTCCGAAATAAAAATTTATCCTATGAAGAAAAGACAACCTGAGATCCCGAAACACTGAAGGACCAGTGGTTTTACAGAAAAGGAATGAAATAAGAACAATACAGAATTATAATATTGTACTTGCAATTTGTTACAAAAAAACAACTTTGTAAATGACATTACTAAGCATATAAATCAATGCTTTAAAACATGTTCAATATGCGAACCTTCCTGCTCGACAACGCACTCCATTCTGATTATCGCGCTTTCCACCACTGAATGGAGAGAGTCAACATGGATGTTCTGAATATGCCGGCGAATACTGTTCTTCAAATCGGACACAGTTATCGAACGTGCCCGATAAACATTGTCTTTCAAAAATCCCCATAACCAGAAGTCACACGGTGTGAGATCGGGCGATCGCGGAGGCTAAGGTACTAATATCTCACAATCATTCTCTCACCCCACTTCTCCTTAATATACAGCCCCGGCTTAGTACTCCCAAATAAGTTGAAAATCTTAGAAGGGACCCTTTTTAGTGGTCCGTGGCTTTACGCAATGAGACCCACATCATTCGATAGGGCATCAAAACCTAATCTAGAAAACGTTTTCAAATTTTGCGAAATGATTTGTGTTACGACAAAACAAGCTCCAGAAGTTTGTGTTAATCTGTCAAAACTGGTTTTTCCTATTATACACGGCGAATTGTACTTAATATAACATAATACCGTGGTCGAATGGAGAACGCGGTCGCGCTCCATTCTTTTGCATTTTGTTGCCCCGGGTTCGAGTCCTCTAACAAGGGACCCTTTTTAGTGGTCCGTGGCTTTACGCAATGAGACCCACATCATTCGATAGGGCATCAAAACCTACTCTAGAAACCGTTTTCAAATTTTGCGAAATGATTCGTGTTACGACAAGACAAGCTCCAGAAGTTTGTGTTAATCTGTCAAAACTGGTTTTTCCTATTATACACGCCGAAATGTAATTTATATAACATAGTACGGTGGTTGAATGGAGAGCGCGCTCGCTCTACAATCTTTTGCATTTTGTTGCCCCGAGTTCGAATTCTCTAGGCGGCAAAGAGATTTTTGCAATTTTTTTTGGAGGAGAATTGTTTATTTTCGTTTATACAATGATTAGATGTGTTTTTCGACGAAAAATAGGTATAAACAGCACAAAATCACCGGAAAATATGTAAACTAAATTAAATTTTTTTTAATAAATTTATATGTTATTCCGTTAACAGGGTTGTATTACCAATAAGTACGCATACTGTCAAAATTATTTGCAGTGTGTGGACGAAGTGGTTTACTATTCTATTATTGTTGTGATTAATTCAGTATTGTAAAAACAATCTTTTTGAAGACTACTTTGACCAGTGTTTTTTTAAGAACAACAATATGTTATTATGTTATTTATAAAATTATAACTTAAAAGTTAAATTAAAAGCATGAAGTAAATTGTAAGGATCAAAATCTTTATTTATTAGCATGTGTGGTCGACGACAACAAAGTGTCGAAAGCAAAGCCGGTGTTGACAATAAGAGCATAAGCCAAAAGAATACTCTTGACATCCAGATTCTTGGCATAGGGATCCGTCAAATTGGGGATAACACACTTGAACCGGCGTCTGGTAGGAAGAAATCGCTTCATTGGAGTAGCCACTCTTCTTCCAGGCATTGCGGATGAAGTCAATAAATCTCACGTTGGAGAAATGGTAGTGTGTCACGGAGTGTATCCTCAACATGTTCTCCCTTCTGTGGACAGGGAAGTTGATCTGGAAGAGCTTTACATAGTCCGCAATCTTTCTCTCGAACGTCTTCATATAGCGGAAATATCCAACATCCAGAGGCTGTCCCATTCCAGTTGTACCAGGCGGTATGTTCATGATTTTCACAAGAAATCCAGAAGGCACTTCGCTTTGGAGGGCAGCATGATCTTTAAAGGAAGACCAGCTGTCCAAAATCACAAGATTCCAAGTATTTCGCTTTAAGTGAGGCACAACACAACTCCGAAACCAATCTAACATCAGGTTCTTCGTCATCATGTGACTGGTGTGTGCTCGAACCAGAAGGTTTCCATATTTTCCAGGAACAAAGGAATGAGGAAGACGGCCATCTTTTTCTTGTAGCACCACGTAGAGATTATTATCCACGGAACCGTCCATATAAATTTTGGCATAACGGTACAGCTGTGCGTTGTAGCCGCCACGTTTTCCACCACTCGTATAACGCTTTTTTCTCCTTTGACTGCCAGAGATCGTGCACTATTCATTTCTTTTAGGAACCCAGATTGATCTGCGTTAAAGACTGCTTCCAATTCAATATCATTTTGGTCTATAAACTTCCTCACTTCGTCTGTAAATGCAGAAATGTCCTTCTCCAGCTGGTCCTTCTTGGTGAAGTTGATGCGGACACATATTTTGTGACTTTTCTGCTCACAATAGAGTGGTTCTTTTGAATTTAAGAATCCACGATGAAGAGGCTTTAAATCCAGCAGCATATCCTTTCTCGAAATTAATCATTATGGCGGCACGTTGGAGATCATCGTCGTGTATAGCGATCCTTCCGTCATCTTGGCCAGGAGCCACTCAAACAGATCACAATCTAGTGCCTTCAGGGCAGATTTGCGATGGAGTACAGCTGGGAGTCCCTCAAGCTCAAACTTTCGAAGAATCTTTAGGTCTTTCTCTACACGGATAAAACGGAATTTGTTGTTCATGCAAGAAAGTTGGCGAAATCCTTTTTCTGCACTTCGATAGAACTCGAGAGCTGCAGCAACTTTATCTGGGTATATGGTGCTGTGCTTTCCAGAGAAATTAACGAAGAGACCAGCAGGATAGTCTTCATGATCCTCGGCGATGTCACCATCAGGGTTCCAATCGGCGTCACCAGCGTCCACCACAACGTCCCGCTCCATATGAACAACAGAACCAGCTTTATATTCTTCCAGAAACTCCTTCAGAAACAAGTAGGCGTCCACATCCATTGGAAGAAGCGCATCAGGATCGCCTCCAGGCATATCGCGAAAGAGACGAGCAATAATGTTTTCAGCCATGATGAAGTGACGAACAATAGGATTGTTTAATTGAACAATTATTCTCAATAATACTCTATAAAATGTGTTAAAATGTAAACAGGCTTTTAATTTTGAAGTTATTCATTGTAAACGTTTTTTATAAATAACAAAATTACATACCGTTTTTCTTAAAAAATACTGGTCAAAGTAGTCTTCAAAAAGACTGTTTTTTTAAAACTGAATTAATCACGATAATAAAAGAATAAAAAAACACCTCGTCCTTACACTGCAAATAATTTTGACAGTATGCGTACTTATTGGTAATACAACCCTGTTAACGGAATAACATATAAATTTATTAAAAAAAATTTAATTTAGTTTACATATTTTCCGGTGATTTTGTGCTGTTTATACCTATTTTCGTCGAAAACACATCTAATCATTGTATAAACGAAAATAAACAATTCTCCTCCAAAAAAAATTGCAAAAATCTCTTTGCCGCCTAGAGAATTCGAACTCGGGGCAACAAAATGCAAAAGATTGTAGAGCGAGCGCGCTCTCCATTCGACCACCGTACTATGTTATATAAATTACATTTCGGCGTGTATAATAGGAAAAACCAGTTTTGACAGATTAACACAAACTTCTGGAGCTTGTCTTGTCGTAACACGAATCATTTCGCAAAATTTGAAAACGGTTTCTAGAGTAGGTTTTGATGCCCTATCGAATGATGTGGGTCTCATTGCGTAAAGCCACGGACCACTAAAAAGGGTCCCCAAGGGACCCTTTTTAGTGGTCCGTGGCATTACGCAACGAGACCTACACCATTCGATAGGGCATCAAAAACTACTCTAGAAACCGTTTTCAAATTTTGCGAAATGATTCGGGTTACTACAAGACAAGCCCCAAAAGTTTGTGTTAATCTGTCAAAACTGGTGTCCGCTTTTGTACATTGCGAATTGCACTTTACATAATATGATCCGATGGTCGAATGGAGAAGCATTCGCTCTCGAACTTTTTGCATTTTGTCGCCCCGGGTTCGAATCTTCTAGGGAGCAAAGCGATGTTTGCAATTTTTTTAAAGGAGAATTGTTTATTGTCGTTTTTTACAAGGATTGGACGTATTTTTTTCAAAAAATATATATATACAGCAAAAAATCTCCGGAAAATATGTAAACTTTTAAAATTATTTTTTAAAAAACTATTAATGTACATACCAATAAGTTAACAGGGTTGTATTACCAATAAGTACAAATACTGCCAAAATGATTTGCAGTGTGTGGACGAAGTGCTTTTTTATTCTATAATTCAGTTTTGTAAAAACAGTCTTTTTGAAGACTGCTTTGACCAGTGTTTTTTAAGAACAACGGTATGTTATTATGTGTACCTTTTGTTCATACAATGCTCTAAATCTGATTGCTTGTATATTTTACCACTAGGATTTTTTTAATTTAGTTTACATATTTTCCGGGGATTGTGCGGCTTATAGATCTATTTTTGGTCTAAAAAGAAGTCCAATTATTGTATAATCAACAATAAACAATTCTCCTTCAAAAAAAATTGCAAACATCGCTTTGCTCCCTAGAGGATTCGAACCCGGAGCGACAAAATGCAAAAAGTTCGAGAGCGAATGCTTCTCCATTCGACCATCGGATCATATTATGTAAAGTGCAATTCGCAATGTACAAAAGCAGACACCAGTTTTGACAGATTAACACAAACTTTTGGGGCTTGTCTTGTAGTAACCCGAATCATTTCGCAAAATTTGAAAACGGTTTCTAGAGTAGTTTTTGATGCCCTATCGAATGGTGTAGGTCTCGTTGCGTAATGCCACGGACCACTAAAAAGGGTCCCTTGTAAGTCACTCATGTTAATTCTTAGACCCAATTGTGATAAAATATTAATGTTAAATATTATATGTTTACATTTAAATAGTAGCAAATATTGCACAAAAAACAATACATAAAACAACAAAAAATAACCTGATTATATTGCATAAGTAATTTAATATTATTGTATTATATCATATAACTTAAATTAAATTTTAGCTTTATTGTATCCAAAATCACACTCCTGAATTAAAAAAGAAAACCAATTTGCAGGTGCTTACTAATACTTTTCGATACGAGTCAGGGATAGTTTTGACAATCCTCCGACTTGTTCGTGTATGCGTCAGTGAATTAGTTGGAACGCTTTTGTAACAGTACTTGGGATTGTCAGTAAGTCTGTAGGAACAAAATATTTAAAATGCGCAGGCGTGTAACGTCCTTCTGATTATCACAAAGCTGTTGGAACAAACCTTTATATAACTTGCAATTCGCCATGTATAATAAAGGAAACCAGTTTTAACAGATTAACACAAACTTCTGGAGCTTGTCTTGTCGTAACACGAATCATTTCGCAAAATTTGAAAACGCTTTCTAGAGTAGGTTTTGATGCCCTATCGAATGATGTGGGTCTCATTGCGTAAAGCCACGGACCACTAAAAAGGGTCCCTTGTTAGAGGAAGCCCTGCCCGCCATTTAATTACGATCCCATGAACCTATAAAAAAAAATAAGCAAAACCTATAACAAATATTATACCAATTGTACTATGCTTGAAAGCATTTTATTATCAAAAAACATAAAAAATAAATCGCATGTCTTGACAGGTTCCACTAAGAAAATTGCTGTTTAAAGCGACACTTTTGACTGTAACGTTAGCTATATCGCCAATAATTATTTGTAACAATTGCGAATCGCTTAAATTAAAATTTAATGATGTTAGTAGATTTATCTTTTTCCTGGCATACTCGCAGTAACTGTCAGCATTACGTCTACTGTAGAGGCTCGCCGCTCGCAGTATTTTGTTGAGGTTTTCTTCAGCGGAAATACGTCGGTGATTTCGGACTTGAAGTTGACCCAGTTTTTTTCATTGGGGTGCCATACGGACTACCACTCTTGCGTCTCGCCTTTCAGACCGCTCGTGGCCCTCATCACCATGTATTGCTTCCACTGGAGAGTAGCTCTTAATTTTTCTATCTAGGAACACCAAAATGCGGCTCCCCTGTCGTCATGCTTGGGATCGTAAACAGGGATGTTAATTTCGTTTGATGATCCCAAGGCCCGATTTGATTGTTCTTGCATTCCTTTAAGGATGTTTGTCGGCACGTCGGTTAATTGTTCCATTTTTTTTTCGTATTCAGCACAGTCGTTGGACAAGCTTATTGTTTTTTTTTTGTTTTTGTATATCCGAATCCCACTTCTGATGTCAGCTTAGGAGTGACAGGATTTCTAAATATAAACACTATGTTCAGACACAAATATAATAATTATGATAATAACTACAATCACAATAATAGTCGTGATACAAAAGAAAAAGATCACGACAACTGTCGTGAGTTTGATAAACGTTTCTTGTGTACGAAAGGGTTTTATACCCATCTCCTTGCTGTTTGTTTTTTTTAAAACAGCATGTATAATGAGCTCGACCCCTTTCGTACCCATAATCGGTACAATCAATCTTATATTAATTCATTCAACAATATTACAGCAATATATATATATATCACTGTGCAGTCACACAATCTTGTTTAAAAATAAGAAGGTTGGTACGAGCATCATACGAAATCACCCCCAAACCATTATTGAACCTCCTTGATACCCTATAGTTTTCGCCATAGCACATGGAATAAATCTCTCGTTCTTGTGCTTTGAGAGTAACCGAAAAAAGGAGAAGTAGAATTATCAAAGCTGGTGGTAATGTTATTACATACTCTTTGACATCCATCTGGACCTCTTAAATCAATTCTGCTTTCGTTCGAAAACAAATCAGTGTGCCATTGCTCAATCGACCAATTAGCATACTGACGTGCAAATCGTACTCTGGCTTTCTTATGCTGTGGCAGAAGTCTAGGACCTTTGACAGGACGGTATGCTCTTAAGTTTTTCTTTGCTAACCTTTTTCTTACTGTTCGTTGACTTACACGGACACTTCTGATTTCAAAGAGCCGATTACGAGCTTCGATAGCTGTACAAAAGCGATTTCTTAAAACATTGCTCACAATACAACGAAAAATTTGGTTTAGGCAAGTGTAACACAAGATATCTAAAATCAACGCTTGCTTTGTCTTCCGCATTTGGAAAAACAAAATTATCAGTCTTTGGATTTTTTCTGAGATGATACTTGATAATCGGTAAACTTGTATTTTTATATGACTTTGGATACATAATAAACTGCAGATTTCTTCTTTTCAAAGATAAGAAGTAAATCTCCAATATTTATGTTTTCAGGATTAGGAATGTCAACGATATACATGTCATGTAGAGTGATGCTCCAGTAAGCAACCTCTAGTATTCTATGAAAATATGACTTAAGAACTAAATACTTATTTAAGTAAAACGATTTGTAAGGTCACTTGGTTTGAACCTTTTTAATCTCCTGGGCTCATCTTCAAGAAGTATGGGTATCAGTTGATTAGGGTGCGTCATGATCTTGGCTTTGTATTTGGCACTAATTTTTGCAATTTCTTGGTTTATTGTGAGCATCTACTGCGGATGTAATGAATTTTTTTCCTGCTTCACACATCCCATGAAATTGGCCTTAGAAAAGCTCTGGCTCAAAAAGATCTACTCTACTATTTAAACTACAATAAATTTTAATTCATTATTATTTATTAAAATTAAACAAAATTTCACTTATAAAAAAACATTTGAGATATATAATTTAATTTTTATAAATTTGTATTAATTTAAAGTTTCCTTTTAGAATCCACTAGAATAATAAAATTTCATGTTAATTAATTTAAAAAATATATTATTTAATTAATTACTTACATTGCGATTATTGCGGCCACCTCTGCCGGTCCGGACTCCCCGGCCTCAACGTCTGCCTCTGCCGCCTTCACTACAAATCTCCTTCTTTTTTTTGCCACTATTCAATAAAATATATATATATAAATATTAATTTAAATTTAATAAACAGTACACTTACTCTTTTCTTATATCGCCTCTTCTTTCTTTTCTGAAGTGCCGAAAAGAAAAATTTAATTATTAAATTCGTCGATCAAAATCGAAACAAAATAAACTATAAGTAGGTACTTACAGGTGGGTTTTCGGTGGTATTTGGGGCCTCCGTTACCGGCCCCGTCCCCACTGCCACTGGCCCAGCTACAGCCCCCGCCTCTACTGTTGTTGGCCCCGCTGCGGCCCCCGCCTCTACTGTTGCTGGCCCCGCTGCAGCATTCGCCGGCGCACCGTTTTTATCACCCTTGCAGAGCTGATTTACATGATTATTACGTTGGAAGAGTTTAAAGGGAAATTAAAAGTACTTGCTAGTGGGAACGAATTTTATTATTTCCAAGTTAACACAGATTTCAATGGTTTCTCTTAAAGGGCTAAACTTCGACTAAAATGTAAAAATTAATTCTTAGTTCATTCTTTCTCACACATGTGTGAGACCTACCCTTCTGACCTCAGTTACCGTAAATCAGAACTTAATTTTACGGAACGTTGGAAACCTGGAATTTTTATTTATTCCAACGTATTATTCTTAAAGAATAATAGTTCGATGGTCCTCTTATGTATCCAGATGAATTAAGCACCAAATGGATTATGCCCCTTTGGAATGCCCAATTAGTACCCATCGAAAAATCGGTGAAGAACATCGCTTTAAATTTTGGTCCTCAAAACATCCTGCTGCCCATGGTGTCTTAAGACTTGTGCTAGATCTCGATGGAGAAGTTGTTAGGCGAGCCGATCCTTTTACATTGGATTATTACAGAGAGGCACAGAGAAATTAATTGAGTATAAAAAATACATGCAAGTACTTCCATATTTAGACTTGGTGTGTAATTGGATAATTTATTTCGCCATCTTTTTAATTTAAATTTAATAATAAACATTACACTTACTCTTTTCTTGTATCGCCTCCTCTTCCTTTTTCTGAAGTGCCGAAAAGAAAAATATAATTAATTAAATTTTTCGATCAAAATCGAAACAAAATAAACTATAAGTAGGTACTTACAGGTGGGTTTTCGGTGGTATTTGGGTCCCCCGTTACTGGCCCCGTCCCTACTGCCACTGGCCCCGCTGCGGCTCCCGCCTCAACTGTTGCTGGCCCCGCTGCGGCTCCCGCCTCAACTGTTGCTGGCCCCGCTGCGGCTCCCGCCTCAACTGTTGCTGGCCCCGCTGCGGCCCCACTGGGCCCACTGCCGGCGCACCGTTTTTATCAACCTCGCAGAGCTGATTTACATGATTATTATTCTTAAAGAATAATATATTAATTAATGAATAAGAAATAATTTTTTTTCCTGCTGCACACGTCCCATGACCTTGGCCTTAGAAAAGCTCTGGCTCAAAAAGATCTAGTCTACTATTTAAACTACAATAAATTTTAATTCATTATAATTTATTAAAATTAAACAAAATTTCACTTATAAAAAAACATTAGAGATATATAATTTAATTTTTATAAATTTGAATTAATTTAAAGTTTCCTTTTAGAATCCACTAGAATAATAAAATTTCATGTTAATTAATTTAAAAAATATATTATTTAATTAATTACTTACATTGTGATTATTGCGGCCACCTATGCCGGTCCGGACTCCCCGGCCTCAACGTCTGCTTCTGCCGCCTTCACTACAAATATCCTTCTTTTTTTTGCCACTATTCAATAATTTTTTTTTTTTTTAATTTTATTTAATTTATTACCAGGATACAAAAAAGTATATATGTTACGGTCAATGTAAATAATTGGGCATTATGAATACTGCTGGAAATTGAATGGGCAATTTAATAATTTCTTACACTGCCCGGTCAATATTAATACTGCTACAATTTCTCTGGTCACTTTAATAAATTGAAAGCCATTTGGCAACGTGCGTGTTGGTGTGATTGTCGCTGGCCAATCACCAATAATTCTCGCCTTGTCGCTTGTACCATCTTGAAATTGAATGGGAAATTTGAGAAAATTTTTATTCAAATTTCTCTACATACAAAAATAAGAGGATATTATATTAAACTAAATAAGTATGAAAACTACATACGCTTAACAAAAAAAAAACATACATATACACTAGGGCGGCGCAAAAAACCGACTATTTTTTTGTTTTTTGAGTCTCGAGTGAAAAAATGTTAGTTTTTGATGTTTTAAGAACCACCTCCAAAGGACAGTTCAAAAAAAAAATTTTTAGAGGTCGCTCAAAGTTTTTTAAAATTTCAAAAGCCGCCAAAAATCGTTTTATTTTAAAATTTTTTTTTTCTCGTTCCATTATAATTTTATAGCCAAACAAAAAATAAGTTTCTGAAAATTTCAATTTAAAATTTGTGTTTTAAAAGGTCGCTCAGAATTTATTTAAATTTATTACTTAGTAAAAATAGTCGGTTTTTTGCGCCACCCTAATATACACACAAAATGTCAAATCCAAGAGTTTCTATTTATTAGAGCAGCTTCTTCCACTTTGGTGGCATTTGGAGTTACATAGCTTTTTTTCTTTACGGCACTTGCATTTGTCAGATTTACATCCAAGTTTGCAGACACATCGACTATAGCCTTGTCCTCCAGTCTTAGATGTCATTCTTGCACATTCTCTTAGTGAAATCACGGACTGAGGAATTTCTTCGGCACAAATAAACTTTTCATTGCATATTGTAAATTGGTTCCTCGCATAAAGTTGATTTAGGATTCCATGTTTCGTGCCTAATTTATAAAGATTGAGATCTGTTATTTCAAGAACAAATGCCATAATATTTCTTCCATCGGTATGACTTCTGTCGACATCTGGGACTCGAACCCTCACTGTGTCACCCTTCTTAGCGGCAGGATATTTTGAATTAGACATTTGAAGCATTTTGTGAGCTTGATTTTTTAGGTTGCTTGCTGAAATCTCCCTAATTTTTAATATGTCTAATTTTCTTTTTTTCAAATCGGAATTCTCTGAGAAATCATCATAACCTTCATTTGGGCGTTTTTCATGAACGGAGACAAGAATATCAGATGTCTCTAAAACGTTTTTTTCTCTTTTGTTGTTATGGAAATCAGAACTTGGTTTAGATAACGAAGTTGAAAATTGCACATAACTATCAAGAGAAGATACTTCTTCCTTGTTATGTTGACTTGTTTTTATGTTGACTGGTTTATTTTGCAGTGTACCTTCTTCTACAGATTTTAAATTGTTTTGATCTTTTAATGTTACTTCTAAGTCCTCTTCACAATTTATATTAGGCAGAACGTCTGTAGGTAGAATCCTTTTTAGACCAACTTTTAACTTTGTTCCAAACATGGCCTCATACGGAGTACAGTTTATGCCACTATGATGAGCTCTGTTTTTCATAATTTGAACAAAACTTAAGCCTTCTGACCATTTTCTGCTGTTATTGTCTTCCAGCCACGAACAAAGCATATTTTCCACATCTTGATTCGCACGTTCTACGGAGCCCTGACTTTGGGAGTGTCTGGGCTTCCCATGTACCATCTTTAACTAGGGCCACATGCTACAAAGTTCTATAATAGTATTGTTAGTAAATTTTCTGCCATTATAACTTTGCAAAATAGTAGGCGCACCAAAAATGGTAAAAATATCCAAAAGTACATAAGCCACTTCTTCTGCACTTTTGCTTTTGAGAGGTCGAAGTTGAATAAATTTAGTAAAATGGTCTTGGTATACAAGTATGAACTTATATTGACCATCAGATTGTGACTGCATGTCGATTAAATCGACTTGACATCTTGAGTTCATGTTTTTACTTAGTATCGGTCTTACAACTAATCCTTTTTTTGGTACACTGTTTTTTTTTGGCACGAAATACATAAATTTAGATAGGTTACTATCATTTCTCTTGTGATGTTTTTATACTTTGTATTTATCTCTTTTTCCATACGGGTTCGACCACCGTGCCCAATTCCAACATGTGCATCATGTAAAATTTGAAATATCTCTTCCCGATATGCATAAAACTTAATCTGCTCTTTACCTTCCTCTACAGCAGTGGTTACCAACCTTTTTTTGACCAGGGACCACTTTGATTTCATTATTATTAGCAAGGACCACAAGTTTAAAAAGTAAACTGTATCATTCTAAAAATAAACTTTAACCAAAACGTTTAACCTAAGTAATCGTAAAATTCTAAAGTAACATTCAAAGTTTGAAATCTTTTGCGGACCATATCTTAGCTCTTGCGGACCACTGATGGTCCGCGGACCACTGGTTGGGAACCACTGCTCTATAGGAATTATCAAATTTTCGTTCTCTCCAATAGTTATTTTGTCAAACCTGCGTAAACGCTGATAATCTTCGGGTTTTTTTCCTACAACTTTGCTTTTAGATGTTTTAACCTTTTCAATTAGCTCCGAGTATTGTAGTTTTGTGAGAATTTGTGTATTCTGACCTTTGGATAAGCACGATTCATTTAGCCGTTCGTCGAAACGATGCTTCATATCACTTACATTATTTTACATCGGTTCCTGCATTTTATTCTTTAGAAAAATAACTAACACTTAATAAAGAAAGAACTGAAAACAATCGTTAACTCGTTGAAGTGCAAGATGGTACAAGCGACAAGCCGAGAATGATTGCTGATTGGCCAGCGACAATTACACCAGACGCACGTTGCCAAATGGCTGTCAATTTATTAAAGTGACCAGAGAAATTGTAGCAGTATTAATATTGACCGGGCAGTGTAAGAAATTATCCTAGATTGTCGTAAAATTATTAAATTGCCCATTCAATTTCCAGCTTTATTCATAATGCCCGGGCATCATGAACAATGCCTAGAATAATCAGATTGACCGTAACATATACATACAAAGTATGCACCTAAAGAGGTGTTACAAAACACCTGACATAGGCCCGGAAAAAATAACTATTTATAGTATTACGAAACTTATAATATAATATAATAATATAACAAGCGCCGTTACAATATAGAGAAATCAAGATCGTTTCACAAATTAGATAATGAGAAAATTAGTAACGTAGACGTATTTAGTGATCAATCGTTAATAACCACTTAGTTATTTTTTTCTTATTAGCCTTATTTTTCAAATTTAAGTACTTCAAAGACGGTGGTAATTTATTATAATACTTAATTGCTATATATTTAGAGTTCTTAAATGCTATACTTTTATTAATCTTTGACAACCGTATAGGCTTTGCCCTGGCTTTTCCCTTATACTTATCACACTCTTCTTTACAATAGTAGTAATGATAACATAACGATTCTGCAATGAATTTATCCTTTACACCCAATATTGGCAAATTATCATTTTCGTCACGTAAACAAGTAATTATTTTATTTTGTATTGTTACTGAAACATTTGTTACGTTTTTATGACTTCCCCCCGCCCCGCCCCGCCCGGCAATTATACCATAGTTTACTACACTATCAAAGAGTGCATAATAAATCATTCTAAAAGCTTTTTTATTCATTATTTTCTTTAGTTTATAAAAAATAAATAAGAAATATCTAGTTTTCTTAATCACCTCTTTAATATGATTATCCCATCGCATATGTCTATCAAAAATCAGACCCAAATATTTGCAGCAAACGGTTCTATTCATAACCTTATCATATATATTTATCTCAAAATTATCCGGTATACTATCTTTATATGATCCGAAAGTTATATAATTAGTTTTCTCTACATTTAACGTTCGATAATTATTGCACAACCATTTCCCTATTCTACCAAGTTGCACTGACATTTTAGATTGGTCTTCAATCCATGTTTTGCCCGTGCACTTTACAATTGTGTCATCGGCATAAGCAGCCAAACAATGAACTGGTAAAACATTAAATATGCCATTCATATATAATACGAAAAACAGTGGTCCCAAAATAGTGCCCTGTGGAACACCAATTAAGACTTTTTCGATTTATTCTTTACACCATTAGTTTTAACTGCCTTATACCTGTCTGATAGATAGTTACGGATTAGATCAGCAGCAACAGCTCTGATCCCATAACTGTACAATTTATCAATTAAAATTTTGTGATCTACGGTATCAAGCTTATTCAAATTTTGAGAAACTATCTATTATTGTTAAAAACGCTTGTCCGGAGTATTTATAAGTGTCTATATAAAGATGGTCGAATGGTTCATATCCTATAGGTGTTGTTTTAAATACTAGTTTATTGGGATGCCGTTCGTATTTGTTTTTTTCGCAACTGGAGCATGAATTTATGTAATCTCGGACGTCTTTATCCATATTAGGCCAATAAAATGATTTCTTTATTGAACTTAGGTTCTCTAAAAGACCTCGGTGTGTTCTTTTTTGAAATTTTACCCAATATTTGCAGTTTACTGCCGTTCACACCTCTGAATTGTATTTTGTCATTAACTATGTCCAATTCATAATCGTCCGGTAATAACGTTTCATTTAGTAAAGGAATAGGGCTTCCTGAATCGATTATCGAATCGAGTTCGGTGTTTAAGACGTTAATTTTTGCCACATATTCCGGAACAAGTTCACTTTCCTTCTCTTCCATTATGTGCTTTACGGAGGGGAGTGTTGCCGATGTTCTTTCTTGTTTTATGCTTGAATAATCATTCTTCTGATGTTCCATTGCGCCACATGAAAAACATGCGCCATACTGACGCTTGGGCTTGGTACACTTTGATGAAATGTGTCCTTTGATGCCACAATTATAACATCGTACATCATTTACTGTTGCACTTACAGGGTGGATTTGGATGGACTGCGGATTATGAAAAAACGGGGATATTTATTCACATTCTGTAAATTGGATATCGAAGAGGAATAAAAGAACTAGTTTATAATATTTTCGAAATGTTTCCCCTTTGACCTTTCGACCGCTTCCAAACGCTTTAAAAAATTGTCGTAAATATTGTGTCTTTTTTGAACATCAATCGCCATAATTGTCTCTGTGATGCGATTCTTCAGGTCATTGATATCCACCATTTTGTCTCGACTTGGGTGGTAAACGATATCCTTGGTTAAACCCCATAATGACTAGTCACAGGGGTTTAAAGCGGGACTATATGGCGGCCCCGAAATGGGACCTCCTTCAGCCACCTTAGCTCCCAAAGCGATGACATTTGGCCCAAATGTTTTTGATGTTGTGTCGATATTATTGCGGGTTCGGTGAGGGGGTGCGCCATCTTGCATGAACCAAAACCCCCTTTTCATCGATTTTTGGCTCACTTCTTGAATGATTTTTTTCAAACTTTCATCCTTATAGGTTTAACCATCAATTGTTTGTTCCAAAAAGTATGGGCCCACTATACCATAGTAACTAATGGCACACCATACTGTAACTCTCTTTGGATGTAGAGGGCGCACCACTGAGATTTCCGGTTTTTGAGTGCCCCTTATCTGGTTGTTCTGCTTATTGACATATCCTTCAATGTCATAGTGACACTCATCAGAGAACCATATCTTCTTGTAATCCATTTTTTTCGAATCGATAAGTTCAGTGACAATTTTTGCAAAATTGTGCCTATTCAATAGCCTTCTCTGTTAGGGGGTGATATATTTGGATTTTGTAGGGAAATAGTTCCAAATCTTCTTTCATTGTAGTACTTATAGTAGTACTTCGACTGATGGGGAGGACTTTTGCGGCTGCTCTTTGTGACATAGTGGGCGTGTTCTCGTAAAGTTGGCGCACACTTTCAATGTTCTTGGCCGTTCTTGCTGGGCAGGGGCGGTCGACATAACCTTGTTTACTGTCCTCCACACTACCCGTAGTTGTTCATTTTTTGGCCAAACTATGTAATTTCAATATGGAAAATTGTAAGGGAATAAGTACACCAATGGACCCAAATTTTCAAATAAATCAAGAAGAAACAGTAAACGAAAGTCTACCACTTAGACAGTTAATAGGATATATATACCAGGTTGCTCAATAAGTTTTGTCGTTCGATAAGAAAAACACAATTTTATGGTTCAAAATACACGCCATAAATTTTTTGAATTCTCGAAACAAATGGAAGTCGCTGGGGGCCAAATCTGGTGAATACGGTGGATGCTCCAACAATTCGAACTTTAATTCATTGGATTTTAGCCATTGTCAAAATGCTCTTGTGACACGGTGCATTGTCCTGGTGAAAAAGGATTTTTTTTTTCTGGAAACTGGGTCTTTTTTCACGAATTTTTTCCTTCAACTGGTCCAAAAGGTTCAATAATATTCAGAATTAATTGTTTTACCAGTTTGCAAGTAATCCACAAACAAAATTCCTTTCGCATCCCAAAAAACTGATGCCATAACCTTCTTGGCCGATTTCCGGACACGAACTCCCAGGTATTTGTAAGTAACTACTTTTTCGATCTGAGTATTGTTGATATGAATATTCGCAGGATTAATAGCAGTTTTCGTAAATGTCATGTACTTCGTTTTCTTAGCGTTAATTTTTATACCGTAGTCCTCGCATGCATTATTCATGTTATCAAGTAAACATTGCAGTTCTTCCGATGTTGTTGCTAACAGTACAGTGTCGTCTGCATAGCGAATGTTGTTTATAACTTCACCGTTAACTACTATTCCTTCCCTAGCTTGCGACAGTGCTTCCTGGCAGATTCTTTCGCTGTAGACATTAAAGAGCAACGGCGATAATATCCACCCTTGTCGCACACCTCGTCCTATTTCAATTTTTTGTGATATCTCGTTGTCCACTTTGATGTTAGCTTTTTGGTTCCAATATAGGTTAAAAATGATTCTGATATCCTTATCATCAATGCCTTTACCCTCCAGTATAGTTTTAAGTTTATCATGCCGCACTCTGTCGAAAGCTTTATCGAAATCTATAAAACAGACGTAAACTTCCTGATTGACGTCTATGCATCTTCGTGTAAGCACATTTAAGGCAAAGAGTGCTTCTCTGGTTCCTAGTCCTTTTCTGAACCCCATCTGCGTTTTGCTTATGTCGGTGTCTAATTTTTGATAGATTCGATTATGGATAACTCGGAGAAATATCTTTAATAGATGGCCCATCAATGATATTGTTCTGTGGTCCGAGCATTCTTTTGCGTTTCGTTTTTTGGGGATCGTAATAAATGTGGATAACAGCCAATCATGTGGTATGATCCCCGTGTTATATATCGTATTAAATAGATGTAGTACTATCTTTAGAGAATTGTCGTTCAGCAGCTTTAATAGTTCTGTGGGGATTTCATCAGGCCCATTTGTTTTTCCTTTCTTGGAGATTTTGATGGCGTGCTCTACCTCGTCTTTTAGGATTTCAGGTCCGGTTTCATTTCTCGTATGACAGGTCGTCTTTATTTCATCTTCAAATAATTCTTCAATGTATTCGGTCCATCTTTTTATTTTGTCTTTTAGGTCTGTAATGATCCTTCCATTCTTGTCTTTAAGTAATTCCACTTGGTTTCTTCTTTGAGTTCCTGTTATCTCTTTTATTTTTTTGTACATATTGAACGAATCGTAACGTTTTTCATATTTTTCTATTTCTTGGACGATACAACATAAAACAAGTCTATCTTTCTTTTGTTTATATTGGTTCGATATTTTCCGTTCAACATCTGAATCTCGAGTGAAAGTACACTAAGAAAAAAAATTAAAGGGTCAAAAAAATTTCCGATATTTTATGGTGTTTTTTTTGACAGGCTGTATTTCAGTAAAAAATGGTCGTATTTAAAATTTAAAAAAATCATTTTGAAGCTCCAAGATTCTAATTTTCAGATCTTTTATTCAAAAATTTTTAGGAGCCACTGTTATCGTGCAATCTTAAGGGGTTAGGTGGGTTTCAGAGGTTCAAAAAAACGATTTTTTAACTATTTTTTTTTTAATATATACAATCATATATTTTATTCAAACAATTCAGCATATCAAAGATACATATTTAAACAGTATTTTGTGAAATTTTTATTTAAAAATTCCGAAAACTCAGCCGTTGGTACCACATCTCACTTGACGTCTCAAAAAAAAATGCTCTTGCCGTGGACAGCATAACTCATCCTTGGTTCATCTAAAATCAAAAATCCAAAACTATTTCGTTAGTATATGGATAAATCTCGGTATTAGACGAAGAAAAAAAAACCCCTTAAGCAATGACGCGCAAGAAAAATTTTGCAAATTTTTTTCTTTTTCGTTGAGACCTCACGGACTTACATATAATGGTTTAGCTGAAAAAAAATTTGTAACAGATAGCCTGTTTATTCAGCCTCAAGTTTCTTTTTTTAAAACCTTGATACGATTTTTTTTCACCGAGATACAGGACGTTAAATAGAAAATGATCCTTTTGTTTCCATTATTGATATCTCAGTAACCAATAGTCGTACGCGAAATTTCAAAAAAGTTTTGGAAACTGGAATAAACGCCCTATAAGGCATTGGCTATGACTTTTATGAAAATTTTTTTCAATCTAACAAATTTGAAAACACATGAAAAAAGAGTATTTTTTAGATTTTTAGAAAATTGACGGCTAAGTTCCAAATATTTATGAAATGACAAATGTTGAGCGTGGCTTTTATAGCTGAATATACCCTAAAAAACTCTGTGAAGTTACAATTCGATCTACCAAACCTTTCCTATTCTTTTACACAATCAAACTTTTGAAAACAATTAAAGGGTCAAGTTTCTTGTCGCTAAAAAATTTCTAATCATAATTAAATTGGAAAATAAACATTTCTATTGCAAAAAACATTTGAATTAATGCAAAAAAAAATTTTTTTTAATTAACAAATTTTTTTTAATTAAAAATTTTTTTTTTGAATTTTTGAATTTTTTTTTGAAAAAGCGTTATTATTTATAAAAAGCAATGTCCAATCGTTTCTAGATCGATTATGATTTCTTTACCGCCGGCATTCGTGTTACCCAAAGCGTACTACGTGGAGGTTGCGCGGTGGGATTTACGCTTCATACCCTACTGGCGGTAAAGAAATCTTAATCGAACTAGAAACGATTGGACATTGTTTTTTTATAAATAAAAAAACTATAAAAAAAAAAAAATTTGAAAAAATTTTTTGAAAATAATTAAAAAAAATTTTTTTTTTGCATTAATTTAAATGTTTTTTGCAATAGAAATGTTTATTTTTCATTTTAATTATGATTATAAATTTTTTAGCGACAAGAAACGTGACCCTTTAATTCTTTTCAAAAGTTTGATTGCGTAAAACAATAGGAAAGGTTTGGTAGATCGAATTGTAACTTCACAGAGTTTTTTAGGGTATATTCAGCTCTAAAAGTCACGCTCAACATTTGTCATTTCATGAATATTTGTAAATTAGCCGTCAATTTTCTAAATAACAAAAAATTACTCTTTTTTTCATGTGTTTTCAAATTTATGTTAAAGATTGAAATAATAATAGATTGAATAAAAGAGGAAGCGTGGCGCAAGTAGTTTAGTGTTTGGGCTGCTGCGCTAGAGAGGTGGATTCGAAGTGGTTCGAATCCCCGCGCAGACCATCGAAAAATTTCACGCTCCTCTTCTCTTCGCAAAGGTTGAGCACCTGGCAAGAGTAAAACTGCTCGAAAAATTTTCCTAGAAATTGCCGTGGTTCGGAACCCACGTAAAACTGTAGGTCCCTTGAATCTTTGAAACACGACAATATTCACAACGAAGTTTCAAGCGGGGAAATCGCCTACACCCGGACACAGGTATAAAAAAGGTAAGATATATATAGATTGAAAAAAAATTTTTTTCATAAAAGTCATAGCAGTTTCTTATAGGGCGTTTATTCCAATTTCCAAAACTGTTTTGCAATTTCTCGTACGACTATTGGTTACTGAGATATCAATGATTGAAGACAAAAGGATATTTTCCAATTAACGTCCTGCATCTCGGTGAAAAAAAATCGTATCAAGGTTTTAAAAAAAGAAGCTTGAAGCTGAATAAACAGGCTATCTGTTACATATAATGGTTTATCTGAAAAAAAATTTGTAAGTCCGTGAGGTCTCAACGAAAAAGAAAAAAATTTGCAAATTTTTTCTTGCGCGTCATAGCTTAAGATTGCACGATAACAGTGGCTCCTAAAAATTTTTGAATAAAAGATCTGAAAACTAGAATCTTGGAGCTTCAAAATGATTTTTTTACATTTTAAATACGACCATTTTTTACTGAAATACAGCCTGTCAAAAAACACCATAAAATATCGGAAATTTTTTTGACCCTTTAAGTTTTTTTCTTAGTGTATGTTAGAATCACCTATGTGGCCTTATTGATTGTTGCAATCTTATGTTAATATTGTTTACTAGGATTAATATTAGACTATGGTGTATCTTTAACTACCATAATAAAATGTGACGATACAACAAACATACTCTAACTTTTATACATTGTATTTAAAAAAAAACAAAAAAAAGGGGGTGTAAGGGGTGACGGATGTAAAAATCCGACCCAAATGACAACCTCACCTGCACGTGGTGCACCCTGCTTGAAACTAACGAGGCTCTGTCGACCGAGCGATTGCCGGAATAAGTAATCAATTCTTGTTGGCCAACAGCTTCGGGTGGAAGAGCCAACAAGATTAAGGGCACCCTCTTGTCCTGGGATTGAGAAATCGGTCCCTAAGGCGGAGGAACTGCAAAGCAGTCAACGGCATGAAGATGCAGAAGGCCACGGGGAACCACTGCATTAAAGACTCGCAGGAAGAGTACCCCCTAGTTCAATTATCATGGCGAACAAAAATAATAATCAAATATTTACTGATCACGGGAATCGGATACCGAGATCCGGCAGGGGAAGAAAAACGCACGACTACAAGGCTTCCTCGGTCGTCATCCAGCGAAACCCTTGTAAAAACAACAGAAACAACAAACAAAAAACAGCCTTACGGATTGCAACGTGGAACGTAAAAAGTTTGTTCTCTGCAGGAAAATTAGACAATGTTACACAAGAAATAGATAGATTAAATATAGATGTACTTGGCATTAGCGACACTCAATGGCAAAATTCAGGAAAATGCCAAACTCGAAATCAAGGGATGTTTTATTACGTAGGAAATAACACGACAACCCATCGTTACGGAGTTGGGATTATAATATTGTTATGTTAGCTTATGTCTAACAGTGTCCTAATTTCGACATTGGTGCTTCGTTGCAAGTATGCAAGTGTGCAAGTATGCAAGTATGCCAAATGAAGACCTACATCAGCAACATGGACCTATAAATGAAGTGCGCCCTCATTCAATAGGAACTAGTTAATTAGTTAGTAGTAGTATGATAATTGTTAGTTAAGAATTAGTGATTAAGTTAATAAATAAATAAAGGTTAGTCCCTAACTAAGTTAGAAAACAAAGCTCCCAAAAAAAAAACACCAAAGACAAAATAATGAGAAACCAAATAGACTATATTATGGTGATAAAGAGATACCGTAACGCTGTTAAGTGTACCAAGACATACCCTGGAGCCGATGTTGGCTCAGACCACAACCCTGTAGTTTCTGAGATCCAATTAAAATTAAAAAAGATACGAAAGCCGATCACAAAAACATTGGACCTAAATAAATTAAAGAACGGCAGTATACAACAAGAAACAGAGGAAGAAATAAATAAAAATCTCAGCAAAGTACATAACCAAGTGCGAAATACCGATAATACAAATGAAAATGACAATGCGAGAAGGCTAATAGATCTATGTGTAGGAAATGATTTGGTAATTACTAACACAAAATTCAAGCACAAGGATATACACAAATACACTAGGGAAGTCCGCTCCAGGAAAGAAAAGTCAATTATTGACTACTTTATTGTTAATACAGAAAATTGGAAGAGAGTAAAGGATGTGAGGGTGAATAGAAACGCTGAAATAGGAAGCGACCATTATCTACTGAAAATGGAGCTCTGGATAAACTAGAAAGATATACAAGAGATAAAATGGAAGAGAATAGTAAAACAAAAAATTAAAAGCTATACACTAAAGGAAAGTGAAATACAAAAAAAATTCCAAGAAACTCTAGATAAGAAAATTGCACAAAACAAAACTGAGAGTAAAGATATAGAAAAGAAATGGAGACACTTTAAAGACAATATTCTAGAGGCAGCAAGAACTACATGTGGAGTAAAGACGATTGTGAACATATATAGGAAGGGAAGTAGATGGTGGTCAACCGAGATACAACAAAAAGTCAAAGAAAAAAAGGTAAAATGGAAAAAATATATAATAACTGGATCGGAAGAAGACTATAGCACATACAAGAAAGCAAGAACAGAAGCAAAGAAAAGTATAAAATTAGCGAAGGAAAAGGCATGGGAAGAGTTCGGAACCAGGATGAAAATAAACTATTTAGAGAACCAAAAAGTATTCTACAATACATTAAAACAATTAAAACAAAAGAAACCACCCAAATTAAGAAACATAAAAGACAAAAACGGGAAAGTGATAACCGAAGAAAAGAAAATAATGCAAAGATGGAAGGAATACTTCGAAGAATTAACAGAAGCAGGAAGTAATGTTGAACAAGAGATGGAGGAACCAAGGACAAAACACGGGGATACACAAAAGATACAAAGAATCTCAAAAGAAGAAATCATGGAAGCAATCAAGAAACTCAAATTAGGGAAAGCACCAGGAGAAGATGAAATCACAGCTGAGATGTTGAGATATATGGGAGAGATAGCTATAGAAGAATTCCACGAGTTATTAAATGAAATAATAGTTCAAAAAGTAATACCCACGGACTGGAATATAGGAATAATACTACCCATCTACAAAAAAGGAGACATAAAAGAATGCGCAAATTATAGGGGTATTACACTAACGAGTATACCCGGCAAAATATTAAGCAGAATTATAGAAAAGCGACTGAGAGAAAAATTGAAAACTCGCTGGAGGAGTCACAACATGGGTTCCGTAGAGGAAGAAGCACACAGGACCTAATTTTCACAATGAGACAATTAGAGGAAAAAATGATGAAGAAAAAGAAAGAAATTCATATTTGCTTTATTGACTTAAAAAAAGCCTTCGACCGGGTAAGGAGAAAGGATGTTTGGGATAGTCTAGGTAGAAGAGGAATGAGTAAAGACACGATAGAGGTCATCAAAGCACTATACAAAGACAATACAAATAGAGTAAGGACACACAACAACGAGTCAGAACAATTCGAAACAAAAATAGGTCTGAAACAGGGATGCGTGCTTAGTCCACTCCTATTCTCAGTACTCATGGACGATGTAGTGAAGATCTGTAAAAAGGAATGCTATAATATGGAAGTGGGAAGTTGGAGACTGAATAGGATAACAATTCAGGAATTACTATTTGCCGATGATATGATGCTACTAGCAGAATCAGCAGAAAATCTCCAGGAAAATATCAATATATATCATCGCGAGCTCAGTAAAATGATACTTAATATCAATATGTTTCGTTCGCCCATGAAAGACAGAATCCATTGCTAAACATTGTGCTCCATGGTTATCTACAAAAATAGCTAACTTTGCCCACTCATTTAATTTTAATTCACATAATAGACTTCGTAAATCAACAGCTTCCTTCGTATCCTCTGCTAAACACATATACAATTCGCGGAAGTTATCTTGATACCTGAAATGTGCAAGCGATAACTTTATTAATACTTACCTCTATATCACAGCTATTATTGAAACGCCCCTTTTTAATTTATTATTATATACATATTTGTTATTAATATAAACAATCTTTTAATAAAATAGAATTTATTTACAAAACCACTTACAACTGTTTTAGGCAATTGCTTATTAAAATTTATTTTTGTAATATTCTTAAATATTAATACAAGTCTCTGCTAGTTTTAATCTAAAACTTATAATTACTAATTATATTTAGATTTTAGCAAGATCTTGGATATTAATTTTTGGTATATAATGAAATAGAATTTGCATAGAATGAAAATAAATATCTGCAATGATCATGCGTACGTAATAAGGGACGATTTATCTATTTATTATATAAAATTGTATTTATTAATTAAAAGTTAAAACATTTATAAAACGTTTATAAACATTTATAAACGTTTATAAAAAGTCTTCTAAAGGTTCTACACCAGTGAGGTCACTATCTGATGTGTCATTTAATGAATTATCACTTTCATTAGAACTCGCACTTTCATCAGAACTGTCGTTTCTATTAATGTTTCTAATCAGTTCGTCAATTTTTATATCTATCATTGATTCTCGTTCCATAAACTCCATTTCAAACTTCTTTGCTCGTTCACACCGCGGCTGCTAGTTGTCCAATGTAAATTGTACGAAAACCACATCAACTAATTTTGTGGTTGCCATTAAATTGAACTTCACATTTCTTCCTGCTACGTATTCCACACGTTTTCAATCGGATTCAAGTCCGGATAGTAGGGCGGTAATTTCAACACATCATGCCCCATGTTATTTATAAGTAAGTCAATTTGAAGAACTTTGTATTTCGGCTTATTGGCTTTAATTGTTAACTTTAAAGGGGCGAGCCCCACAAAAAACAAAGTTTTCGTATTTTGGGTAACTCCTATTAACAAAGCAAAACTTAATCAACAGTAACTGCTGCAGAGGCGTTGCATGTGTGTGCCGGACCAGTGAGGTCGACTTTCTTTCCGCCGTCTTTTCTGGACAAGCGTGACAAGCATCCCTTCCCTCACGTTCGTATAGGTTCGGGAGCACCTCTAACTACTCGACTTCTAACAATATTATATAATTCAGGCTTTAACATTTTGTCTGAAAATGATATGTTGCGAAGTTTCAACTAATTTTTCATGTCTTCCTTTCGAGTTGTTGAATTTGGGCATTTTTCTACCTGTTTATTATGATAAGAAGCATTATCTATCACAATAACACTTCTAGGAGAAAGATTAGGTAAAAGTTGCATTTTTGTCCACTTCTCATAGTTTTCATAATTCATTTCATTGTGGTAGTCTCCACTGTTTGAATTCGAATTCCACCGAGCGTATACTCCTGTCACAAATCCATTTTCGCCACCAGCATTTAAAATAACTAAGCGAGGTCCTTTTGATATGGGTTTTAACACTCCTTTTTGACTTTCGTCAGTCCATGTATGTGAGGAATGAATGTATGTTTCGTCCATATAAACAATATTTCTTCCTTCTTTGCGATAGTTTCTCATTTTTTTAAAAAATTCAATTCGTAGAAATCTTATATCTGGTCGCTCCGTTAAAACTTTCCTATTATTTTTTATTTTTTTCCAACGAAACCCAATTTTCTTTATTTTTTTCGTAATGTGGTTTCTGACCCCCTGATATCCCACATTATCGCAAAGTTTTTGTGAATCTTTCCAAAATGGTCAGTCCCCACTTTTTCACCGCAAGTTCACAGCGCATTCAGTTTTCACGTATCAAGATAACTTGCGCGAAGTGTACTCTGCTTCGGTTGACGACAATGCAACTGTACCCTGTTTTTGCGACTTTGATGTTATCGCAGCGCCGCTTAATAAAAATACAAAGCCAGAATGAGACCGTCTGTCAATCATACATCCACCCCAATCGGAGTCTGAGTATGTAATTAACGGTTAATCGACTATACTATAAACATCCAGCATTCATTGTTCCAGGTAAATTAATTTTTTCTCTTTTAGAACAAAAATTTTGATATACAACAAGCTTATGCAGAAAAAGTTTTGTCGTAACAATCTTAAATTCAAGCATGTATGCACTGTTGTATTCGCAGTTGAATATTTCATAGCATTGTCAAAATCCAATAATAGAATATTATTTGTATTAATTTACCACTTTGGAAATGCAGTAACATATTAAAATAACAATTACATGTCGTGGTATTATGTATTTATTACATCTAGATACTTGTGCGTTAAAATGCATGTACACTTTGGTCCGGTTTTCTTAATATTGAACTAGGTTATATCACACAACTTTGAAAAAAAATTATGTTATAGATTAGTAAACAAGTAATTACTTCTGCAAAAATGGCACAAGTACCAATAAGATCCCTTAGAAAAATTAAATTATATAACAAATACATTTTTTAAACAAATTTAAATTGATTTTTTTTTACCTAATAGGCTGAATATTTGTCTATAACATATCCAAAGTACAAATAAATTGGTCAAGTCATTTCTGAGAAAAAAAATATTCTAAAAACAAAAAGTACTTTTTTATTTAAAAACCATAAGGGCCGGGGACCTAAAATTTTCTACAATTGTTACTAATACTAAGATACATCAGAAAAAAAAATTAGCTACATATCTTCAAGGGCACTTATCCATGTTAATCCGGCAATGCCTTTTTGCTCTTGTTTAATTAAAACACAGATTTTTATTTTTATTTTTTAAATATTGACAATTTACTAATAGTAATTTATGTCTCCATAGTGGTACTAAAAAAAATATTTTTTATTATTAAAAAGAAAATTAATAATAAAATACTTACATTCACAACGCCGCCTTTCCAGCCGCCCTTTCCGCCTCTGCCACCCCTTCCGCCTCTGCCACCCCTTCCTCCTCTGCCACCCCTTCCTCCTCTGCCACCCCTTCCTCCTCTGCCTCCCCTTCCTCCTCTGCCTCCCCTTCCTCCTCTGCCACCCCTTCCTCCTCTGCCACCCCTTCCTCCTCTGCCTCCCCATCTTTTGTGACCCCCTCCTCTCCAATTTTCTCTTTCTCTTTTTCCTTTTTTATTTTTGTATTCCTTTCTTCGTTTCTGAAAAATAAAAACAAGTTAAATTCAATTTATTAGTAAGTAATGTAGTTTTACTTACGGATCTTTGTGTTTCTTGGACCGGCCCGCCGATTTTTGTTTATTTAACGGTATCTTAATGGGTATTCGGCTTCGGCGTCGCCGACGCCACCGGGCTCGGCAGCCTCGACGGTGGCTTCTTCGCCGCCGTCGACGCTGATGAGCTCGGTAGCGCTATCGCAGCCGAAGCCGGTTCCTTAGTTTCTTTTTTTTATTTATGGAATGCTGAAAAATATAAATTTCAATTATTTTCATATTCTTTTGTTCTTTTATGCTAACATTTTTTCTTAAATTGTTGGCGATATTTCATGTAGTGAATTTTAAAATTATATTCAAAGTTATGTGTCCGAAAAGGGTATGGGGGTTTAAATATAGTGAAACTACCGCCGGGAAATATTTAATCGTCACTTTGGAGATACGTAGGTGCTTATGAAATACTAACATGGTCAAAGTTTCAGATCTCTAACTCACCGTATATTCGAGAAAATAAACAAAAATTAGAATTAAGAATAAATTTTACGCGGGAGTAACTGACTCAATTTCGATCAAATTTTAGTACATACACATCTCCAAAGTGACGATAAAATATTTCCCGGCTGTAATTTTACCATTCTTATACCTCTACGTCCTTTGCAGGCACGTGTAACTTTTAATTTAACATTAAAGTTAATTACATAAAACTTTACCAAATATTTTAAAAAAATGGTGAGAGAATGAAAGAAACCAAAATATATAAGTAAAAGAAGAATTTAAAAGCCACTATTAAAAGTGTTAAGGTATTTTTTTTCCAAAAGCAATAAAAAAGAAAATAATAATAATAATATGACAACTTACCTCTGACATTTTGCACAAATAAATGAGTAACAAATAAAACAACAAGCCAACTGTTCGAAAACCGTAATTAATTTTTTCTAATAGTTTTAACTGTTTGCAATTTCTTCAGTGTAGCGCGAGATAATGGAGACTTCTTTATTTTGACGTTGTCCTATCTTATAGAGAATTTGCTCGCGATTCTTTTCGTACCTTCTTTTAAGACGATTGCCACTTTGGAATTTAACTTCATCGGTCGTCTATATTAAAAAGATGCCAATGCAATAAATAGTCCAATAATTGTTGTTTGAAGAGAAATCAAAAAAAATATAGTAAATATCAGGACTTTTTTTTCACATTTGACTATTCATGGATCTGAAATAATATAGATATATAAATATTCAGATTAAACAATTATAAACAATTAATTTACTTACTGTTGTTGTTTTATATTTTTCTTTTGAATAGCCTGAAGAATATATTCAGGATCGGAACAAGTAAGGCTTGCACTCATTCTGGTTTTTACAATTTCGGCCAAGACACATTCTTTGTAAAATGTGTCTAATCTGAGAATCATTGTTTTATTCCAAAAGTCGCCGTCTTTAGTAATGTCTTCCACAAATAAGTTATTTTGCTCTCCAGAATAGATTATAAAGTAACATTTTTTGTGTCCTGTTATATTTAATTGACCTTGAATTTGTTTAAAGAAAATATGTATTAAAATGCTTATAAAAAAGATCAAAATATAATACCTGATAGTAGTAATGATGAGTTTTTTTCAAATGAAGTAGTCGGTCTTTCCCTCTTTTTACACAAATGTTTCCTTTGGGTGCAGCTTCCTCTAGTGATATACCTTTATCGGCAACAAATTTAAGACATTTAATTTCGATGATAGCATCATCGTTTGGAATAAAACCTTTTTGAAAAATAACAATAAAATAGCGTTCCAAATGTTAAAATTTTCTATTTATAAACTTACCATCTGGTGACGCAGCCAGATATCCACGTTCTAAATCTATATATATACCGCATGGATTAACATGTAAATTGTATAGAGATGCAAATTTTTCATGTACCATTGCTGCTTTTCTTATCCCATATGTAGTTGCGTCATTTTGAAATGTAGACCCTTTCAAAAAAATTTTGACTAAATTGTGGCAAGGTGTTGTATCTTCGCGTCGTACTACGTCACCAAACAATGAAGCGGTCAAACGATGTTCTCTATGTTTGCGGTATGTGGCATTCTCAAACTGACATAAGGTTTCACTGGCAATAGCATCTCTCATATCTTAAGTAACCTAGAATTGCATTATTTAAGTAAATTATTTACTTATAGCGCGTTTTAAATTCGTACTTGTAATTGTTGTAATTTTCTTTCTTTTAAATCTCATTCTTCTCTGTTTAATTCTGGTTGTAGGGCTGACGGCCCATAATCTTGATTGATTTTTGAAGTTGCTTCAGTTGTATGGGAAAATAATTTTCTTGGAACATACTCTTTACGTCGCATATGCCCTCGGTGTTTAGTTTCCATAAAGTGTTTAAAATTTTGCCCTGAGCTGCTGAGACAACTGATAAGACAACTGAATAACGTGCTGTGGAACAATAAAATTACAAAACATGTTAAGCGCAGAATCTATAAAACACTAATAGAGAGTGTAAGCACATACGGCGCGGAACTTTGGGTATTTAATGAAGCTCAAAACAGAAGCTGAGAGCAATGGAGATGGATTGCTGGAGACGATGTTGTGGACACACACGCATGGACAGAGTAAGAAATAAATATATAAGAGAGCAAATGCAAGTAGATATTGATATAGTAGAAACGATAGAAGTAAAGCGGTTAAAATGGTACGGACACGTGCAAAGAATGGGCAATGAAAGATGGCCAAAGAAGATAAATGAATGGCTTCCACATGAAAGAAGAAAGAGAGGGCGCCCAAGGAAAACATGGCACAAAGAGGTACATGAAGACATGCTAGCTAGAGATCTTCAAGAGAATTGGCACGACAGAAAACAGTGGAGACAGGGATGCGAAAGACGGCGACAGCTGTAAATAAACTCGCCTTATATATATATATATATAAATTTAAGCGTTTGCCGGCGTTAAATCTGACTAAAATAGCCATAAATAATTCAGCTGCATTGTTCGTTTCATTTTCTAATAATTTTGGCGACTTTTTTTAATACTAAATTTAGTACTCCATTAACATATATAAACAGGCCTTTTGCTTCTAATTGTTCAATTTTAGAATCAACAACGCCAATAGAAGAACAATACTCTTCTTTGCATTCTTTAAGGTAACCAAAAATGTGGCGGGGACCGTTTATTAAATCTTCTTACAATTGAATTAAATGTTTTGATTTTGAATTATCATTTATAGCTTTATGATATTGATCTTCTAGCTTCTGAATGACCTTTTCAGTCAATGTCTTTTTTATTGTGGGGCACATATTTTTTTCGACTTTTACTTTTCTAAGTTCTTTTCCATAATTTTTAATGATTTGATTGACACATTCAATTTTCGTGACTGATGTTCCATATGGGACCCGTTCAATAATTCTTCGATAAACATTAGAATCTCCATCGGCAATAAAATTTTATAACGTAAACGATGCATTTCTTCTGATTTTAAAAAAAACTTCCACCATAATATCTGCTTCCATTGCAGAAGAACTACCACCCCAGTTCTTAAAGCAGATATGTGGACCAAGTGTGGACTTCTTATTTGCTGCACGTGTACATATGCAACAATATTTATTTCGAACACCGACAAATAATTTTTTTTTGTTTCGCGTCCTACAATTACAGCCTATAAATTAAGTATAATCAAAATAATAAATAACTGTTTAACGTTATACTAACAACTCCAGAATTGGCCACACATATGAGTGGATATACGATCGTTTACTCCATCCTCCATCCAAATAGACATCAATATAAGGTACTCCATCTTTGTCAATATTACCTTTATCCATTGCTATTCTTCTTTCTTCAATTCCAGCCTTTTCCATTTCATCACTAAGGGAGTCTTTCCAAACCTAAATTATTATGTTAAAATGATAATAAAACAATTTATAATGAGTTTTTTTACATGGCCAAGTGCCTGTTCAATGTTCTTAAAGGTATGTTTAGGCATTGGTGGTATATCCATAACTGCTAATAACTCCGGACTATGCCCATAGGTACTTCCTGTGGAAAGGATGCCCCGTACAAACCCATAATTTAAATTCGACTTTGGATCTGGCGCACAAGAATACTTTCTGATAACTTGTGAACAAACTGTGCATCCAAATATGAGACACGAGACGAGTCCCATTTCATGTCTTTCTTCTTTTTGTAAATAAATTGTTCCGCCAGTACAAATTTTGGAGTGGTGTTGTTGAAGAGACATAGACCAATTTAAAACATATTCCAAATCAACGATTCTGTATCCTTGAAAAATTTTTGGTTTCGTCATGGGTTCTTCAGCGTCCACCTCTAGGTTTTCTTGTAAAACGCTATATAGAATAATTAACTAAATTAATATTAACCGGCATTCAAAAAATATTTTGCTGTATTATTATCATACATCAAATATGGAAACTTTTCTTAGCTCCGAGACCGATTTTGTGTCAAAAGTCAGACCAAATTATAAAATAAAATAAATTATTACTAATTGAAAGTGGAATTAAGACAAGTAGTTACTTTTCACATCATTTAATTATAATATACTTGCAAGGAAAAGCAAAGCACTTAGCGGCATAAGAAAAAATGGTCATCGATTCTCTTCAAACTTGGTGTAATTATAGTGTTACATAAGCAAAATATACACACAAAAAATCTTTTAAAAATATTTTGAGATAAAAAAGTACTAGTTATTTTTTGGTAAAAAAAAAATTATAATAATTTTTGAATGCTAAGTGATATCTGGAAAATTCTTTCACTGCGATTGTCAGTAAGGAGTGGTGCGTCGACGAGAATAGATTATAAAGTAACATTTTTGTGTCCTGTTATATTTAATTGACCTTGAATTTGTTTAAAGAAAATATGTATTAAAATGCTTATAAAAAAGATCAAAATATAATACCTGATAGTAGTAATGATGAGTTTTTTTCAAATGAAGTAGTCGGTCTTTCCCTCTTTTTACACAAATGTTTCCTTTGGGTGCAGCTTCCTCTAGTGATATACCTTTATCGGCAACAAATTTAAGACATTTAATTTCGATGATAGCATCATCGTTTGGAATAAAACCTTTTTGAAAAATAACAATAAAATAGCGTTCCAAATGTTAAAATTTTCTATTTATAAACTTACCATCTGGTGACGCAGCCAGATATCCACGTTCTAAATCTATATATATACCGCATGGATTAACATGTAAATTGTATAGAGATGCAAATTTTTCATGTACCATTGCTGCTTTTCTTATCCCATATGTAGTTGCGTCATTTTGAAATGTAGACCCTTTCAAAAAAATTTTGACCAAATTGTGGCAAGGTGTTGTATTTTCGCGTCGTACTACGTCACCAAACAATGAAGCGGTCAAACGATGTTCTCTATGTTTGCGGTATGTGGCATTCTCAAACTGACATAAGGTTTCACTGGCAATAGCATCTCTCATATCTTAAGTAACCTAGAATTGCATTATTTAAGTAAATTATTTACTTATAGCGCGTTTTAAATTCGTACTTGTAATTGTTGTAATTTTCTTTCTTTTAAATCTCATTCTTCTCTGCTTAATTCTGGTTGTAGGGCTGACGGCCCATAATCTTGATTGATTTTGAAGTTGCTTCAGTTGTATGGGAAAATAATTTTCTTGGAACATACTCTTTACGTCGCATATGCCCTCGGTGTTTAGTTTCCATAAAGTGTTTAAAATTTTGCCCTGAGCTGCTGAGACAACTGATAAGACAACTGAATAACGTGCTGTGGAACAATAAAATTACAAAACATGTTAAGCGCAGAATCTATAAAACACTAATAGAGAGTGTAAGCACATACGGCGCGGAACTTTGGGTATTTAATGAAGCTCAAAAACAGAAGCTGAGAGCAATGGAGATGGATTGCTGGAGACGATGTTGTGGACACACACGCATGGACAGAGTAAGAAATAAATATATAAGAGAGCAAATGCAAGTAGATATTGATATAGTAGAAACGATAGAAGTAAAGCGGTTAAAATGGTACGGACACGTGCAAAGAATGGGCAATGAAAGATGGCCAAAGAAGATAAATGAATGGCTTCCACATGAAAGAAGAAAGAGAGGGCGCCCAAGGAAAACATGGCACAAAGAGGTACATGAAGACATGCTAGCTAGAGATCTTCAAGAGAATTGGCACGACAGAAAACAGTGGAGACAGGGATGCGAAAGACGGCGACAGCTGTAAATAAACTCGCCTTATATATATATATATATAAATTTAAGCGTTTGCCGGCGTTAAATCTGACTAAAATAGCCATAAATAATTCAGCTGCATTGTTCGTTTCATTTTCTAATAATTTTGGCGACTTTTTTTAATACTAAATTTAGTACTCCATTAACATATATAAACAGGCCTTTTGCTTCTAATTGTTCAATTTTAGAATCAACAACGCCAATAGAAGAACAATACTCTTCTTTGCATTCTTTAAGGTAACCAAAAATGTGGCGGGGACCGTTTATTAAATCTTCTTACAATTGAATTAAATGTTTTGATTTTGAATTATCATTTATAGCTTTATGATATTGATCTTCTAGCTTCTGAATGACCTTTTCAGTCAATGTCTTTTTTATTGTGGGGCACATATTTTTTTCGACTTTTACTTTTCTAAGTTCTTTTCCATAATTTTTAATGATTTGATTGACACATTCAATTTTCGTGACTGATGTTCCATATGGGACCCGTTCAATAATTCTTCGATAAACATTAGAATCTCCATCGGCAATAAAATTTTTATAACGTAAACGATGCATTTCTTCTGATTTTAAAAAAAACTTCCACCATAATATCTGCTTCCATTGCAGAAGAACTACCACCCCAGTTCTTAAAGCAGATATGTGGACCAAGTGTGGACTTCTTATTTGCTGCACGTGTACATATGCAACAATATTTATTTCGAACACCGACAAATAATTTTTTTTTGTTTCGCGTCCTACAATTACAGCCTATAAATTAAGTATAATCAAAATAATAAATAACTGTTTAACGTTATACTAACAACTCCAGAATTGGCCACACATATGAGTGGATATACGATCGTTTACTCCATCCTCCATCCAAATAGACATCAATATAAGGTACTCCATCTTTGTCAATATTACCTTTATCCATTGCTATTCTTCTTTCTTCAATTCCAGCCTTTTCCATTTCATCACTAAGGGAGTCTTTCCAAACCTAAATTATTATGTTAAAATGATAATAAAACAATTTATAATGAGTTTTTTTACATGGCCAAGTGCCTGTTCAATGTTCTTAAAGGTATGTTTAGGCATTGGTGGTATATCCATAACTGCTAATAACTCCGGACTATGCCCATAGGTACTTCCTGTGGAAAGGATGCCCCGTACAAACCCATAATTTAAATTCGACTTTGGATCTGGCGCACAAGAATACTTTCTGATAACTTGTGAACAAACTGTGCATCCAAATATGAGACACGAGACGAGTCCCATTTCATGTCTTTCTTCTTTTTGTAAATAAATTGTTCCGCCAGTACAAATTTTGGAGTGGTGTTGTTGAAGAGACATAGACCAATTTAAAACATATTCCAAATCAACGATTCTGTATCCTTGAAAAATTTTTGGTTTCGTCATGGGTTCTTCAGCGTCCACCTCTAGGTTTTCTTGTAAAACGCTATATAGAATAATTAACTAAATTAATATTAACCGGCATTCAAAAAATATTTTGCTGTATTATTATCATACATCAAATATGGAAACTTTTCTTAGCTCCGAGACCGATTTTGTGTCAAAAGTCAGACCAAATTATAAAATAAAATAAATTATTACTAATTGAAAGTGGAATTAAGACAAGTAGTTACTTTTCACATCATTTAATTATAATATACTTGCAAGGAAAAGCAAAGCACTTAGCGGCATAAGAAAAAATGGTCATCGATTCTCTTCAAACTTGGTGTAATTATAGTGTTACATAAGCAAAATATACACACAAAAAATCTTTTAAAAATATTTTGAGATAAAAAAGTACTAGTTATTTTTTGGTAAAAAAAAAATTATAATAATTTTTGAATGCTAAGTGATATCTGGAAAATTCTTTCACTGCGATTGTCAGTAAGGAGTGGTGCGTCGACGAGAATAGAAATTAGCCCAGAAAAATTTTATGCTGGTAGTGGTCGCCGGCGGTCGCTTGAGCAAGGTGCTTTTTACTGAGGAGAAAATTTTCACGGTCGAATCGTTCCATAAACTATAAAACGTCAACAGCTGCTCAACAAGGGTCAGCAGAAGACCATCACCTAAACATCCATCAGCCGTAGTCATTTCCGGGCTTCGGTGATGGCCTGGGGCGGTATTTGCATGACTCGGAAAACGCCATTGGTTTTCATTCCAAAAAACGTGAAAATCAATGCGGACAAGTATCAACAGTGGATTCTACAAGATGTTCTTGAGCCGTAGGCCTCACAACACTTTGAAGCAGACAGATTTGGCCTTCAGAAAGATTGTACTCCGGCCCATTCGGCTAAATGAACGATAGCCGTCTGCAAACTGTTATTTTACGGTTTCTTGGGTACAAATGTTTGGACGCCATCTCACCAGATCTCAACTCCATAAACTTTTCTGTGTGGTCTATCCTGGACTAAAAAGTCTCAGGAAGACTTTTATCTGCTCTTGGTCTCCATTCTAGCAGTCTCTTCGTCCATCTCCCATCTGTCATCCGGGGTATAGCTATGTCCTGCCCAATTCCATTTGTGTTTCGTTATTTGTGTGATGACATCTGTCACGCCTGTTCTTCGTTTCTAATATGGTCTCTTAGGGAAACGCCAACCATGGATCTCTCCATTTTTCTCTGAGTTATTCTGAGTTTTTTAGCTGTTGAAATATCTTGTAGGTTATTCGCTGGGTGCGTGACCCCAGCGCCACCCAGGGCCGCGCCACCCCTGTGTGCGAAGTGTGCGGCGCACACAGGCGCCAAAACAAAAGGGACGCCGCTATCGAAATTATTTTTGTTACACTTACACAAAAAACATTCAGATTCGTGAAAAAACGATGCGCTTCATAGGTTTCGCACACAGGCGCTGTGGGGGGTCAGCGCGGCCCTGGCGCCACCTAATGATACAACTCACGGTGGCATTTTTGAGATAATTTATATGTATTGGATGCCAATTAGTTATTTAAAAATTAAATAAACTTTAAAAAAAAATTACGATGTAAAACGTGACTATGTAAGTTAAATTAGAAATTTTTCCCTGGATCAGCTGCAAAAAGTAAGTATAATAAACACATTAACTAAAACAAGTCTCAAGTGAGTTAGGTTAAGCAGTGTTAAAATCTGTCAAGATGTTTATTATTAAATTAATATTAAATGAAAAATCAATATTATTATTAAATATAAAACAATGTGAAATTATATAAAAAATAAAAAATAGCTCTATTTAACATTATTATCTATTTACGAATGTACCTTAAATTTTTTCTTTATTCAATTTTGCAGATAAAAAATGGAATTCGTGTTAAAAACCGGCTTTCCATCCATTAGCCATAATATTAACTTTCAACCACAAACATTAATAAAGGGTAAAAATTTAGTTCTGGCTGAACAGGGGAAATTTTCATCCCTGAAGTGACGATTTAAATAAAATTTGGAATTTATATTGTCCTTTGGTCACTAAATAGTTTAGTACAGAAACATTTCATGGCTGAGCAATTTAAGACAAAGAAAAAATTGATATATGATTTAAACTAAATTTCTGCGCAAAGGTGATCTATCACGAACCAATGATAAAAACACATGTGTACACCACAATTAGGCCAAGCACACTTGAGGTATGCCAAATTGTCACACGAGAAGCACTTTTGACTTCCGACTTTAAAACAATATTGCGAAGGCGTTTCGAATTCTTCATTAGAACCACCTGCATAGCCTGACGAACTCCATGCATATCGAATCATAGCGTCAAATCTCGGTGCGCAAAACTGATGGAAACTGTTCGATTGTAGCTTTAAAATGTTGTTGCGTTGAAAAAGTGGAATTTCTAACTGCCTAATCAGAACATAATCCGATACACGCTTGATAAATTGTTTATATTGACGAAAAAAAAACTTGTCTAATGGTTGCACATACATCGTTGCACCAGCCGGTATTTTAAGAAACTCAAGTACTTAGTTGTCATCGAGTTCAGGTTGTAACTCCATGTCTCCGAACATTCCAAATGAATCATGAAGAAATACATTTCTTACTCCAAGTTCTGGTTTCAAAAGTTCATCGTAGAATTCTTTCATTATTGCCCTAGAGACTTTGCCTGATGTTGTAGCGTCGTAAAAAATTCACTAATCGATCGTCTTTGTTTGTCAAAACTGATGTAAATAGAACACAATCGCTAATAACAACCTGAGTCAATGTGAAATTCAATTGCATATAGCGACGCTTAGCGAGCTCTGTCAGAAATGAATTTTTTGTGCAATATTGCAATTAGGTAAATGTCGCAAATTTTGAAGTTTCATCCGAATCGACACCTTGGGAATAAAATTTTCTCCTGTTGAGCATGGGAGAGATGTTGAAAAACATAGAAAATATAATCAAAGTAGGGTGGGTGTACCAGTCGCAAACCAGGTACCAGTAGTTGACCACTCGCTTGTTCGATTGAATAAATTAAGAAATGGCGGACATTTTTAAAGAATTCGACTGTTTTGTTACGTGGCCTAGAATGTTAACAACGTTCCAAACATATTTTAAAAATTTAGTGTTTATTTAAGAGCTATGAGCGCAGTGGTCAACCTTAGGTGCATTACCGTTTTTGATATTGTTCACGAAATCTATAAAAAACTTAAATATTTAGATTTAAATAATTTATCAATATTGCAGCGTTAGTAATCAATAAACAATTTTATATATACATTTCTACGTTAAAACTACATAATGCCAGTTGAGAGCATTTTAAAGTCAAAATTTGTCCTTAACTGGTTTGGGACTGGTACACTCACCCTAATTTAATTATTCTATATAATACGGTAGTAGGTTAGATTCGCCGGTTCTGCGACACTTGTGCACATGCGCAGTAGTGTCCATGCGCAGAAAATGGTGGGGGATTGCGCAGAAGGTGGTGGGGGTGTTGCGCAGATGTGGTGGGAGTGTTGCGCCGATGTGGTGGGAGTGTATAGTGATTTGATTGGTTGAGGTGGGGCGTGTAGGGGGGTGTGTGTTGGATTGTGAGTGGTAAGGATGTGGAGGGGCGTGTAGGGGGGTGTGTGTTGGATTGTGAGTGGTAAGGGTGTGGAGGGGCGTGTAGGGGGGAAGGTAGTGGTATTGAGTTGTGAGTGGTAAGGGTGTGGAGGGGCGTGTAGGGGGGAAGGTAGTGGTATTGAGTAGTGGGATTGAGATGGGGGATGGTAGTGGGAGTGAGGTGGGAGAGAGAGAGAGGTTAAGTTAGAGAAGAGAGCTGACGTCATATGTGTGTTTGAAGAAGGTTAAAATATTGGCCGGCAGCCGGGTTCGAACTGGGTACTTTAAGCTTACGCTACCGCACGTTCGACCGCTGCCTCACGGAGCCATCGTTAAAGATTGCTTAAAATGTTGAATGGTTGGCGCAGTTGCATGAAAAAAAATTGTTTAAAGATAGTTACATACGGCACATCGAGGGAATACATAGATAAAAATATATATTGTTTATTAAAATTAGAATTTACTTTGCTAAAATATTTGGATTGACACGGAGCCATCGTTAAAGATTGCTTAAAATGTTGAATGGTTGGCGCAGTTGCATGAAAAAAAATTGTTTAAAGATAGTTACATACGGCACATCGAGGGAATACATAGATAAAAATATATATTGTTTATTAAAATTAGAATTTACTTTGCTAAAAATATTTGGATTGACACGGAGCCATCGTTAAAGATTGCTTAAAATGTTGAATGGTTGGCGCAGTTGCATGAAAAAAAATTGTTTAAAGATAGTTACATACGGCACATCGAGGGATCGATTGCAAAATGTTACAAATGTATGTCAAATAAATTTGTATAAAAATTTTTATTTTATAATAATAAATTATTAAACTACATCTGTTTTATCTATCCAACTATTGTGTGTATTATCTAAAAAATGCAATAACATTTTTATCTATTAATAAATTATTTCATAATATGTTTATAACATTGCTAATTATAGTAATTAAATTATAAAACTTTATTTTGTATTATTATTTCTGCTCTTGCAATTTTTGCGTGTAAACTTTGCTAAAAATATTTGGATTGATTTTCTTAGATTCATATTATTATAAAGGATAGTTGCTTTTAAAGTAAAACGTTTGTATTTTTTATAAAACTTATACATGATAAAAAGCATATTTATTTTAAAAAAATTGCTTTAGAGGTAAAAGATAAATAAATAACAGGTAAAAATAAAGTGTATAAAGTAAATCATAATAAATTAAAGACGTTATCTTATTGGTTAAAAATGCTTGATAAATAGTGTTGTTATCTATTGATGAAATAATTTCTATTAATTCAGCAATAATAAAATTGTGCACATGTTAATTACTTTGCAGTTTACGGTAAAAAATGCTTGATAAATACTGTTTTTTATCTATTGATGAAAGATTTTCTATTAATTCAGCAATAGTAATAAAAAAAGCGCACATGTTTCTTACTTTTCAGTTTACGGTTCAGGAAATGTACTTTGTTTTGTCAAGTCGACAGTAAATTTTCTTATATAAAGTCGCTGCTATAATTCAAGGTATCATATACACCTAAGTAGTGTATCGCGAACAAGATGCATTTATTTTCATACTTTTTATGTTTGATTGCATCCGCATTAGTTATTCTTGCGGCGGAAGAAAAAGTATTCTACCCTCTTTTAAAAGTAGAGGAAGATGTATTGGTTAAAGAAATACAAATTTTGGTCAACGATCAGACATATAACATGGATAAAGATGAAACCTTTCCAATTTTTGAACGGTATGATAATGTTGTGCTAATTAATGAGTACCCAATGTTTTATTCGGAAAAACGGATTTATCCAGGTAAATATTTTCATTATTCCATAATATTTTAAAACTTTTTTAAATATTTACAGGTACTCCCATAATTCTGAATAACTACACGTGTGGGTATACACTTAATGCATACAAAAATTTGTATCCCATTGTGCCATATCAATTAAAAAAGAGTGTGATGTATTGTGGCCACTATAATCTAAAGGATCTAATTGGTGATCACCGTCCTGCTAATTACAGATCTAAATGGTGGTTTACTTGGGAAGGGATGATGTCGGATATGCAGAAAGGTTTATTGCCTCTTGTAGAGGATAAGATATGCTTTGCATACGTGTAAATAATGGTAAATAATACGTGTAAATAATGGTGGGAAGGGGAAAGTTTTTTTGAAATTTTAATTAGGTGCCTATATATACAAACACAAAACATATACATTTCCCATTGTGGGTAGGGTGTACATAGCGGCTTGCTGTAATAAACAAAATGGCTTTATTTATAGATGTTCAAGGATTTTTAAATAATAATTTTGTTCCAAAAGAACTTTCCATCACATATGATGGAAAAAGAGTGTATACATATATGTTTAAATCTCCAATAAACTTTATGAGGTTATCCAGTGACGAAAAAAAGGAGGTGAGATGGTTGGAAAATAACCACCATACAATACAATACAGTGATGGATTTATTGAACCAGGCGAAATTGGTGTAATATTGCGAAGATTTCCTTGTAATTGTGTATACGTTAAAGGACACCAAAAAAAGAACTTTTTAAAAAAATTCTTTTTCTGCGAAATTATTAACGTAGAAGAAGATTGTTCAGGTGTGGATGTGAAATTTGATAAAGAATATCATAAATGTATTTATCATGGAGATGCATTCAGCATATGTGGTTATGTAAATGTTTTGAAATTGTATAGAGCAACAACAATGATGTTAAATAATTGCTCGGTACCTACATGTAATTATATATAGACATTGGAATATGATAATAATAAGCACATTTGCATTAATTACCTGTATAAAATATCTTTTATGATTATAATAAATATTTGGTTAATCTTGTTGTTTTTAATGATAAAAGTAAAAAAATGTTTAAGCTTAAAATAAGCAGGTTTTGACAAGTAAATTTTAGGTTTCAGCAAGTAATTTCAATGATGTTTATCATATTTACTAATTTAACTAGGTTTTCTAAAAGTGGGAGTATTAAAAAAGATCTTTATAAATTCATTGATACAAGTATAAATTTCATAATTGTGCAGAATGGCTTTTAGTGCAGATGATTGTGAAACTATTAAAGAACTCTCTAGGACTTTATTATTTGATTACATTGAAGAATTAAAAAATGAGAATAAATATATCGGTGAGATTGCATATACATTGGAAAAAACTAAAAAATGTTTTGTGGGATTGAGTGCGGTAAAAGAATTTACACCATCAATTCGTATCGTTAATAAAAATGAGAAAATTTGTTTTTCTCTTTCCGAGTGGTACGAGTTCATGCAATTAAAATCTAAAATAAATGATTTCTTTAAAAATCGTGTAACAACATCAACACTTCCCGAGTTAGAAATGAATACACATAAATTTAAATTTATGATTATAAATGGTGTGAAATATATGCAGGTATATCACTATTCCCTTTTTGTAACTTTTACAAAAAAAAGTTGGGAAAAGTTAGAGAACATTGCTAATTTACTATATAAACATTTGGAGGTGTTGGAGATGAGATGTTTTTACGATTACTATAATACACTTCTACAAACAGCTTTCAGCATGAACTCGGAGGATGATGTGCTCACAACAATTCATAATTTATGCCAAGATTCTAAAACTGATAACGCTCTTTGTGTCCAAGAAGCTATATATTATGCACGTAATAAAGTGATCAGTGACTACGTAAACTACAAAGCATTAACATGTCAATTATTAAAGAGTACGTTCAACTAGTAGGTAATTCTATTAGAAAATGCGAAATTGAAGGCATCATAAATCTTACGAACGAAGATATTGCATATCTACCACTTACGTGGCTCATCGATCATGTAAATCCGATAACATTAGAAATTATTTGGAACAGACTTTCCGATGAGTATAAAGAAGCATTGGAATTGCATAGACCTTGTTTAAAACATTACAACAACGCATCCTGCCAATTCGATGGGCCTCCATGTTCGATTGCAAAATGTTACAAATGTATGTCAAATAAATTTGTATAAAAATTTTTATTTTATAATAATAAATTATTAAACTACATCTGTTTTATCTATCCAACTATTGTGTGTATTATCTAATCCTAACCATTTTACATATATCGGAATATTTAGCTTTTTGTATTTCATATTCGTAAAAACCGCCTTCAATTGGTCGTCCACGCATATCTTCCAGTAGATAAGTGATGGGATTGGTTAGTTGTACTTTTACAATTTTAAATAATTCCGTCGTCCATGACGGTGTGTACCCCTTTTCAAAAACTGATTTGGTTTTGGAAATTCTTACTATATCTTCAATTTTAAATTTACCTTTACCCGCCACTTTCATGTTATTATATACAGTATTCAGTAAATGTTTTTCATTTTGTTTGGTAACATCTTTAGGTTTCATTTTTATTGTAGAATGTTTCCGATTGTTGTAGGAATCTGTAATCGTACTAAAAGTGGAATAATGGTTAATTCCATGTTTATCTATAAGATTTTTAAATTGAACGTTGTAATATTCTTTTCCCATATCCGATTGAAGATTTTTTGGACTTTGACGCGCACGTTTTAAAATATTAGCCATCGCCTTTGCAACATCAATTCCTGTCTTCTTTTTAACGGGCTCAGTCCATAGAAACTTTGAAAAACAATCGATAACAAAAAGAATGTAGTTATTGCCCTTATTATTTTTAGCGTAAGGGTGTTGTTTTAAGACTCTTGCTCTTGCTAAAATTTTTTAGCGTAAGGGTGTTGTTTTAAGACTCTTGCTCTTGCTAAAACACTAAATTGAAATAAAAGATTTATTTTTGAAAATTATGCTTTATTGCTTTGGGGGGGAACAAAAGCAGGCCTATAAGGTGCGATGCTCTTGAATCTGTTGTTGAAAAATTAATATATATATATATATATAATATAATAAATAAATATACTTACATAAACAGTATCAACGGGATTTACAACATCCCCATCGCGCTCAAAATAAAGCCTCGCTCCTCGAGGCAGAAGGCCTAGATAGGAGGCCTCGACGGGGATCTCCTCCATCTGAATAATGATATATGCTCGCGGCTGAAAACAAACAGATTAAAAAATGCATTAATAAAATCCATGTTATACTTACATAATTTTTAAGGATTACCTCCTTGATAAATAGAACGTCTTCGGATATACTCATTCTTATTCTTGTTAACAGTATATTTGAACTGGTATTGACACTGGTATTTAAATGAAAACTTATCATTTCAGCAAGGAAGGGTGTAAAAGTTATCACACGGTATTAAGGAAAAAGGTTAATGGGTTTGGGTTATAAGATATAATTATAGTCTCACAGAATTTTAATTAAGCAGCAATAACAATAACAATTAAACAATTACAAAGTATTAAAATTATCTTATAATTAAAATTATCAGACTCATAATGCAATTTTGTAATGACCCCAAGCTAGCGAATTAATTTTGTCTTCTAGAATGAAACGTTTATCGTCAACTTGCGATAAAGATATTTTGTTAAACACGTTAGTTGAAATTTGATGGCAATTTGATCTAAATGATGACATAGAACAATACTGAATGGGATCACTAAAAATTGCTTTTTTATAATTATCAACGCTTAAATTGTTTTGTATAACATTTTTTGACACACCTTTCGCTTTTTTAGTGCAAGAATTTTCGGAAACAACACAATAGGCTTTAGCCCCTGTGCCATAAAATTCAAAAATAATTTTACCTGCATATTCATCCTTCATCTTACCCACGACAGATTTCGTTATCGGGACATTATGTTTATTACCAAACGTATAATTTGAAGTATCAAAATATTGTATATTTTCAGTTATGTCAGAATAAAAATTTTGAGTAAATAATTCTATTATTAGACTATCGGTATCGGTATATAGTAATTTTGCATTGTTCCCATATTTTTTTTTAATAAAATTGTAGTAAAACTCGTAAAGTATAGTTTTTGACAAATCCAAAATGGTAAATCCAATATAAATTGGTTTATTATAATGAACGTTTAATTTTTTCATTTGAATAGCCACGAAATTTTCGTTAAAAATTTTGCAATTTTTAAAAGCTGGACTAGAAATTAGCGATTTAGCACCCATTTTTTTGCCGTGATTCAACCATGATGTGATAAGTTTGATATTTACACGTTTATCTACATTCTCCATCGTTTTGCCGAAAATAGCGTTATTCATTAATTTAAAAAATCTTTTTCAAATTTATTTCGCGCCTTGTTTCGCATATCGGTATTAAAATCGATGTAGCTTTTTAGCCAAGCTGATTGGCTAAATTTTAATATGCGATGGATTTTTTTAAATCCAAGCCCTAAAGATAGGGCCTGTTTTAAATTTCTATAATGAATTACGTAATTCTGTTTATCGTATAAATTTGGAATTAATTTAGAAACTTTTGTTTTTGCAATTGGTGACACTATTGATTCAGGACATAAAGGAAGGTCATTATGTTCATTATGTAAATTTGAAGGATATTCTAAATCGACCTCTAAAATGTAGCCTTCAGGGTTATCATCAGGAATTTTAATTGGATCAAAGCTTTCAATGTTACTACTAGATAACCATTCAAAGTGTGAAAGAGGCAAAGGTTGTGACATTGCAGCTCCATATAAATTGGTTGCATCTAAATACATCAAATATGATAAAGGTTTGGTGATATCAAAGGCTGTTGGATAAAAATTGTTATTAGCAACAGCTGCTCGCTTTATGCAGGTGGCAACACCTCCACGAATTCCTTTTTTTATAAAATGATGCATGTCAATATCTGTTAAAAGTTCTAAATTTATTTTTGTTAATTTCAACATAGCATCCCAGCTTAAACCTGGAGCAGTATAATATTGAGCCGGATCTAAACCGTACGCTTTTAAACATACATCTCGAAAATTTTCAAATATATCTGCCAAAAGTAGAACGTCAGCCTTCAAATAAATATCTGAGTAATCGCCTAAATTTTGACAATTAAATTTTTTCCAAACTAATTTTGCTCTCATATAATCCGAATTGGAAATATTAGAATTGTGCAATTTACTAAAAAATTTAGACTTATCCGGAAGATGTGGATAATGAAGTTTATCAAAAGAATCTATAAATTCATATGGAAAAACACCTTTCTGTCTCATCAATTTAAATTCATCCAAATCTGAATAATATTTTTTAACGATGAAACATTCCTCGTCTCGTAAATTTTGAGATAGTGAATCTAAACTAGACGTCATAAATTTAAATGAATCTAAAAATCGCAATTGAATATAAATTTTGTTTTTATAATTTGTCTCATCCACCAACAAATGTTTAGAAAATGATATATATTTCTCTTTAGTTTGCGGAATAACATCTACCTTTTGCTCTTTACCAGCTATTTGTTGAATGAAAAGATGTGCATCATATCCCGATAAATTGTGAAAAAAGATGGGAACAAACATTGGAATTTTGTACTGCAAATTGCATAATTTGTGAGCAGCTCCCCTAAAGTTACCGGTTATGTGACAATGATCGTGTACTTTATAATTTTCTTGAGAAATTTCAAATGACCTATCGCAGATAAAACATTTTTCAGCATTTTGATACATTTCGTTTTCTTCGGGCGTTAGAAGTTTCATAGGTGTATTTAATGTTAAATGATTATGATATATTTGAAAAATATCATTTTCTAGAAAAGAAATGAACTTCTCGACACAATCTTCACCTCTATAAGTTACAAATTTTGATAAATTATCATCGTATTGACATTTAATAAAATAAGCAAAACTGTATGGTCTATGTAAATGTGTGGCATAGGTGTAGGAAAATTTGGGATTAGGTTCACATGAATCGATAGGTTGCAAAATTGTTTCAAAATCAGCATAAATTGTGAAAGGAACACGCATCGATTTATTAAATTTTGAAAATTCTAATCGGTTTTCGGAAACGTCACAACCAAACCAATTTTTTTTAGTTTTACCCTCATTAGGTAATTTGATTGAAACATGGCCACAATCCCGTTCCTGATGTGATTTTAATAAATTTTCTGAACCGAAATAGCATAGGCATCCATCGCATATATAAATTTCATGTTCATGCTTCAATAATTGTGAACTAACAAGGCGCGAAAGATTCTTTACTAAACAATAATGAAACTTTCCAAATTCGTCCGTTAGTAATAATAGATTGACGTGTTTTTCGCGTTTATGTTGGGTAAAATGAAGGGGGCCTACAATTGTTGCTGTTTCGTTATCAACTCCGTATACATTTACCGATATTTGGTTTTGTTCTTCAAATTTGTAAATATCTTTTAATTTTACAGGTTGATTAATATTAGTAAAATCTAGTTCGCGTTCATATTGATAATAAGCACTCACCCTGCTCGATTGATTTATGTTTGAAGGATGAAGGGCTGCCAAAATGGCCCACATAAAACAGCGGCTATCTCTATTCCTAACGTTGACAATTGCCTTTTTCCTTTGTAAGAAAGATGGTAATGGGATGTATGATGAGCCACCAATAGGATCATATTTGTTGATGTTAAGCTCCAAATACAGAAATTTTTGTAATGCCCAACCACTATCTCTTTCCTGTTCAAATAGAAAATAATATATCAATAAAAAGTCTAACATCAGCATATGTATTACTTACTTGAAATTCCTGCGCTTTTATTTCAATTATTTTGCAAAAGTCTGAGAATAATTCTTCTAGATTGGTGGATGGAGTTGCTATTTGAAATTTAACGTTAAATGATTTTACGCTTGAAATTATATCGCCATCATCCTCTTTCGCTGGTTGAACATATTGTCCAAATAACTCAACATTCACTTTTACCGAACTATGTATTTTAATCATATCTTTAATTAATTGTATACTTTTAAACCTAACACTATCCATAAATGTCTTTATATTATTCGAGTCGGGAAATTCTAAAGATTTCAATCGATAAATAGAAATACGGTTTTTGAATGCATGATGAACAAGTTCTACACCATCATCTATACGACTACTGCTTATTAACATATTACGATGATGTAATGTTCGACTATGTCCTGGTGTATCAGGTATTTCACAAATAGTACAAAATTTTCTTTTCATACCCTGTATTGTGCTGCTACTGCTATTGCTGCTACTAGTTTCCATTATTACGTTATTTTAAATATTTACAAACTCAAAATTATATGCGGGAGATTGCTTTCCCACATCCACAGAGTTTAGTGCTCGAACTCCTACCGGTGTCAGCGATGTATTAATTTTTTGGATGTCATCATCGCTCATATGAGCAATAAACCGTCCAGGTAAAAAATACAAAGTCTTCGGTTTCGACCAATAGTGATTCCCCGTATTTTGTTTTACCTTTTTAATTGCAATCACTTTATACACCACTTTAGGATCAATTTCTGATGATCTTTTCATAGGCTTTTTTACAATTGTAGTTGCAGAGTTTAACTTTGTAAAATTCATTTTAGCAGATGAAGAAGCAGCTTATATTGTTAACAAAAACTGACACATGATGTTTTGGGCGTGAATTTAAATACATTTCATCCCCTCCCCATTTATTAAAATAATTGCTTATCATAAATTTTGATGCAATGTTGTTTTTTGTTAGTAATATATCTGACAAGAAACAGAAATGAATAATTGCCAATTACCAACAAAAAAGATACCAAATCCAAAAATTTTGCACACGAAATGGTGTGATGCATGCAACAAATATTATTGTTTTTGTGAAAAGAGCATCGCTGCGCATACGATTACGATAAAGGTAAAACCAAAAGAGGGTTATCAAACCAGAGCAAATACTGCAATGGATGATGCATTATTTTGTTACGAAAAAATGTCTACATCTAGTTAATTGGAACAATTAAAAATTGTGATAATCCAGAGTTTATCGATTAATAAACTATAATGTCATTATTATATATGCTTTATTATGTAACAATAACATAAATTACAAAATCTTTAATAAATATGCAACAATAATATATTTTTTGTGCAACCCAAATAAGCCTATCAAACAAAACTGGAGTAAAAAAACGATAGATTGGCTCACATCCAATTATTCAGTGCATTTATTTCGAAATTGTAATAATTATATGTAACACTATCGAACAAAACTGGAGCAAAAAAACGATGCATTCAGTGCATTTCGAAATTGTGATAATTCGGAGTAATGTTTGTTTTTAAATAACTTTTCGAACTTCGGATGTAAAAGTATTATAGGTAAAGAGACAATCGTGAATGATTAGACAATAGGCCACAGTATCTTCAGGAAATTTGTTGTTAGCCTCCAACTCCAATCTAATATTACATGATCCCAATTTACCTTCTTCATTCTGTTTCGAGCAATCGATAACAAATATTGGACATTGTTTAAACTCTTTATAAGAGAGAATTGATTGTGCAAAATTATCGTTTCTTTCGTGGTAGCTTTTCATAAAGTTTATGTATTGCATAAAAGCTTCCCCATACTGATTGGTTGAAAATTTCAAATTTAGATTATCGTAAGGATAGCATTCGGAATTAATGTATAGTTTTAGATTACGCAAATTGCAGTTGTCGAATTTGGAACAATCAGCTGTTCCAACATTTTTTCTTTTTGTTTGGAATCCCACAATAACGAAGCGAGGTCGTTCAACATTACTAGATATTTTAACGGACCAATTTTCCAAAGTATTTGTTCTAACAGATGGTAGCTCGTAAAGGTCCCAAGTTCGGAATGGTACGTTGATTGTGGCACCTTTATTAATAGCATTTAACAGTTGTAGATTGATTTCATCGTTCAGCAGTACATGAGGAATATGCCATTCGATTTTTTCAATTTTAATTTTTGCATGTTTTCCAGCCGGTATTATTAAACTATTTATATCGTTTTTGCACGAAATAATATCAATTCATGTTTCTGACCTAAGATTATTTTGTTGTAATCTTCAAATAATCCCATCAGACGATTTAGAGGTAAACAGGTAGAGAATATTTTATCGGTGATGGTTTGCGGTTGGCCCATTGAGGATGACCAGCCAAACAATTCGGCAGAATTTTTTTCACTTTCCGTTAAAGAAACTAGGTTTTTAATAGTGGTTGTGATACCTACATCTCTTACCTTGTCTACAAGTACACCGTTCAGTTCGTAGCGTATTTCTTCAAACATAAAAGCAAAAGCATTGTTACTTAAGCTAGCACCAGCATCCCCATCCACCGATCCCTCAATATAGATATATGATTCTGAAGGCGCTAGGTATACATTTGATGATTGAATTGGAATACGAATTTCATCACTCAAATTAAAAGTATTTGTTGCGTATGGTTGATAGGTGTGAAATTCGTATTTGGTGACGATCTCGTCGAATTGTGTTTTATCGAAGATAGATAGTAGATGAGACATTATCTCTTTTAACTTATAGCCCAACGATTTAAGTATTTGTACGCTTTTCAACGACAAACGTTTATGAAAGAATTTCCTTTCAAACTGACCTTTTTTAAAAGAAATACCCATTTTATAGTTTTTTGAGCTCTAATCGTATGACGATGTTCTCCCCTTGAAAATTAGCTGGATCGCCGTCTTGATCACATACAGTTAATGTAATATTACTGATGGAATATGTATTAATCGGCATATATATAACATTTTTTGCCACATTTTGAATGCTGTAACCTGGCGGAACATCGATTGGAAATTCGTATAATGTATGAGATAGTTGACCATTGTAGTAAGCGTCTGTGGTAATGTTGCATTCCACTCGTATCGATGTTACTTTTACTATATTAACAGGCATATCCGATTTATGTAATGTTTTAGATGTATACATGCCCTCTTTAAAGCCAAGCAAAGATCCAATCGTTTCACCATTGAAGTGTATGGTAAAACTATTACTATATAATTCACATCGTAACGTGTTATTGTTAGGTTTGATTCTTATATGCTCTTTCTGATCACTTTCTTTCCGTATTGCATTATCGTAGATAGATATATTATTGTTAATATATCGTTCGATATCCTCTATTTCATACGAACCAATTGGAATTTCAATTGTTTTACGTTGACCTTTATCGCCTTCTGATATAATAAATTTATTGTTGCTCTTGTCAATGTTTGGTATTGAATTGTAGCTATAGAAACCCACTAATCCTAAAGCGTAAGATGCTGTCGAATCTAACTCGATCGGTGGGAAAAAAGTTGAGGACAATTCTGAACTTTTTCCGTATAATGTAAATGTTTTTGACATAGTAGTAGAAACTTTAAACACAAGTGTCCGCAGTTAAATGCGTCTGGCTTTTGATATCGCTCCTTATTATATCGAATTTTGCTACCTCGAAGATATTGTATTAATTCTAAAGGTGGTGCCAAATCACCGAAACTATCGAAATAGAGAACCTGGGAATAGCATTTGATGTATGCGGTCCAATGCGTTCCAGGACCATTAACATCATCCATATTTAAAATGGCACATTCGTTTTGCCACGGCTCACTTTTCGGTAATGCATTTCTCATAAATACGCCTCGAAAATGAGAAATATTGTTCTTTGCAAATTTTTTTATATCTTGATCGGTGAGTGGACGTTGAGGTAGCTGTCTTAACAGTTTTTTGGCTTCAAATAGAGTCCCATACCTTTACGATAAGGAGCTAAATATAAACCCTTACCACTCTTGCCTAAAGCTATAGCCTCCATTGTTTTGTTGTGACGTTGAGCTTCATCAAATTTTTGTCGCGCATTCTTCGATTGGTTGATTGCATTAGTGACGGCTGCAGCACCACCAGTAAGCGTACCTAACGCAGATAGGCCTGCAAATAGTGGTATCAGCGGTAAAATACCACCACTTTTAGGTATCGGTATTATACGAGGTAGTCTAATTTTTCTTTTTCCACCCACCAATTTTACTACACGTTTCGCTGCTGATAACGCTTTTTTAATGTTATCTTTTAGAGGTTTAGATTTTTTTACAATTCTCCCCATCGGTTTGATGATGCCACCGCGAAACGATAAACCCATCCCCAATTTTCGTTTAGCTTTCATAACGTTCGTTACAAGCCAAGCTGCAGCTTTTTCACTACGCTTTGCGTCTGGAGATTTTACTCTTTGCCAAGCTTTTCCTCTAACACTCTATCAGCCCGATGTCTTGACGGCAGGTCTTTGTAATTGTGATATGCAATATCGTGTTCTTTACCGGCTTCGTCTAGCAGATTGATTCCTCGATCGCCTCTAGCTAAACGTTTTTGTAATTTCGTGCCAGGTCCAATAAAATTGTAACCGGGTAGATGAAACTCTGTATTTAAATTGTTAATCCAATCGTTAATTAAACCTCGTCCTTCTCGACGACGTTTCATTATTAAACTGTTAAGCGCTCGCAAGTTTGCTCTATATATAAGAAAAACTCTATAATATGTTAGTCATTATCATCATGAAAATTATTAAACAAAACAATCGCTTACTGTACATAATAATAATGTTACAGAAGGCGTGGGTGAAGAATTGACAAAAAAACACGGTTTTCTATTACCTTCATCGATACGATGTATTATATGTGGACCATCAAACTGTGGTAAAACTAATGTAATGTATACGCTTATTTGCAATCCGAATGGATTACGTTTCGAAAACATTTACATATATTCAAAGTCCTTACACCAGCCGAAATATCGAATGCTTCAAGAAATAATGGGTTCGATAAAGGAAATGGGTTATTACCCATTCGAGGATAATATTGAAATTCTGCAGCCTGCTCAAGCAAAAAAAAACTCAATTTTTATATTTGATGATGTGGCCTGTGATAAGCAAGATAATATGCGTTCGTATTTTTCGATGGGTCGTCATAATGATGTTGATTGTTTCTATCTCTGCCAATCTTACACGCGTATACCTAAACATTTAATACGTGATAACGCAAATTTGATAATTGTTTTTAAGCAGGACGATTTAAATTTAAAACATATATATAATGATCACGTCAATACCGACATGCAATTTGAAATGTTTAAAGAGCTCTGTTCGGAATGTTGGAAAAATAAGTATGATTTTTTGGTGATAAGTAAAGATGATGAGATGAATAAAGGACGTTATCGTCGAGGATTCGATGCTTATATATACATTTAAGACAGACAGTAAGAATTTATTCGAAACAGTATTAGCATAGAGTTAATAGTAAAAAGAAGTTAATGTTGCAAAAATGTGTATATATATATATAAATACGTTCAAGTTGTAGAAAAATAGTTTAATACATAATGGAAAACAATTCGGTAAAGTTACAAATCGTTAAGACGATTCGTGATATTAAACGTAAATATTTGCAATTACGTAAGGGTGAACAAAAGCAGGAAGAGCATGTAAAGAAAACTTTAAGACCTCTTACACAATCTTTACAAGAAATTGCAACTAATATTAAACAACAGCCATCATCATCATCATCATTCATTACAAGTCAACAACCACAATCGAAACAAAAACCAGTTACAAAACAAGAACTTAATAAACTATCATTTCTGTCCGATGACGAGGTATTTGAAAGCAAAGACTCTAACTCTAGTCAGGAAGAGGGCGAAGAAAATTTGTCACAATTAAAATCTGAACTTGAAGATTTAGAGAAAAGTGGTGTATACAATGAGTTTCTCGAACAATTTGATCCGCTACCGAGATTTTATTTGGAAAAATATTTAGATGGAAATGATATCGATCCAAAAGGAATTAAATATAATTTTAAAACGTCAAAGTGGCGACTGGGAAAAAAACCAGTCACTATTGAAGGTAGAGATTTTATTATCAATAATGTTCAATATGAGGGAACTCCTGGATTATATGAACTATTGTTTAGTGCTCATCCGAAAGGTGTGACAAAAAAAGATGAAAAAAATTATAGAGATATTTTAAAGAGAACAAATTTATATAAGCAGGACAATAATCCGGAAGGTAGACTTCTTGGTAGTAAAAGTTTAAAATATAAAACTTATGTACAACAACGACCTCGAGCCAGCACCACAACAGAGATGTTTGAAAAAAAAAGATCATTGAGTGGTAAAGGATTGCTGGAGGTGATGGACAACAACAGTCGAATAAACTATAGATATTTTGATGATCCAAACGAATTGATTGAACGCTTATCCCTGCTAAAAGCTTCTCAAAACGCCGGTAATAATAATGTTCAAAACGAGGTTATAGCGATCGAGGAAGAATTAAAAGAACTGAATATTATTCACTAGACATCATTCATTGTTAAAATGCCTATTGATAAGTTTGGACGTTCAACAATAGCCAATATAACTCAAAAAAGTGTACCGGGTCCTAAAGGTGTAGGTTTTGATCTCACTGTGGATGGTCATTTTAATGTAAATCAAAAACGTTTAACCAACATTGCGCCGCCAATAAAGGATACAGATTGTGTAACATTAAATTATTTAAAGAAAAACTATGCTTCCTTGAGCATAGTTAAAAAACATATTGATGATGTACCATTTGAAATAACCAGTGATAAAGATATAAAAATAAAATTAAAAAAAATGATTGTTAACGGTAAACCTGTGATGATTAAACGGAAAATAAAAAATATAGCTAATCCTATAGATAATGACGATTCTGCAAATCGAAAATTTGTGCTGGATATTACTAAACAGAAATATGGCGACCTACCCTTTATTATTAAAGGTAATGGCGATGTAGAATTTACAACGATTATAAAAGATGGCGTACCTTGCAAAAGAAAGTTACTTAATCTTAATATAGATGATCAACACACTAACGTGCCAATATCAAAACCGCCACCACCACGACCATCGAAACAGTAATTTCTCAGCATTTATGGAACAAGTAGTGAGGGAGTTATATAAACCGGTGAGGAAACGTTTTCCTCGACGACGAATTATTGTAAAAGGTTTATACGATTTATGGCAAACAGATTTGGCGGAATTTATCCCTTACGCTAAAAATAATAAGGGCAATAACTACATTCTTTTTGTTATCGATTGTTTTTCAAAGTTTCTATGGACTGAGCCCGTTAAAAAGAAGACAGGAATTGATGTTGCAAAGGCGATGGCTAATATTTTAAAACGTGCGCGTCAAAGTCCAAAAAATCTTCAATCGGATATGGGAAAAGAATATTACAACGTTCAATTTAAAAATCTTATAGATAAACATGGAATTAACCATTATTCCACTTTTAGTACGATTAAAGCTTCGATTGCAGAACGAGTAATTCGTACGATTAAAACGGAAATCTATAAAACATTTTCTCTGCGTGGACGCTACATATGGTTTGATAAATTAAAAGAAATTACAGATTCCTATAACAATCGGAAACATTCTACAATAAAAATGAAACCTAAAGATGTTACCAAACAAAATGAAAAACATTTACTGAATACTGTATATAATAACATGAAAGTGGCGGGTAAAGGTAAATTTAAAATTGAAGATATAGTAAGAATTTCCAAAACCAAATCAGTTTTTGAAAAGGGGTACACACCGTCATGGACGACGGAATTATTTAAAATTGTAAAAGTACAACTAACCAATCCCATCACTTATCTACTGGAAGATATGCGTGGACGACCAATTGAAGGCGGTTTTTACGAATATGAAATACAAAAAGCTAAATATTCCGATATATATTTAGTAGAGAAGGTATTACGTAGAAATGGAAACAAGTTATATGTAAAATGGTTAGGATTAGATAATACACACAATAGTTGGATAGATAAAACAGATGTAGTTTAATAATTTATTATTATAAAATAAAAATTTTTATACAAATTTATTTGACATACATTTGTAACATTTTGCAGTCGAACATGGAGGGAAAATCAATCCAAATATTTTTAGCAAAGTAAATTCTAATTTTAATAAACAATATATATTTTTATCTATTGCAACTGCGCCAACCATTCAACATTTTAAGCAATCTTTAACGATGGCTCCGTGAGGCAGCGGTCGAACGTGCGGTAGCGTAAGCTTAAAGTACCCAGTTCGAACCCGGCTGCCGGCCAATATTTTAACCTTCTTCAAACACACATATGACGTCAGCTCTCTTCTCTAACTTAACCTCTCTCTCTCTCCCCCACCTCACTCCCACTACCATCCCCCCATCTCAATCCCACTACTCAATACCACTACCTTCCCCTACACGCCCCTCCTTCCCTTACCACTCACAACTCAATACCACTACCTTCCCCTACACGCCCCTCCACACCCTTACCACTCACAATCCAATACCCCACCCCCCCTACACGCCCCTCCACATCCTTACCACTCACAATCCAACACACACCCCCCTACACGCCCCACCTCAACCAATCAAATCACTATACACTCCCACCACATCGGCGCAACACTCCCACCACATCTGCGCAACACCCCCACCACCTTCTGCGCAATCCCCCACCATTTTCTGCGCATGGACACTACTGCGCATGTGCACAAGTGTCGCAGAACCGGCGAATCTAACCTACTTACGGTTATAGGTTATAGTAATATGTACTTACTTTTGCTTTTTAACAGCAGCTATCCATTATTTTTTTTTGCTGATGTAATTTCCAATTGGCAACCGGAATCTTATAAAATTTACAATTGCTATTTCTACTGCTATTTTTGCAATCGACTACACAACAACATTGATGACCCATTTTATTTTATTTATTTAACTAAACTGACACACGTGTTATTTTAATAGTCTAAAGTAATAAAGAGCCACCCTTAGTTCTGTATTGTCCGCAGTGGACGCTGACATCAGTCTTGTGACCTCCACGATACCTTACGCACCCAGCGAATATTAATCTCGTGTATCGATAGTCGACTCGGCATTTTTGCAGTGCTTCCATAACTGCCTCTATCTCAATGGTATAGAAAGCCTTTTCGAAATCTACAAAGACTAGAGCTAATGCTCTATTGTACTCAACGGATTTTTCAATTAATGTTTTGACGCATACATACATGTCTGCTTGGAAGTAACGGCATTTGTAAATATAAACACTACTCTTTCGATACAAATATATTAACCAAAATAACAATCACAATACACAGTACAATAGTCCTTAGTTGATACAAAACACAATCGTTGCTATTAGGGCCTTGACTTCAATAATCCCTTTCCTGGGTACGAAAGGCTTTTATACCCATCTCCTTACTATTTGTTTTTCGTACCCAGAATCGGTACAATCAATCTTATATTAATTACATCAGCAATAACATAAAAAGGCACGTATAAATGGCTTTACATGAATGGCGCTCTTTCAAGGGCTTAAATAGAAACAATTTAGATTCAGAAGAATTATTTGATACCACCACGGGTCACTTCCTCTTGTTCCCTTGGTTCCCAGAATATGAAGAAATCAGCCCGACTGGCTGGCACCAGAACCCGAACAAAGGAAAGTGAACACTGCGTACGACAAAAAAAATGATTGCTCACATACATATATACTTGTGTATAATACAAGACAGAAGAAGTTATGAGTGAGTGTGTCCTCTTTTTATACTACTAACTACCCCCCCCCCCCCCAAATCACTATTGACCTCTAGTGGTAACAACAATGATGTGTTGATTATTCCAATATCCCCACTATCATGATTTTTGAACTACACTATCCAATAAACTATAGTGTTTCTTGTTACATAAACTTTTGGTTAATGTATCAGCTGGCATTAAATTCGTTTCCAAGTATTCCAATCTAATAATCATCTTATTTACATATTCTCTTTATTCTGACATTAAATTTTTGTAACATAATAGAGAAATAAGTGAACAATTTAAGTTCACCAAACAAAGATCATGGTTAAGAAACACCAGATTATTAAGTTTAACGAAGACCACCAAGAGTTACATATTCCATGAACCGAGAAATAGGATGGCTAATCTAGTCAATGATTACTGCTCCGACATTGACTTCCTGGAGGACTCCATGCAAACAATTATCCATAAAATTTAAAGCCTAATATTAATTAACTAACTTACACAATTTAATATATTATCATTGGCATATACAGGGTGTTTCCGAAGATCTATCAGAGCCGAAAAGGGGTGGTTGGGGACAATTAATGGAAGCCTTTTTTGAAAGAGACACATGAAATCGATCTAGTATGGAGAAATTGAAAAAATTCAATTTTTTCCCCAAAAACTGTTTTGGAACCGCTAGCTTTTTCCTATTTATAAAACATCGGTCTTTTAACTCTTTTAACTTATAAAGATCGCCCACGTTCTTTAATCTTGCAGGCTTTATTTATTGTTCGATAAGCTTTTATTATAATAACAAAACAAACTAGCTCGCTCGGAAATTTATCTTTGAACTTCATTTTGACCTATAATTTTGATTACAAATGAAAGACGTACTAACCTACCGTATTTTTTACCACTTACATTTAAATAAGTAATAATTCATCTACAACAAAGGAATAAAGAGAGCGGTGTGACGCAAAGGTTTGGTATGTGAAGTAATGCGCTAGTGATCTGGGTTTAAACCCACGCTAAAACCATCCTGTAACTTTACACCTCTCTCCGTTGCAAGATAGGAGTTAACCAAGAAGGGTATAACTTCCACAGGAAAATTTCCTCAATATCATCTTTTGTGTGTTTAAAATACATTACGACACACGACAAAAAACGAAGCGGGGAAATAGCCTACGCCCGGCTAAATGCTGGGCCCGTTAAGAAGAAGAAAGGGTTAAATTCGTATGCACAAATTTTAATTGAGTTTACGGAGTCAAATACCTATAAATGGTATTCAGAAAAGAGCGTAAGATTTGCCGACTTGCAAAACGTGTGTAGCAAATATCGCATTATTACTACAACGTTTATAAAATATTATCGTAGTCTCCCTTGACCAATGTTTTGTCCTTGTCATGCAAATATAAAAAAAGGTGAACACATAACCAAAGTTTGTCGCGCCTATTAAATAAAATAAAAACACAGGATATCGTTAGTATCATCTTACACCCTATGAAGTCATTGTTTAATATTTTGCTTTTAGATCGCGCAAACCAATGGTCCAACTGTTTTATTTATTTTTTAAGAATAGGGTTGTTGAACTTGAACTTAGATTTGTTTCTTATACGATTTAATATTGATCTAGGTCAAGAATATAGGTTTAATTAGAATTTAGACACGTTAATGTTAGAAATAATCCAAGTCCACATTAAAAATATTCCAAGTTAACATTTGTTTATTTAATACAATCCTCTTAAATTACACAGGAAGCACAGCAAACACACTTAACACCAAAGATTATGCACAATTATCACAAGTTCAACTCCACACTGGAGTTTACATACGAATGCCCTGTTCCTTATACGAAATGTCATTTTATGACCATCACCTTCTTTGTTTTTTCTTAATTGCACATGTAATGGGCTTAGCCTTTTTCGTATCCAGAATCAGTACAATAAATCTTATATACAGACACATTATATACGCTACAATTATTTCACTTCTCACTATACGGCACGTATAATGGGTTTAACCTTCTTCATACCCAAAGTCAGTCCCGTATATCATGTATTCGCTATGAGTGTGACTGCAGCGCCAAACAAAATATGAACTATTGGAGGCTATCAAAGCATGTTTTTATACGTATGTCAATAGCAACAAACGGAAAAATAACTAAATATTATAAACAATAGTAAAAAAAAAATATGTGACAGTTTTATAGTGATTCCAGTTTTTTATTTTAGTTAAACGAATCAACAACAAGTAAGTATAATGATAAAAAATAAACAAGAATGCAGTAAACATTAGGTTAAGTTGCTTGAAATTCAAATTAAAGTCAAAAAAGAATACTAAGGAAAAAATTAAAATAAAAAATAAGTTGTTAAATAAATATCTGTTTAATTAATATAATTTTTTTTGTAACAACAAAGAAGTCATGGATATTATAATAAAAACCGGATTTCAGTCGATCACTCATCAAATAGAATTTCAACCAGCAACAGTCACCAAGGGCAAAAATCTTGCTCTTGCAGAGCATGTAAGAGACGTCGAGGAACACAGACGGAATAATGACAGCTTCTTAATAAAATCTCGTATTATTCGACAAGCCTCGTTCCACAGTACACCATATATTACTTCATTGAACGTAATTAAACAATTGATTATTTATTTTGTCGTGCTAAAAATTGTTAGAGTGTTGTTATTAACAAATTTTTCTATTATTTTATTTTAGATAAATTCGGAACGCCATGTGACGGATGTACACTGTAATTGTGTGTATAATCAGAGTAAAAAGTGCAAACACATCGCGGCTTTAATTTATTTTATTAACAACGAAGAAAGCGCTTCAAAAACAAGTCATGAGCAGCAGTGGGGCAAGCCGAGTGCACGTCAATTTATAAAAAAAAAATTCCAAAGGAGAATATTTTAAAAATATGATGCCACACAAATATACCCAATTACATGAACCTCAAAACGTTTCCATCGCTGAATTGAACGTTGATTCACCCTTAAAACTAATAATATAAGCACAGTTAAAAAAAGATAATAAACATACTGTGAGAAATGTTATGAACTCTTTATTAGCGCAAGTTGAATTGAATTTGGAGAAAGAAGAATGCGCTGTGTGTATCGAAAATTTATTAATTAACTGTGAGAAATATTTAATTTACAAAAATGAGTACGACACGGATAGAACAATACGAGAGTTTTATCAAAAAAATGTGCAATTATCAGAACAGGAAATCGTCAATTTGTCTTGTCAAACTGTTAAGCAGTCTTCTAGTAGCAATTGGTTCAAAGCTCGACGGTTAAGAATTTCTGCTAGTTCAAATGTTCATAATATTAAAGTATTAAGCAAAAAACCAGTTGAAGCTTTAGTTTCAGACATATTAAATCCTAGTAAAATTGACAGCGCTTCAACCAGATACGGTTTAAAAATGAAACTCATGCCAAAGAAAAATACCAAGAATTGGCAAATTGCATTGTTAAACGGGTTGGTGTGTTAGTTATTAAATTTCAGCCATGGCTTTGTGCGAGCCTTGATGGTGTTGTCACTGATGATGGCTGTATTTCTAAAATAGTTGAATTTAAATGTCCAAGTTCCTGTGAGAAGAAATCGATAATCAATATTGCTGATAATTCAAGTAATGTAAAGTATTTACAATTTATTGATAATAAGTTAGTACTTAAAAAGACTGATATTTATTATACGCAAGTTCAAGTTCAAATGTACGTCAGTGGTATGAGCGTTTGTGATTTCTTTGTCTATTCACCTGTTGAAGATGGCAGTTGCTTGATCGAAGTTCATAGAGACGAAGATTTTTTTAAAACTGTGATTTTAAAAAGCGAAAAATTTTATTTTGAACATTATTTACCAGCTTTATACGCGACATTAACTACTGAAGACAGTGATAAAGAAAATTACAATAACAATGTTGATAATATTGATAACGTAGATAGTAATGAGGAAGATGTGATTACCTTGGAGAAACGAAGCTTTACTGGAAGTGATTTTGAGAATATTTTAAATTAAAAATGTAGCGGGCGTTGTGTTGTGCGTAGGGGGATGGTGTAGTAGAGCGCGTGTTACAAAAATAATTTATTTTTTATAATACATAACTAAGTAGAAATAATAATGGTTGTGATTGTTACTGAAAAGTCACTAACTAGAAATTTAAGTAAATACGTTTATAATGCGTTACTTAAAAATCAATATTTATTAAGTTAAGTAAAGAGTGTTATTGTTTGTTACAATAATAGCAATTTAAAAGTTTTATTGTTCGTTACTAATATATAAGTTAAAAATAAGTTTAAAAGTATGTTATTGTTTATTACAAAAATTTGAACTGTTTATAAATTTACAATATATTTACAAAATTTTGAAAATTTAACTTTGTACTTTGTATGCCAAGAATTACTCAATAAACATTGTGTAACAAAAAGTGTCTTGCTTCAAATACCAAAAAATAAATACAATTTTGATGAGCAATAAAATATTTTTTATCACTCATTTTCAGCATTTTCTTTATTAGAAAAAATTGGAGGCTGTAAATTAACCAAAACACAACAAATGTGCAAAATGTCGTCTATGCAATGAAACAAGTGCTGAGGAATTTTATGTAATATTTGATGTGTCCGTAATCGTTGCATGATTCTTTCAACGTGAATCCTAACTCGTGCTACACTGTATGTTCGTTGAGTTTCTTCTGTTGAAAATTCATTTTTTTTTCTCAAGAAAAGGCGGCATAACCATTTGTACTTTTTTACCGCTTGCGTCAATCACTGTTTTTATTTCTGGAAAACCTTTGTCAGCCAAAACAATGTCACCATCTTCCAATAAATCTAACAATCCTGACTCGATTGTAAGTTGAGAATCTGATTTTCGTCCTCCAGCTGCGTCAGATCTTAAGGAAATAAAACCTCCAGGAGTTATACCAATAAGAACTTTGGCCGTGAAGTTTTTTTTGTATTGGGAGTATGTAAAAACACGATTGTCGACACTTGTAGGAATATCTATTCGAAATTCTGTACAATCAATTATAACTCTGGTGTTACTGTAATCAGGTAGGAAGCAGTCAGGCATAGTCTTGTACAGCGTCAATATCTGGGCAAAATACTAAATTTCTGGTTGCACTAGCTAGCAGTTGCAGAGTTTCATAAAAAATTGTAGAAATTGTTGTTCTGTGAACACTGAACAGTACACCAAGTGCTGAAAATGTTAATCCAGTTTTAATTTTCATTAAAAAAATTAATAGTCGATCTTTTTTCGATACAATGTATTTTTTTCGCGAAGACATTCTTGTCAACCAGAAATCAAAATTAGGGAATGATACGCCTGCCAGATCAATGATTTCTTGATCCTTTGTCACCGATGTAAATATTTTTTTTATTTTATAACTTCTGATCAGTACCCATCCGAAGTCAAAAATTGGGTCAATTTCATACTTGTTCATAATGGGCTCCAGCTGATTATTTAGAACTGGTATTGAAATGGTTGTTACTTTATTTGAAAGGGTCATAAATGTGCATTTGATATAATACAATAAAATTAAACTAAAACAATTAGGAACAAGATGGTGACTATCCGAAATTTTTATAATTTTTTCTCATTCTTACGATATTTGATTGGACCCTGAGTCAACCTTTTGCATATTAAGGGTTGATTGTTTTTACAATAAAGTACTAACTTTTGTGATATCGTGAAAAAAATAAGGGTAAAGAATTTTATTTTTCGAATATGTCGAGATCTAACGAAGGAATCGGAACGAAATTTGGAAGTTTGTCTTTTACAACACATCGAGAAATAAAATCCCGGCGTCGTTGATTATCCATAGCCCAAAACGAGGTCCACATGTTAACACGATCGTTCTCAAAGAATTTCTCGTAACATTTTTTTATGTAATTTTCCTTGCAAGAAGGTAACATTCTATGTTGACTTTTCTTCATAACTAGAGACTTTCTTCTATTGTGAATCAGGTTTCGATTATTTATAGAGCCTACCACCGAAGTTACTGAATGGTCTCCTGAATAATTGGTGTTACTTGAATCTTTAAGAACTTCGCCATTCTCATAACTTTCTTCAATATTTCCTTCTGAATACGGCATAAAACTCTTTTCAGTAACGAAATTAATTAGAGGAGCTAAATTATTTAACTGTTGCTCAAAAGCTTCAGCATATGAACAATGTGCATGTTTAACAGGAATTGTATAATCATATACTGGGATCGGTTGTGGTTCTGTAGTGTAGTTATCATGATGTTGTAAACAATCACTATTCAATGTCGTAAAAACATGACGATTTAATGTTGACTCTTTAATGTTACTGTCATTTAACCAATATAACTCAGGATTTCCATTTAATTCTGCAGAACTTTCTTTGTAGGTTTTGTAATCAGGATTTATAATTATTTCTCCAGATGTGTTGTTAGTAGATGATATACAGTCGAGTTTGTCTTACCATATTCCATGCTATCCAATCAGAATATAAACAGAAATTTTAAGTTAATTCCTATTTATTTACTCAATAATTTAATTACTAATTTACTTTACAATTTAAGACTATTTCTCTGACAATCATTTAATCAAGTGTCTATTATAATAAAAACTATAAAATAAATTTTGAAAATAAAATAGAATTCGACAAAAATGTTATAAATTTTTTTACTGTTGAAAAAGATAAAGAAATAAAACCAATAAATTACTAGATATTGAAAAAAATTGAAAAGTTCATATATGAACTTATATATATATAAGTAAACGATACTTCCTAGAAATTGATATAAAATATTAAAAATTTCATTTTTTAATAAATACCTCTATACTGTAACAATTGAACTGATCAGTTTCTTCATACAAACCCAATTGTGTAAATGATGACAATGGGGATATAAAATACATTTTTACTGATTATTGATACATTAGCTCAACAATATAAATTTTCACACTTGTACATCACTTTGGAACAAATAAAATAACATAGAATGTGAAAAATTGAGTCAATTCGCAAGGTTGGTGAGAATCTGATTTTGTATGAGACGTATAGTATAGATATCGGGAGATGTCGGTATAACTCGGCTCGTCGCACGATACATTAATTATATGAAAACACGTTCCAGCGTTTTTCCGTGACAATTTAAAATTTTTGTATAGAGCACAAAAATATCGTTTACCTGAACGAAAATGAAATTTAATCTTGATTAAAAATAATTTTTTCATTGATTTGTATCGCGGAAAAGATACGCTTTTTTAATTGCAAATTTTATAAATATTCGCATAATTAATTAATATTTCTAAATTTTGACGATAGTATAATATAATTAAGTAACACTTAAAGAACATTTTAAGCATTGTTAAGGCAAAACAGCGTATCTTAAGATACAGCGTTTTGCCTTGACAGGGCAGAGCGTTAAGTGGCATCTTACTCTATTTACAACTAAATTATAAAATATGTGCTTAGGTATGCATAACTATAGGAAGTGTTGTATGTCACGATTGTTTGTTTTAATAAGTTTGTTTTGTTTTCTTAACCGATCCATTAGTAATTGAACGAAAACGAATATTTTGCTTTTGTGTCGCACGCGGAGATCGACAAAACAAAATTTAATTTGCTTAGTTTATTATTTATATATTATAAAAACCATGAGGGGGTGGGGGGGCATTGACAGTTTTTAATGGCCTGATTTGGTGTAGAACATGATAAATAAGAATCATATTGTAGCAAACGCGATAAATGAATGAAGTGGCCTCGATAGATTTGCTTAATCACCCGCGAGTTACTTCTATCTCATGCGCGCGACCGTGAGATATTGAGTAAGCGTAGATATCCCAATAATCTTTTAACACACAGCTAACTAGAGTTTTCTATCTACTTTACCTTGAAATGACTGTATCGCCAAGGCCCAGATACTTCTCGAAGCTTCCGAATAGATTAAGCAACACATATATAAACTCCGAAACACTTCCTCACTTTAGTTACGACCGAGTCTGTTATTGTGAAGTGTCAACGCTCTAACTGCGTACGCCCGGTGAATCTACGAGGTAAGCGCTATCGCTATCCGTATAGATAAATGTAAATAAATATACCAGTGACAATCGTTTAAATAAATATACGAGTGTAAATAAATTAGTTAGTGAATTAGAATCGTAAGTTAGTTAGTTAGTAAATAAATAATTGTTAAGTGCTAGTGTTTAAGTTATTGGTGAAGGAGAATTTGTTTATTATTTTGTGTTAATAAATTGTAATTGTAAAATAAGTGGCCAACTGTGTTATTATTCACAACCCGAGTACGAACCGCTTTTGCTCTCGTTGGAAATTGGATTTGGATTGGGAAATCCGTTACAATATTGTAGGAAATTTAAACGAATGGTTTGGAGTTAACAATATTTAATATTTAAGTACAAGTCTTCAAATAATAATCAAACAATCGATATAAGCTAGATCGTTCTAGCTGTAGAAAATCAATAATAATGATTACCCTTCTTGGGCTGTACATGTATATATATATATCTTATGCTGCCCGCTCTCCTCTATTTAATTAAGGGCAGACCTAATATTCAAAAACCATAAAGACGGCTAGACATAATAACTCTAAAGTTAAGGGTCGCATAACAATAAATCTAATGTTAAAGGTCACTTATAATAACTTAATACTAATTAAGAGGTCCACTCGATACACCCTCTTGAACAGAAAGAAGTCGCTAACAATATTTTAAAAATAATTACAGTGTAAGCTCTCTTTGCGGACAGCTCTAATAACCGGACATCTCCTTTGACCGGACAAAATTTATAGAACCAAATTTTTGACTATGGTTCTACATGTAAATTACGATCTAATAACCGGACGCTCCCGTAACCGATTCCGGACATAAAATTTCTTCATTTTGTATTCTGTAAATTTCCCACAACCGTACATATAGCTGTTAGTAATATTCAATAGCAATTGGAACCTGTTTAGTGTTATAATAATACCGCCTTTTTCGTTCCTTAATTTTCGTAAAGCCTTCGATTATGAACTTCAGTAGACTACAGAACTACATAGATGAGAACGTGTAACTTGCAAAAACTTAATAAAATAGCTCTAAAAAAAATTCTTACTGTGAAATTAGTAATTAGCAGTTTATTACATTAAAATGCTTAATAACATAATATAAAATGTTATTGTCAAGAACATGTTAAGTGTAGATAATTATTTTCAAATGTTTTGATTAATCTGATTGGTTTATGGGAGCCTACCCGCTTTAGGCCCCCCTGTCGGGCAAAGCGGGTAATTTCTGAAATTTTATATTTTTGAGTTTTTTTTCTACAATTAAAGCACAATTGTGATTATTTTTTTTTATAAAATGAAAGTTTAATAATTGTATTGCGTAAATGTAAGAAAGAAACACTTTTTTTGTCGAAGTGGTTCATATTGATCGATGAACCTTAACCTACCCGCTTTAGGCCACCTTCTCCTACTTACATCTATTCCAATACATTAAATAAAAATATTTTAAATTCTATTTTTTGTGCATGTAAATATACTCACTATCTAATAACCGGACATCTCTAATAACTGGACAAAAATATCCAGACCGTGAGTGTCCGCCTAACAGCTGCCCCACGGAGCCATCGTTAAAGTTTGCTTTAACATGTTGAACAGTTGGCGCAGTTACATAGATAAAAAGTTGTTTAAAGATACTTACATACACTACATCGAGGGAATGTTCCTCTTCATTCCGCTTGTACTGGGTCCTTTTTTTAGAGCTATTTCATCAAATAATAGTACACAAAGTTTATCAACGGACGCAGAATATTTATTTATTATTTGTTCTGAAATCTTTTTTATAAGGGTTCTTGAAATTCCAGGCTGTATATTAATATTTCTAATTTTTTTGTACAATCTAGATCATCCAGGTAAATGAACGCCATTTCTTTTCAATTGCCTATATGCTGCGCGAGAAGTGAAATGAAGGGCTTGTGCAAACTCAGTCATATTAGATTCCCATGTTTGCCGAGATTTGTGGAATTGAATTTTCAGTAATATATTATTGAAAGGTTTGCTTTCTAAATTTTGGATTTTACTCTTTAAAAATCTAATTTTTCCGTGCTGTTGCGTAATTATACGGCGTTGTTTTAAAGACAGTTTCCGTAGAGTGGTATCTGAATCTAAATGCAATTTACGTTTAACAGATTTTACGACGTTGTTATTGTTTTTTATCAAATCAGATTGTATGATAGATGATAATGTTGGTGGCCTAATTCTAGTAGATTCAGTAGATTTATTGAAATCAGTACATGGTGTTGGAATAGCATTTCTTTTAACGAATTATTTTCATGTAACTGATGTTGTGTGTAAGAACTTGTCCCCGTTTCTTCAGCCTCTATAGTGTTTTCTTCATTAAATTCAAGAGGTTTATCTATATACTTCTCTCTATACTTCCTTGAGATTGGGGGTGTCGAGGTCGACCATGACTGATTTTTAATTTAGGCCATAACTTTACTAAATCAGTAATTACACCATTTACAAATTCGCGACCATTATCACTTTGTAATATAGCTGGTGCTCCAAATTGAAGAAATTTGTTTAATAGTACCGTAGCTACTTCCACACTTTGTTTGGATCTCAAGGGGCGTAGACATATAAATTTTGTTAAATGGTCTTGATAATTTAATAACCATCCTGGCAAGATTGGTAATCTATTAAGTCAACCTGACCTCGCGCACAAAATTCTTTAGAAACAATAGGTTTAGTTACGAGATTTGCAAGTTTACGATTTTTTTTCTTATGGCAAATCTCACACGACTGCAAGAAGACTTCAATAATTGGTCGTGGAATCTCGCATTTTGATTTCAAAGCATAGATCATTTTATCACGTGCACCATGACCTACATTAATGTGTGTACAATATAATGTTTCAAACAAGTCTTCATAAGGGGTAATATAGATTATATTGTCGCTATTATTAACCCGTTTTTTAATAATTATTTGTTTTTCCCCTATTACCAATGTATCTTACAGCGACAAAAGATGGTATTGTCTACGACTTTTCCTTTTACATGTTTGCTTAGCAAGCAAAATATCTCTTGCAACCTAAAATGTACACTTAGATAAACCCTGCAAATTAAAGTTAAATATTCTCACCTTATTTGTTTCTTCATAATTCCAAGGTTTTTTGACATTTTTGTTTTCTGTATGGTATACAGATAATTTTTCGTAAAACAAACTTTTATGATTATCCATCACGTTTTAAGCAAAAAAAACAAAGTAAGTCAAAATCTGTTGTAAATAAATGGCTAAAGACAGCGCAAGCGGAAGGCGGGTGCAGTGTGTCAATTTCACGCAAACGCAAAGGTGCCGAAGTCTTCATATTTAAAATTAATATTTCTTGAAATCAAAGATGGAAATATGCAATATTCACCAAATTTTTATTTTACAGCGGCACCGGATAAAAAAACGGCCGTTAATCATTATAAAATAAACATAAGGTTCCAATTGCTTTGTTTTACTGAAAAAGAATGGCGATTTCATGAGATTAAAAATTTTAGTCATTTAATGTAATAATGATTTCAGTCTTTGCCGGCAGTACGGCCAATGACTAGGCATTTTGGGATATGACGGTTTACGCTGAATCCCTACGACATATATACGACTGACGACCGAATGGGGACCTCGAATGGGGAAGAGAAGCAGAGGAAGACCAAGGGCTAGATGGAGTGACGATATAGACACGATCGTGGGGATGTAACGGATGAGTATAACAGCAGATAGAACAGAATGGAGAAGCCAAGGGGAGGCATACATCCAACAATGGAGTAATTAAACGCTGGCGAAGAAGACAAGAAGATATATATATATATATATGTTACAGTGAATGAATGAATGGCTTAGCACCCCTTGGAGGGGTTTTGCCGCTTCTAAGGAAGCTTTCTAGATCCTTTGCGGGGGATCAGCCCGTCCGGTTTTCATCTTATCTGCTGGCATATTTTGTTCCATCCTTTTCTGTCCCCAACTTTCCTCCTTATTTCATCCGTTCTCATTGCTATCTTTAGTAAATCATGTTTTACTTCATCCATCCATATTGATTTAGGTCTTCCTCTCTTCCTCTTCCCTATATGTTACAGTTCAAGTGTTAATTTAGTTGAAGTGTTGACTAACTAGTTAATCTATACGTTTACTGCCTTCTTTAGTAAATGTGCTTACTTTAAGCAAAAAGAAAATTTCTATATTTATGAAGCCTGCGCAGTGAGTATAGATAAACGTAACCCAACATTCGGCGGCGTTATTCCTTAAAGTACCTCCGTTTAACAGTTTTTTTTAACTCTTGTTATTTATTAAATATTATACGTAAAGGTTTTCCGATTTAGTTTATTTTTTCAACATATTTTAAGGTAATGCAGTTTCTCTGTAGTATTTCATAATTTTAACAGATATTTATCTTTTTAAGTAATTAGTTTACAATGAACAGAAACGACATGAAAATTATGTTTTACGAACGTATCGATAAAATACCACAAAAGACAAATCTTCTTGTTGTGCCGTATCCTCATTGGACGTTGGCGATCAGGTTGGCCCATCTGATCTTATTTGCTGCTGTTCTGAACAGGGTTACTGATGTCATTCCTGTCCATTGTCTAAGGTTGCGGAGCCATGATATTCTGCGTCTGCCAGGACCTCGTCTGCTTTCGATTTTCCCCTGCATGATAAGTTGTAACATTCGATATTTATCATTACGCATGATGTGTCCAAAATATGCTAGTTTTCTCTTTTTAACAGTTTTAAGGGTTTCTCTGTTCTTTCCCATGCGTTGGAGGACTGTCTCGTTTGTTATATGGTGCACCCATGAAATACTGAGAATGCGTCGATAACACCATAGTTCAAATGCTTCTAATCTCTTGTTTGCAGCTTCTGTGTGCGTCCATGCTTCTGAGCCATATAGCAGGGTTGAGAAAACGTAACATCTAAGTATTCGTGTGCGAAGTAGCAAGTTTAAATTTAGGTTGCAGAGTACTTTTTTTAGGCGGTTAAATGTACTCCGCGCCTTTTCGATCCGAACTTTTATTTCCTGGGTATGATCCCATCTTTCATTCAACATACAATTCAAATAATTAAACGATTGTACTCTTTGTAAAAGGGTTTGGTTTATGTGAAAATTCCCGTCAGTATTGGCATTTTTACTCACTATCATCACTTTCGTTTTTTTTATATTGAGCCGCATACCGTACTTTGTACTGGTTTCTGTTATGCGGTCTATTAGATTTTGTAATCCTTCTGCAGAATTCGCCAGCAGGACCGTATCGTCCGCATATCTAATATTATTAACTATCTCTCCATTTATTTTAATTCCGTATTCTACTCCTTCTAAGGCTTCTTTGAATATGTTTTCAGAGTAGGCTTTGAATAACATCGGGGATAGTACGCAGCCTTGCCGTACCCCTTTGCGAATGTGGAATTCCTCTGATGTTCTGTTCTCTATACGGATAGTGGCTTTTTGTTGCCAGTACAAGTTGGTAATAATTTTTATGTCCTTATCGTCTATGCCTGTTAATTTTAACGTTTGTATTAGTTTTCCGTGTTCTACCCGGTCGAAGGCCCTTTCAAAATCGATGAAACATGCAAATATATCGCAGTTAACATCGCGTGCTCTTTGTATTAGCACTTGTATAGAGAATAAGGCTTCCCTTGTTCCGAGCCCATTTCTGAAACCAAATTGCGATTCGCTGATGTGCTGTTCTATCTTACTGTATACACGTTGTTGAATGATGTGTAGAAAGACCTTGAGTATATGACTCATCAGACTAATTGTGCGATGATCTTCGCATTTCTTGGCCCCAGTTTTTTTTGGTAATGGGATGAATGTTGAAAGTAACCAATCGTTAGGCATGTTTCCGGTTTCGTATATTTTGCTGAATAAATTTACTATAACTTGTGTATGCTCTTCTTTAATTAGCTTCAGGATTTCTCCATGTATTTTATCCGGTCCTGCTGACTTGTTATTTTTTATTCTCGTGATCGCTTTCATCAACTCTTGCTTAGTAATAGGTGGTCCTGATGATGGTGCTGATGTACTACATACTGCGACATCCTCCTCTCTATGTTCATCCGAAAATGATTCCTCCATGTATTCTTTCCATCATTTCAGTATTTCTTCATGATCGAATACTATCTTGTAAGGCCCAGCCTTAGTGCAAATAATTTATGAAATGATAAAGGAAGTGTGGGAAAAAGAAGTGATGCCACGTGAATGGAGTAAAGCAATCGTGCACCCAATTCACAAAAAAGGGGACAAGGCTGAGTGTAATAATTATAGGGGCATTGCACTATTGGACACGGTATACAAGGTAACAGCAACACTTATCAAACAGAGGTTAGAAGAGTGTGCAGGAAATAGAATAGGCGAGTATCAAGGAGGTTTTAGGAAAGGCAGAGGTACAGTTGACCAGATCTTCCTTCTAAAACACGTAATGGAAGGGTGTTATGAATATAAAATCCCGCTAAACATGCTGTTTATCGATTTCCAAAAAGCCTACGATTCAGTTAACAGGAAGAAGTTGTATGCAGCCCTAAAAGATCTAACAAGGGACCCTTTTTAGTGGTCCGTGGCTTTACGCAATGAGACCCACATCATTCGATAGGGCATCAAAACCTACTCTAGAAACCGTTTTCAAATTTTGCGAAATGATTCGTGTTACGACAAGACAAGCTCCAGAAGTTTGTGTTAATCTGTCAAAACTGGTTTTACCTATTATACACGCCGAAATGTAATTTATATAACATAGTACGGTGGTGGAATGGAGACGCGCTCGCTTTACAATCTTTGCATTTTGTTGCCCTGAGTTCGAATTCTCTAGGCGGCAAAGAGATTTTGCAATTTTTTTGAGGAGAATTGTTTATTTTCGTTTATACAATGATTAGATGTGTTTTCGACGAAAAATAGGTATAAACAGCACAAAATCACCGGAAAATATGTAAACTAAATTAAATTTTTTAATAAATTTATATGTTATTCCGTTAACAGGGTTGTATTACCAATAAGTACGCATACTGTCAAAATTATTTGCAGTGTGTGGACGAAGTGGTTTACTATTCTATTATTGTTGTGATTAATTCAGTATTGTAAAACAATCTTTTGAAGACTACTTTGACAGTGTTTTTAAGAACAACAATATGTTATTATGTTATTTATAAAATTATAACTTAAAAGTTAAATTAAAAGCATGAAGTAAATTGTAAGGATCAAAATCTTTATTTATTAGCATGTGTGGTCGACGACAACAAAGTGTCGAAAGCAAAGCCGGTGTTGACAATAAGCATAAGCCAAAAGAATACTCTTGACATCCAGATTCTTGGCATAGGGATCCGTCAAATTGGGGATAACACTTGAACGGCTGTAGGAAGAAATCGCTTCATTGAGTAGCCACTCTTCTTCCAGGCATTGCGGATGAAGTCAATAAATCTCACGTTGGAGAAATTAGTGTACGAGTGTATTAACATGTTCTCCTTCTGTGGACAGGGAAGTTGATCTGGAAGAGCTTTACATAGTCCGCAATCTTTCTCCGAACGTCTTCATATAGCGGAAATATCCAACATCCAGAGGCTGTCCCATTCCAGTTGTACCAGGCGGTATGTTCATGATTTTCACAGAATCAGAAGCATTGCTTTAGGCAGCATGATCTTTAAAGGAAGACCAGCTGTCCAAAATCACAAGATTCCATGTATTTCGCTTTAATAGAAACACAACTCAAACCAATCTAACATCAGGTTGTCATCATGTGACTGGTGTTGCTCGAACCAGAAGGTTTCCATATTTTCCAGGAACAAAGGAATGAGGAAGACGGCATCTTTTTTTGTAGCACAGTAGAGATTATTATCCACGGAACCGTCCATATAATTTTGCATAGGTACAGTCGTTGTACCATTTTCCACCATGTATAACGCTTTCCTTTGACTGCCAGAGATCGTGCACTATTCATTTCTTTTAGGAACCCAGATTGATCTCGTTAAAGACTGCTTCAATTCAATATCATTTTGGTCTATAAACTTCCTCACTTCGTCTGTAAATGCAGAAATGTCCTCTCCAGCTGGTCCTTCTTGGTGAAGTTGATGGGACACATATTTTGTGACTTTTCTGCTCACAATAGAGTGGTTCTTTTATTTAAGAATCCACGATGAAGGAAAGGCTCTTTCTCGAAATTAATCATTATGCCACGTTGGAGATCATCGTCGTGTAGCATCCTTCCAGAACATCTTCAACATAGATCACAATCAGTGCCTTCAAGCAGATTTGCGATTACAGCGAGTCAATCAAACTTTCGAAGAATCTTTAGGTTTTCTCAAGATAAACGATTGTGAGCAAAGAAATCTTTTCTGCACTTCGATAGAACTCGAGAGCTGCAGCAACTTATCTGTATGTGTGTGCTTTCAGAGAAATTAACGAAGAGACCAGCAGGATAGTCTTCATGATCCTCGGCGATGTCACCATCAGGTTCCAATCGGTCACCAGCGTCCACAAAGTCCGCTCTATAAAAAGAACAGCTTTAATTTCCGAACTCTTCAGAAACAAGTAGGCGTCCACATCCATTGGAAGAAGCGCATCAGGATCGCCTCCAGGCATATCGAAAGAGACGAAATAATGTTTTCAGCATGATGAAGTGACGAACAATAGGATTGTTTAATTGAACAATTATTCTCAATAATACTCTATAAAATGTGTTAAAATGTAAACAGGCTTTTAATTTTGAAGTTATTCATTGTAAACGTTTTTTAATACATTATAGTTTTTCTTAAAAATACTGGTCAAATAGTCTTCAAAAAGACTGTTTTTAAAACTGAATTAATCACGATAATAAAAGAATAAAACACCTCGTCCTTACACTGCAAATAATTTTGACAGTATGCGTACTTATTGGTAATACAACCCTGTTAACGGAATAAATATAAATTTATTTATTTAAAGTTACAATTTTCCGGTGATTTTGTGTGTTTATACCTATTTTTCGTCGAAAACACATCTAATCATTGTATAAACGAAAATAAACAATTCTTCCAAAAATATGCATCTCATTTGCCGCTTAGAAATTCAACTGCGGAAAAATGAAAAGATTGTAGAGCAATTCGACCACCGTACTATGATATTAATTATTTGGCGAAATAGGAAAAACCAGTTTTGAAGATTAAACAAATTCTAGCTTGTCTTGTGTAACACAATCTTAATGAAAATTAGTGAATATGGTCTCAATACAATTTGAAAACACGATTTCTAAAGTTTGACTGCTTTCGAAATGTGGGTTTTGTGTGCCGTGTACAAAATTCTGGGTACCTTGTTTAATATAAAGTTTAAATGTAAATTCTAACAATTACAGCTCTACAAAATAAAATAATGTTCCCATATGGATATCTTTGCAAATTTTTATAGTCAGGACACCAAGATTACGAATAATTCATGGGAAAGTACTGAATGTGGTCGTTGGTTGTCATGATAATTTACCATATCTTTAATTTTGAAAATTATCTAAAAGGCTTGTTAGGAATAAAATGTTGTTTTCCCATCATTGATTAGGTTCTCGAACTTTTTGCGAAAATGACAAAATACTGATTCCATCTCAGACTCTTGTCCGACCTGTTATGAAATTTTAACTGTCGGTAAAGCCAATTAAAAGGAGTGTTGGTGCAGAGACAAATCCTTCACCATATACATATTAAGTTATGGAATGAAAAATATTTCTAAAATCTTTGGATTTCAGGAAGGAATTATGTTTTAAGTTACATTTGTAAGAAAATTTCCGATATCTTAGTATGGAAAAGTTGTAAAAGGATGGAATATTATGGTCCTAAAATAGCAATTGATGTGTTAAGACACAGATTTTATTAAAGTTATATGTTTGGAAAATAAAGCTTAAAAGTTTTATGTGATATGAATATTTTGATTTTCTGTAACTATTAGAATAAATTTTCGATGAATCTAATTTATTAAAATGCTGACAAACTGTTCAGACTTTATAAATATAGTATCAAGTTATACTGTTCCGCAATCTCTGGATAAATTTCCAAGGATAATTTAAAGATTTAATGACGAATTCAGATGTTAGCGTTGTTCACCTAAGTCTAAATGATGGAGGAAAGGTATTAGGGTCGATGGGATTGTCACATGATGGCAGATTACTGCTGGTCTTTAAAAAGAGATTGTTTTTGAAAAATTATAAAAGAAAAGCCCATAAAAGGCGTTTTATGGAAATATAACATATGTTTTTGACATTTTCCTCTCTATTTACTTCGATGTATTCTAATTTTTTAAAACAAAACTGACATTATAAATATATCTGCTATTTTGTTTCTTGTTTCCGATTTTTGTAATGTTAAATGAAAATAAAGATTTAAAAGAAAACAAGAGCAAATCTTACAAAATCATTGATAGTTTCATGAATTGTGAGCATAAATATATCCAAAATCAATCTTATTTCTAGGGCAACAAAACCACTGTACAGCAGTGTTATTATTACCTAAGAATATTTTTTGATTTGTTTAATACTTAGTAATATAATGTTTCTAATGAACACTAACTGATTATTATTACCTAAGAATATTTTTTTGATTTGTTTAATACTTAGTAATATAAAGTTCCTAATGTTTAGAGTAAAATCTAACTAATAATTACTATTACATATGAATATTTTTTGATTTGTTTAATACTTAGTAATATAATGTTTCTAATGAACTCTAACTGATTATTATTACCTAAGTGCCGGTTGTACCAACTGAGTTCAATCCCAGTTTAAAGTTAGTTCAAAGTTCAAACCTAGTTCCCTTTAAAATTTGTGTTGTATAACCTCAGTTCCAATTTGTGATCAAGGTTCAACCCGAGTTTTAACTGATCGTTAGTTTTCAATCGTTCAGCTGTTGTTCGATCGTAGTTCTTTTAATTTTTGCAATGGAAGTGCAACAAGAAATTTTTACGTCTAGTGAAGATGAGGACTTTTTAGAACTTGTACGTTTAGTAAGAAAGGTTAGGAAGGTTATGTGTAAATTTAATAATGACAATAACAAAAATTTTACATCACAAATCGAGTTATACGGCCCCAAATTTTTAGAGAAAGGCCAAACTTTTTTACTAAATGGGACGAAAAGGAATTTAAAGATAGATTTAGATTGCCAAAACAAGCCGTACTATTATTATTGGAGGAATTACAAGATGAAATTGCTTCGAAAACAAAGAAGTACATTTGTAATAAATAGGGTAATTAAATTATTATAAAATTTTAATTTTGCAGAAATCATGCCTTATCCCCGAGTGACATGTTATTCATTACACTACGATATCTAGCTACGGAAACATTTGGCCAAATAATAGAAGATACCAGTGGTGTGGATAAATCTACAGTAAGGAGGGCTATAAATAAAGTAACAAAAGCAATAGACAAACGTAGAAACCAATTTATAATAATGCCTTCTAGTGATGAAGAACTAGATTCTGTTCGTCAAGGTTTTTACAATATAGCAAAATTTCCGCGTTGTATAGGAGCAGTTGACTGTACACACGCAAAAATTAAATCACCTGGAGGACAAAACGCCGAAATATATAGAAACAGAAAAGGTTTTTTTTATTTTAATATTTAAAGTGTATGCGACGCAAATTTTAAAATTAACGACATAGTTTGTCGTTGGCCTGGGTCTGCACCTGACTCTAATATATTCAAAAATTCACGTCTGAGGCATATGTTTGAAAGCGGTGCGTTTAATGGAAACTTATTAGTCGGTGATAGTGGATATGGCGTCAAAGATTATTTAATTACACCGTTGGAAAATCTTCAAACAGCTGAAGATAATTTATTTAATAAAGCTCAAATAAGTACACGGAATCCAATTGAACGGACTTTTGGAGTGCTAAAAAGAAGATTTCCTGTCTTAGCTTTTGGCATAAGACCTTTCAATAGAAAGAGTTGAAGCAGTCATTATTTCAACAGCTATCTTACACAATATAGCTTGTATGGTTAACGATTATGAAGTGCCACACTTAACTGAAGAAATGGAAGCAGCAATTACATATACGGAAAATATACCTATACAAAACGGTAGTGGAAATACTAGTAATCAAGTTAAGCGAAAATTAATCGAATATTTTAAGTCTTTATAAACTATTAAACAATTAATGAAATTTATTTATGGTTTTCTTTCAACAAAAACAATTTTAGTAAATGTTCTTCTTTCATTTGGTTGATCTTTAATTTGTGTTCCTTAACATATAATATATGTTTTTCCCTCGCTTGCTCCATGTACAAGTCATGATTTTCTTTTTCTTGTCTCAGTTTTTGTTTTCTTTTTTCTAAGACTAATTTTTTCTCTTCCATTGCCAGTTCTTTACTTATTTTTGCCTTCTCAGCCTTTTCTTCCGTCCAAATTTGTAGTTTTTTTTTGAGGCCATCCTTTTCATATTTTTCTAAAATTTGTATAATGCTAGTATTAAAGTATAATGTAAAGTTACGTAATTAACCTACGTGTATTGTGAAGAGATCGAGCTGGTGTTGGTAAGATATTTACACAAAATGAACTTCCAAGACCAAATTATTTTTCTAAAATTAAAATATATATAAGAATGGCGCAAAAACACCAAACTGTTTTTCTTCTTTAGTTTCTTATAAAAATATGGCAATTTCACATATGTATTTTAAAAAACCTCACCAAAAATGAAAACGATTAAAAAATGTAATTTTTTACTATTTATGAAATTTTTAAAATTCGTGAGCAACCTCTAAATATTTTTTGGGCACCCTTCATATATATATATTACCACATATCAAAGTGTATAAATTATTTCCAATACTTACCAATATTATCCTCGTTTTCTTGTGTGTTACTGGCACTGACAAGATGAATTTCTTCTTTTTCATTTTCTAACTGTTTTTCAACAAGATCATTGTTTATGTTTGGTACCATTTCTTTAAAAAATAGTAATTAAATTTAGAGTAGATAATTTTAAACGTTTTAATTCTTACCGCTATCACAATCAAATTCGGATATTCTCCCTGTTAATTGTTCTTCTATGATATCTTCTATCTGGGAACCTAATTGTGTCATCGTTGTACTTTTTGCAGGAGCTCCTCCAGTACCTCGATTATATTTTTTGTTATCTGCAAATTTGCTTTTGGCCCTTTTCTTAATATTTTCTTTTTAGCACATCCGATAGTCGATGAACTTCAAGGCTCGCGCTGTTAAATTCGAAGTCGATTATTTTCCAAATTTTGTTCCAGATTTTGTTCGCATGTAGAAAAATTTGCAACCTTGGTTGTCATTTTTTAAAATCCTTAAAACGATATATCACAATAAACTATTATGTTAAATTATCACAAATATATAAAATCGCTGTTGTATCTATACAACAATAATTGCAATATATAAGTAATTAAAAACTTACCTAGTAACTAAATTTTATAATGTATTATATATATATAATATAGTTTCAAGCACAAATTATAAACACTAAATTAATAAACAATCATTATAAACACTAAAGTTTTTAAAGTCGGCACTCTCTATTGTAAAACTACACTTTACACACTATTCGCTTATAAAAACGTGGTTTTAGAATTTTTAAGACTAATTTTTCGTATATTTTCACAATTGCGCACACACAAAAAATACCAACTACATTTTTTTTTAGTTAGTTACTAGTTTATTCATGGTTCCAAAGAACTTGAGTTGAACCTGGTTGGTACAACAGTTTCTATAAGTGAACTTGCTTTCAGGTTTTAACTTCGATCGAACTCGGTTCAGTTAAACCAAGTTCGAACTTGGGTTTGGTACAATCGGCCCTAAGAATATTTTTTTGATTTGTTTAATACTTAGTAATATAAAGTTCCTAATGTTTAGAGTAAAATCTAACTAATTATTATTACATATGAATATTTTTTGATTTGTTTGATACTTAATAGTACAGTAGAACCTCGATAAGTTAAAGTCCAAGGGAAACACAAAATATTTTAAGTTATAGAGGTTTTAAGTTATCAAGGGTCTATGTTAGGGATAGGTTAATATAGAGGTAGGTATGTACATATGTATGTATGTACCCTTGTTCCAATTTTTACTCGAATGCGTCAGAAGGATTGGTTCAATAAAATACAGAAATTTAAATAATCATATTTATTTATTCACATTGCACACGTTAAATAAAAATAAAACAACAATTAAAGGTTTAGTCTACTTAAAAAAGTCTGTGATTTTCTTTTGTTTTAAACAATTCACAGTTTCTAAATCGATTTGATTTTCAATGACAATTAGAGAGGAGAATACATTATCTTTTATGTTGCTACACTGCTTTATAAATGATCGTACAGTTGTTAAAGCTCTTTTTGCTTCGTTGATTGATACGCTTGTAGATGAAGTTTGTGGCTCGTCGTTAAAATCATCGTCTTTATCACTTTCAATGCAGTTGTTTACTGATTCCAATATTTCTTCCTCTGTTAACGTCCCTGCTGTGACTACTTCATCATCGCAAGTAACGAAGTCTTCAAAAGTAATGTTTGACCCAGATATGTGCGTATTCTATTCTTCAGGCACATTATTATCTTCCTCTTCAATGATTTCTTGAGGTTCTGAAGAAAAACCACAGGTTCTAAAGCAGTTTTTTACTGCAAGGGGTGTTACGTTTCGCCAAGCTTTGTCCACCATCCTCATTGCTTGAAGAACATTGATAGAAGAAATCGTATTTTGCTCCATATCAGCTATCATTTTTCTAACAACTTCTTTTCTGTATAATGTTTTAAAATTTTTAATTTTACCCTGATCCAAAGGTTGAAGTCGTGATGTTGTTTGGTGGAAGAAATTGTACTTTGACTGCCTTTAATGGTGGTATGTCCCCGTGTGCTGTGCAGTTGTCGATAAACAGAATAATTTTTCTATTTGAAGTTACCATTTGCTTATCAATGTTAATCAGCCATTTTTTAAAAAGTTCGGCTGTCATCTATGCCTTTTTATTGGCTTCATAATCCATGGGTAGTGATTTTAGGCCTGCAAAGCACCGAGGTTTTGTTGACTTGCCTATAATTAAAGGTTTCAGTTTTTCTGTGCCCGTAGAATTTGCACAAAGCAGAATCGTAAGTTGTTCTTTGCTGTGCTTTCCTCCATGGCATTTTTCATTTTTGAATGTTAATGTTTTGTGGGGAAGACATTTGAAAAATAGAGCCGTTTTGTCAGCGTTAAAAACATCATTGGGATCATAATCATTCACTAAATTATGTAATTCAGATTTCCATTCTTGGCAGACTGATTTGCTTACGCTCGCACTTTCGCCGCACATTTTTTTAAAGGCTAAATTATGTCGTTTCTTAAAATTCTCTAACCAGCCATTGCTGGCTTTAAAATTTTTGATTTTCAGCGAATTAGCGAACTCTTCAGCTTTTTCTTTCAGTATGGGTCCACTAACACTGATGTTTTTGTTTCGACACTGTTTGAACCACGTAAACAAACATTGTTCTTATGTCTAAACGGGTGTATGTTGCGTTGAATATGTTATATAAACAGGGATGTACTTCCACAAGCCCCACAAAATTAAAATTTTTTACTGCGTCGTCTGCCATCATGCCTTATTTCAAAGTTACTGTTGGAAGAAACCGGCGACTGCGACTCGGCATACGGCACTCCTAGCAAACTGGTTTCTCCCTGATTGCATTGTGGTTGAGTTGAATTTCTATCAGAGCGAACACGTGTATAAGGGTAACATCGCGTTGCAGTGGCGTTGTAGTTGACGGTTGCTTTTGGTGAGTACATGTCCTGTACTAATTTATGAATATTTAATGTAACGTCTTGTTCCTCTAAAAGGAAATTCACCATTTTCAAATCTACGCAAAAAACCCAATTATGATCTCTATACTTCTTTTTTTCCAGCACTAGAGAAATTTTTATATATTCTTCTTTCATAACAGTTGAATGTGCAATAGGTATGGATCCTTATTTGTTCCCGTTATGTAGTACACACTTCAAACTTCTCTTACTGCTATCGATAAAAAGACGTCAATCACTTGATTCATATTTTCTGATTGAAAGGGTAGAGATCTGTTACTTGACTACGTATGAAATCCAAAGCAGTATCATCGTTTTATTCTTCAATTTCCATGTTATCTGATTCAAAATAAGTTGAGGATGTCGATGGTACTGGCACAGGTGATTCATCAGAGTATGCAAGAGGTCGTTGAGCAGCAAACAACCTCCGATATGACCACTTATTCCGGTTTGATGAGTTTATAACGGTAATGTTCACCGCACAAAAATAACAATCGCCATGATGATTACGGGGTTCCCGCCAGATCATGGGTGTCCTGAATTTAAGGGCGGATCTTATCCCACTTGACCCGTGTCGTAAAGATACAATACAATTTTGGCATACGGTATCTGGCACCCACGGTTTATCTTGACTGGACATACCTCAAAGTACAGGTAGATAGATTGAATTCTCGGGCACTTTTGAAATTGAATAAAAGTTTTATTAATGTAAATTTTTTATAATTTTTGTTCGATATGATATCCTTTGGCTTTATAGACTTGATAAACACGACGGGGCCATGCTTCCAATGCTCTATTAATAATATCTTGAGGTAATTACCGCCATGCCCTTTTTATAGCCTTTTTTAACTCAACCATGTCATCAACTTTCATCCTCGAAATTAGTTTCTTGAGATAACCACAAACAAAATAATCCATAGGAGCGCAGTCAGGACTTTTAGGCATCCATATTTCCTTGGCCATGAATTTCATTCGAGGTTGCATGAATGCTAAAGTCTTCTTGGAAACGTGTGAGGGTGCCGAATCCTAATGGAAAATATATTTGCCGCCTGGGAACAGTTTTTTGGCATCATATGCAAGAAATTTTTTCAAAACATTATTAATATAATATTCAGAATTGATTTCGGCTCCTGGATCAATGAAATGCACATTTGTTTTGCCCTTAAATGAGATGCCGGCCCAGACCATAAAACCTTTGTCATATTGTTCTCGGCTTTCAAAATGCTTCTAAAATTGGCTTCTTTTCGTTGCGACTAACGTATTGAATTTTTTTTTCTATTTGCATTTGACAATATATCCATGCTTCATCGGTAGTGACATAATTTTTCCATTTACCATTGTTTAAAAGTTTGTAAAGAGCCATTGATCGTTTACGCCGATTCTCAATATTATCGGCTGTCAATTTATGAGTTTTTGGTTTAAATTTAGTCTTTAAATTTACTTTCCGTTGGATATGATGAAAGATAGTTGGTTGGGATACCTTAAATTGATTAGCTAGGGCACGTTGGGTTAGTGGATCGTTTTTATTGACCGCTGGAAACAGCTTATCGAACTGAAGTGGTGTAAGTTTTTTTAGCGGTCGTCTTCGCGGCCCTCGTTTTTGCACGGGGGTCTGTGGGTTTACAATGTTCTTTTTTATTTTCCATATTGTTCCTTTACTGACCTTTAAATTGCTCTTCTTAAATTCGGAAATTATGCGTTTTTCGCTCCAGCCCAGGTCCAGAAATGTTCTAATTCGGCCCTCAACTGCTATTCCACAAATTTGAGGTGCCATGTTTGTTTTGATCAAAGATTTTGATTTTAAAATATAGATGGCATTGCGCTGAATTCAACAAGTATATATTATCGTCTAACAGCGCGCAAATTACAAAGTTATTCAATATCAAAAGTACCCGAGATTTCAATCTATCTACCTGTAGTTGAAATGTCCTGTTTTTACTTAGTCCGTAATAGATTTACGATAGTGTGTAAAGGTATATTCACCACAAATAACACAAAAACTGTCTGGATCGTTCGTACAACTTCTTCTTTTCGTAGCCATTATATTGACTACTAGCACATTAACAGATGTGATAAGTAAAACAAAAAAATAGCAGTGAATAAATATTCTATTTAATCTGGAGTCCATTTGGACCGTTTGGTGTTGGACTATACAATTGTTATTTACATCTTATTTACATTTAGATTCTATATAATGATATTAGTGTAAAAATTATTTACAAGTATACTACACTTATGCGATACTACAGGGTGTCCAGACGCTTACTTCCAACTTGATTTTTTAATATTTAGACATCTATTGAAGATAATTTAATCAAATAAAAAGCATTTTCTAGACAAATGATGGGAAATTTATTTCAATAAATTAAATTTTCAAAATATCCACCTCCTTTAAGGATAACGTGACGAAGCCTAGCATCGGGTTAAACTGTTGGGTCCAAAGGCTTGCATAATTTGGATTTTATATGGAAACTTCTCCAGATTTTTCCGTAAAATATTATGGATAGTTGATTTAAAGATATACAAAGCCTGTTCTGCCCGCCCAAGTCAAGTACTCGCTCCCTCAGCGAATAGTTTCCTCACCCGCTCAACGTTCTCAGAGGTGGCCACAGTTGGCTCAACATTGGCTGTGCATGACTTATCGTCACGAATATTGCCTGTCCTCTTAAACTTATCCATGAAACTAATTATAAAAACAAAATAAACATAAAAATTGGAAATTTTATTTAACCTAAATTTTAGGTTAAAATGTAAATTTGAATATTTGTCGAGGACAGAGTTGTGTGGTAATCCACTTGACTGCAGTACGCTCTAAGAGTATTTGTAGCATTTTTACCAGAAATAGGGTAAATGCGCCAGACAGCCGTCCGGCGCCAGATCTCTGCCCGTCAGCAATAAAATTTGTAAAAACAATAAAACACACGACCTGTTAAACAAACTTGTCATGCGCTATTTAGTTACACTCATATTTAGTATTAATTATAATACCTCAATTTCCTGTTATGACTTTCTGTATAGATTTCTTGTTAATGCAAATAAAAGCAAGTGCAACGGTTCTCTCAATTCTAAGTTTTGTGATTCAAAGTGGTAGTGCGCAAACATTTATTTAACAGTAAGTTTTTCATATAATTCTTCGTTATAAATCTTAGAAGTAATTAAGTATAAGATATCATATGTTTCTTTATCATTATAGACAAAATTTAGATAATTTGGTTGAAATTGTTAAATATAATTAAAAGGCCGCTAAACGGTTCAAATAAATTTGCGATATTCTATTTCGCGGCTGCCGCGGCCGAAAACGGCAACTGTTACATTGCCAATTAATTATGTTTATTTGTATTAAGGCTTACGTATTTACCGCTCTTTTTTGATAAACCTCGTAGAGTTTATTGTTGGGAATGTTGTGTCTAATTTTCGGCCGCCCAAATAACAATGTTTTTTCAATTATACGGTCTTAAAGAAGGCCTGAGAAACAGTATGATTTTGCCGGTTATCGAATACTACTGTTTGTAATGATTTTATAGAGGCATATAAAAGGGTCGGTTGTCGGATACGTATTAATATTTCGTTTTTTATAGATGCCATCTTTTAAAAGTGTAAGAATAAATAAAAAAACGAAACACAAAACACAAGGTGCTCAACCATAAAAGAAAATTATATTCTTATCCAGAAGAATGTCTTAAACGAGCCCTTTATGAAATTCGGGAAAATGGACTATTCATTCGTAAAGCGAGCAAAAGATATGGGGTTCCTAGAACAACAATTCAGGATAGGATTCATGGCAGAGCGGAAGATACTTTAAAAACCAGGACCTTTCACCTTTATTAACGAAAATTTATTGCTCGAACTGTGATGGTGAACTTAATATTGATACAGAAGAGAACAACGACAAAAATATTGGGTGCGATTCTTGTACGCGATGGTATCACTTAAAATGCACCAAATTTATGGGATTTTTATATGAGGAAGCTGCAAATGAGGACTATAAATGTGATTTTTGTGGTTGAATAAAATCAATTAAAGTTAAGGAAACATTTTGTACAACTTTAGACATTGTTTTTTAATACATTTTAAGAATAGTTATTGATGTTTGTTATGGTTCGATTGACAATTTGAACACAATTTAGCTCGATGTTGTAGACAAAATATAAAGTAATTTGTAATCGGTCGTCGTAAAATTTATGATGACTAGCCTTCTAGGGTTAATAAAGTTTGCATTTTTTGCTAATAAATAAAAAATGTGACTAGCTAGCTAAAATAACTAAAAATAAATAATAAAATATGCGATTAGCTAGCTAAAATAACTAAAATTTAACGTCGCATTGTCGGGCCGAGGTCCAGCTTATACAATGTCGATAAATAGTGTTTGAAGGCCGAGCAATGGTAATATTGGTAATATTGGACATTTTTAAAAGAAGTCTAGTTTCTTAAATTAATTCTAGTTTTTAAAGAATTTTTATATCTGAATCTAAAATAACAATAGACTAAGTTATCAGAACAAAAAAAAATACATTTAGAAGAATTTTAAATTATCTAGCTCAGTTCAAACTTCGAGAGTGGCGTGGCGCACAGGTTGAGTGTGTGGACCGATGCGCTAAGCGACCTGGGTTCAATCCCACGCTAAAACCATCTTAAAATTATACGCCTCTCTCCCCTTGCAAGGCATTGGGCAACCAGCAAGGGTAAAACTGCCCCAGGAAAATTTCCCCAATAACACCCCTTGTGTCTTTGACATACTATGACATACACAACAAAAGACACAAGCGGGGAAATAGCTTACGCCCGGATTCGGGCACGGCACTTTAAGAAGAAGAAGTTCAAACTTCAAATTTTAGTTAACTGGCCGTCAACCGGCGCATTTACCCTATACCACAATCGGACAATGGCGACTCTTTGGTCAGTAGTATATGTTGTCCTTGCAGTGGTCATTGTGTGTGATGTGACACCAAAAACAAGTGTAAATAAATTTCCCTACTTTTATAACTCCATCTATGTTAAAATAATTTTCGTATGTCTAATAGTTTTTATTTAACAAGAAAATAACTTTGGGAGTAAGCGTCTGGACACCCTGTATTACATATTAAATTTTATTTTATAAGGGTTTATTAACAATGCTACTCCCCCTGCGGCTCTTTCCGCCTCTTCTACTCCTGACCATATTAGCATGTATCCCTCTCTTAATACCTGTATTCCTGCCTTTTTCTTTTTTGTTTCCGTTATCCGAGGTAATCTAACTTTTGTATTATTATCTCTTCTATTAGCTCGTCTTCTTTTCCATTTATTCCTCGGATGTTCCAGATGTCCATTCTTAATATTTTTCTTGTCTTCCTTCTTTTTTTCTTTACTAATATTCTTATAGCTTTTTTTTTTTAATTTGTTATCTTTGCATTTGTTTCGACTCCTTTGTTTATGCTCTCTTTCGTGTTGCTTATCCTCGCAATGTTTGTTATTCCGTTTGTCCGATCCGTTGCCTTATCTTCCTTGATTAGTTTTTTTCCAGGAAGTACGAGTGATCTTTCCTAACTGCTCTGCGAACCTTTGTCCCTCCGGGGATCTGTCTGTTACTGTTCGATTGTTGGTGTTGTCTTGCCTTTTCGTGCTTGATTCTTGGTTATCTTGCTGTATCTCGTATGACGTATCTACCTTGTTTAGTAATTTTAGTTTATTATAGCTTAGAATGCTGTTTGTCCTTTTTCTCTAGCTTCTTTCAGTTGTGGTATTCGTTTCTTTCTTTCTTCCTGTACCTTTTTTGTATAATTCTCGTCTATCCATATATCTGATCCTTTCAGGTTCTTTGCGTTTTTTAATATATCTTTCCTTGTGTTTTCCTTCGTTAATTTTACTAATATTGGCCTGTTTCTTCCGCTAATGGATTTTCCTAATCTTTTTACTTCATCTATACATGACTCATTTCCCAGTTGTATTCCTATCTTTTCTATTATTCTGCATACCTTTTCCTTAGTTGTTTCTTCTTTCTCATTTACATCATCTTTTATATCTTTCATTGCGAGGTTTTTCCTCTCCTTTTAAAAAATACAAAGAATACATAACTTCATCAATTTTGAAAGCAATTTACTAAGTTTGCAATTATTCTTTTGTTATTGTTTAAAGAAAAAATATAAAAGTATAAGCGGTTTGACATTTGCACTTGAATCCTCGCCTGAGCAAAGTTGGGCAACAACGACTATTCAATTTTTCAGTCACGTTACATTTTATTGCCACTTTTATTTATATATGTGCATTATATGATATTTGAAAGCTAATGAGTATTAGATTTCAATTCTATATGCATTTATGCTATTTTATGACTTATTTTCGACCGTATCATAATACTTACACTTATAAACTTGGACGTACCGGTTATATGAGACACTTAAGAGTGTGTATCGCGCAATACGGACATACTATTACAGTTTACATTTATAAGTTTTTAAATAAACAACTAACGATATCAACTATTTAAAAAGTACAGTTCTGTAATATGAAGTATTGTTGATTAGTACATCTTAAAATAATTATTTACGCACTTTGAGAAGTATTAACATAGGATACAAAGAACTACGTATTATAAAGGAGCTTTACTGGAATCAGACTGCAACCATAAAAATAAATAACATCGAGACTAACAAACTAAAGATCAACAAAGGAGTTAGACAGGGATGTGTACTTTCACCTACACTTTTTAATGTTTACTCAGAAATTGCCGTTACAAAAGCCTTAACGGGTGAACTGAAAGGGATAAAAATCAACGGAGAATACATTAATTGTATTAGGTATGCCGATGACATGGCAATTATCACAGAGAATATTGAAGAGCTAAACTATTTATTACAGAAAGTTAACGACGAATACGCTAATATTGGCCTGAACATTAACAAGAAAAAAACGAAAATGATGATTGTTAATAAAACCCCTATAAATAATGAATTACTCCTTCTAAATAACGAACAAATTAAACAAGTTAGTACGTATAATTACCTTGGATGTCAAGTTAACGAAATATGGGATCCAGATCAAGAAATCAAAATTAGAATAGAAAAAGCCCGAAGTGTCTTTATTAAAATGAAACAACTACTGTGCAACAGACATCTTGATCTGGATATTAGGTGGAGAATGCTCCAATGTTACGTATTGCCGGTTCTTCTATATGGCGCCGAAACATGGACTTTAAAAATAAAAATGATGAATAGGCTGGAGTCACTTGAAATGTGGATGATTCGACGAATGCTTCGTATCCCATGGACAGCTAGGGTTACAAATGACGAAGTCCTAAGAAGAATGGCAAGAGAACGGCAACTTTTAAGAACCATAAAACATCGCAAAACCGAATACTTTGGACATATAATGCGCAACTCCAAATATCGCGTATTGCAACTCATTATGATGGGCAGAATCGAAGGCAAGAGAAGAATAGGTCGAAGAAACATGTCCTGGTTTAGAAACCTCAGAAACTGGACTGGCCTGGGAGTGCAAGAATTGTTCAATGTGGCCCGAGACAGGGGGAAATTTAGTGAAGTGGTCGCTAACATCATTTAGTGATAGCACTTTAAGAAGAAGAAGTATTTTTAATGAAACAACGTTATATTTAAAAACCTAACATACAATCATAAAATGAAACTTTGTTGTACTTAAGGATGTACGAGCAGGGTACTGGGTGGGGATAGACCGATCCGGCCGCGCGGTAAAGAGGGTATGGCCGCAGCATTGCGTATGGCAACACTGTGATTATTAATGATTATTAAGGCAATGTTATCAGTAAATTCAAAATAAACGTTGAGTGTAACACGTGCGAATATAAAATTATGGAAGGTGAAATGAAATAGAAAACTATCTATCAGGATGAAAATTTATCAGAATTCCTAAAATTAGGTTAGTATTTTTGACACTTACTTTGCTTTAATGGTCTGTAGTGTTGCCATTTAGTTTAAGAACTAGAAAAGTAAGCTAATTTTCGTAAATATCTCTTAATTTAGTCGGTTTAGTACGGTTTTTTATTTTTTTAATATCTTTATGAATGTCGTAACTTATAATTAGATAATTTTTTTTCATATTCTGGGACGAATTTGGGTGAAAATTATGAAAACATGTCGTCTATCCGTCACTTTGCCATAAGACTAATGTTAAGTATGCTTACTTTTGAAATCAATTATTTCTTTAAATAGTCGGTTAACACTCTTCAAATTTTGAGAATTTGTTTAGACATATTTAAACTACATATAAAAAAAAAATCAAGCATTTTGAGCAAAATGAGTTTCGTGCTCGTACATCCTTAAGCAATTTTTTTTAAATAATTAAATAAGTTTTTAATATTTTTACATATATTATACGTATATTGATTTATAAAATGTTTTGGATTAAATAATAACAGTGTGCGAAACAAAAATTTTATTAAAAACTGAGAGAATGGAGAATAAACAAAAATCAAAGAAGACAAGAAAGCAATCTAAATTAACCAAAAAAAAAAACAAGTTGTGCTCAAATGTGAAGAGTAAAATAATAAAAAAAAAGATTATAAGGAATAACTATGATCCATTAAGTATCGAAAAAGCTTTAAAGGCGATGAAAAAATATCTTTATGAAAGGCAGTAGCTGCCTTTTAGTACCTGTAGCTACATTAGGTAGAAAGAAAAATATTGGTCCTGCTGAGAAGATAAAAAATAAGACAGGACCGAGCACAGTGTTATCATCGAAAGATCATTTTCAAGTGGGTGCTGGATAGAGCTGCGATAGGAGCGCCTGTTACAAAAATGGAATTATTAGATTGTGTGCAGAAATATATTCAAAAGATGGCTTTGAAAACTCTATTTACAGACGATCGTCCAAGTCGTCACTGGTATGAAGGGTTTAGGAAGCGTCATCCAGAATTGTCCATCAGAACACCCCAGCATTTGAGTCCATCAGTAACTACTGATAAAGGCAGTGAAAAATACTTTTTTATACATTTCTTTTATTTAAATTTTTTTTTCTATAGATACTTCGCCTAAAAGACTTTAGAAGGAAATATTTACTTTACCAGTGGAATATTTACCAAAGAAGAAAAGATTGAGAATTGAAAAAACAGGCAAGTCAAAGTTACCATCCGTGGGGACCTCCGATGAATGGTACCAGCATTAACTAGACAAAGAAAATGTTCAAAAAATGAAAGAAGAAAAACACAAAAATAAAAAGAAATTGCAAGAGGAAAAAAGAAAATTAATGGAACAGGTTAAAGAGCTGCAAAAAAAAATTAAAGAAGAGAAAGAAATTTGATCCTACGATAATTATAATTATAATTATAAATAAAAATAATCTTATTGATTTTTTAACTGTCTCAATAATGTACCATTGTACATGGCACTTAAAAATTCCCCTTTCTAAAGAATCCTATAGAAATATTTTTTACAAAATTTTAGAGAATGCATAGAAGTTTAAAAATGAAATTAAATTTCTTAGAGCGCGATAACGTCTTAAATATAATTTAAATTTTGTTAATAAAATTTTATAAAAAATTAAAAAATTAAAAAACAACTTCAAGTTTATGTGTAAGTAATGTATAAAAATTAATAAGAAATTGAAATTTATCTAGATTATTTTATATTTATTTTTATAAATGATCAAATTTGAATTATAACTTTTAATAAAACTGACATAAAGATATAAACAAAATTAATGGAACAGGTTAAAGAGCTGCTAAAAAATTAAAGAAGAGAAAGAAATTTATCTACATAATTATAATTTAATTAAAATAAAAATAATCTTATTGATTTTTAACTGTCTCAAAATGAGACCCTTTTCATGAGACACTGGGGCCATACACCGTTAAGTGTCGCATAAAAGGGGCATTTTTTTTAATAAATTTTTAAGTATTTTTAAATTTAAATATTTAGTAAACTCAAAATATTAATATAAAAATGATAAAACATATGTATATTTAATTAAATGGTGTTTTACATAAAAACTGATTTTATAATAGCGCTAATGTTTGACCTATAAATGTGTCTATAATAGGGACTTTATTTCTCACAATTAAATTTCTTACTTAACTTTAGACTTACCCTTGTGCTTACGTATTTATTCTTTTTTAGACTGAGAACAAAAAGTAGTTCTTAACCTCCTCAGCCTGTATAGTGGTGAAAATTTGTGAAGTAAACCCGGTTAAAGAATTATTCCTAAAATGATAACAAACGTATATACTCTACGGAAAGACCCAGATGACTCAACAAGCGATCGAAACGTGGAGGTGTTGATGGCTGTGAAAGAGGCATCTCTGCTGAACTTATAAAAATACGACGTAAGTAAGAATATAAAACAATGATCAGTTTAAGAAAATGGTTATTAAGTAAAACGAAGACCACTAAAATTACATATTTCATGGACCGGTAACAGTGGCTAATCTGTCTCATAATGCCGACATTGACTTCCTGAGGACTCCGTGAACCTTTACTATAAAATTAAAAGTTTAACTTTATTGTGCTTAAAATTTGATTTATTCGTTCATTCGATGGCTTTAGAACAAAACTCAGTCAGTTCTTAACCTCCTCAGCCTGCTATAGTGGTGATATAATTTGTGTAAGTGAAACCTGGTTAAATGAATCTATATCCTCGGGAGAAATGATAGACAACACGTATATACTCTACGGGAAAGACCGAGATGACTCAACAAGCGATCGGAAACGTGGAGGCGGTGTCCTGATGGCTGTGAAAAGAGGCATCTCTGCTGAACTTATAGAAACATACGACGTAAGTAAGTTATTACTTACCAAACAAAGATCAGGTTTAAGAAACACTAGGTTATTAAGTAAAACGAAGACCACTAAAAATTACATATTTCATGGACCGAGAAACAAGATGGCTAATCTAGTCAATGATTACTGCTCCGACATTGACTTCCTGGAGGACTCCGTGCAAACCTTTAACTATAAAATTAAAAGTTTAATATTAATTAGCTGACTTACACAATTTGATTTGATTCGATTCAGTTTGATTTGATTTAGTTTAATTTGATTTAATTTTATTTGATTTGATTTAATTTGGATTAATTTAATATATTATCATTGGCATGTATTACAAATTATCTATTATTACCCCCACTTGCAGTGTTATACCTTATATATATTCATTTATAACTAAAGTGTATAGCCGATAGGCGTTTGAGTACTAAATAAATAAATAAATAAATAACTTGCCGGTATTGTGCTATCAAAAAAGGAATAGATACTTTTAAACCTTGCGTTGGCGCTTTCAACAATGAATCCAATATTATTATATTATTATATATTACATATTATTATATATTATATATTATTATATTATTATTATTATTATATTATGTTACCTGCAAGAATGGAGACGATTAATATCGTTTTTTAGTTTAGTATTTTTATATCCAAACACTATACCTGCCGTGATTTGTTTGCTTCATCCGTAGAGAACTGACACTGTCCTTTTTTTAATAATTTTGGCATATAGGTATCTATACCCTGTTTATTTATATCCTATCCAATATCAAAGTATCATTTTTTTGAAGTACACTCATGATACTATCTTTCGTAGTCAGTATTTTTTTTTAATATTTGCGTCGTTATTTATGTCTCCATAGAAAAGTCCACTTGCTTCAAATACGTAACCACTTGGTAGCAAAGTCAACATTGGTTAGAGTAAATTACGTTTCTTTTGTAAAGAATACGTTTGACGTTGGAGTTTAAAATCCGAAGCTTTTTCAGTAAATAAGTATGTGCCATCAAAGATCATTATAAGGTCGTTTGGACTCCTACCAAGGACTGCATTAAAAAAACGGCGCGTATGTCGTTCAAGGATTTCGGCTCTTGGTAAATGTAGAAAAACGTGAAGAACTGGTACAAAATTTTTCACTAACTTTTGAAGCACAGCTTTAATAGTTTTGCTAATAATAGATTGCGAAGAAATGCCAAATAAAAATCCTATAACATTCTGTGAGAAATTCAGACGAAGCTTAATAGGAAAAATTGCCAAGCAATTTATAACACTACGTTTAGAGCTTGAACCTTTACAATTATTTAATAAAACTCCAAAGTTGGTTTTATTAAGGCCAAACAGCACTAACTCTACAACACTTAGCGATTGGCCATGAGCCTTGTTGATGGTTATGGCAAAAGCCGGATGCACTGGTAACTGAAATCGCTTGAAGTCGAAGGGCAAATCGGTTGAAATCATTGGAATTCGTGGTATCCACACATTTTATCCTTTTCATTGGCCGCTGCTGATTAAGGCTTTGATTAAATTCGGCGATAGTTTTTTAACAGCAAGTAATGTTCCGTTGCACAATTTCGGTGGATCTAACAAGGCCACCATTCGCGGCTATAATGGAGTACAGCGGTGAAACTTATACCACAGAATACACTGAATGTCAGCTCTCTAACGAACTTTTAATTTCAACACCATGGCCATTAATACTCGAGATATAGCTAAAACATTATTTCGGTACAGAACAAACTAAACTTCTTGACAAATGTGATAAGCGTTAAACCAATGGTCAAAACAAAGATTCTCGTTGCACACAGACCAGCTGCACTTGAGGAAAGCCTGTCACATTCTTCCTCAAAGTTGAAATCCAACGTTTCTGTGGCCATGGCTGTGTTAAAATATGTAAAATATTAGATTTTTAAGCGTAGCGTCCTACAAATCCACTTACCGATCGCCATTGTTATAGCAAACTGACAAAATAAGGCTATGGTGAACGAAAATGGCGTCTGGCAATTCAATTTGCCAAGGTCGCTAGCGCCCTCTACTGGCGCTATGGTGTTGTAGATTGTGGCTCATGGCATGCGTAGCCATTGTGTGCACATGCTGTGGAAGTTTCACCGTTGTGCTACATTATAGGCGCGAATGGTGGCCTTGTAAGTTGCGAATGAGCATCAACGGTAAACCAACTTTTAAAGTTAAGATGTGTGGTGACATTCCAGATGGTTCCAAAGAGTTAAGAAACTCAATTGGATAGTTGACAGCTTGTTCCTCATTTATTACTGTGTCAATTGATTTGAACTTGACAACTTCACCGGGTAGCTTCAATTGAATTTGATGGTTTATTTTGTTGACATCATCATTCTTTGGAGCCAAAATTGCTCGTTCGTAAAGCCAATCATGATTTTTGAAATTGTTTGTAATATCCGGAAAAACTTTCTGTACAACATTTTGAATTAATGATTGCATTTGACAAAAGTTTGGCGGAAAAGATATATCACTTGTTGTCGGATCAATCGGAAGTTTTCCATCGTCCACATCCAAAAGCTGTTTGGCGAATATTTGCGTAGCAGCATCTTGAAGTAAATGCACACGCATATTTGTCGACCATGTAAGTTTCTCTACATGTCTCCAAAAATATGATGCTTTCAAACCTGCATTTGGTTCATCGGCTGGTGTTGATCATGGAAACACAGGCACAGTTTGACGAAAATCACCAGCAAGAAGCAATAGAGCTCCAATTAAATTGTTTTATTTGGCAAACCAAGTTAAAAGAAAATAAATTCCAAATTTAAACTAACATTATTTTCGAACGCGGCGGGCGGGGTACGGCCGGCGCCGGGCCCTTACACTACGCCGTATTCCTCTTTGTGCTTGAACCGGTGCAGCTTCTGAGCGTTGGGCCGGCGGCCCGTCAGCCGCCGGTCTCGTCGTTGGGCGCCTCGTTTGCCGCTTCCTCAATCTAAAACAAAAGTAGCATTTAAAAAATTACCTATTCAATAACAAATTTGACAATTTACCATCTGGCGGTCGAGGAGCCGCCCCACCTCTAGAAATAAATGATCGTCGGCTGACTAAAACAAAAAAAAAACAGTTAGCTTACCCATTCACACTTACGTCCATAAGATTCTGCATTTTGCTCTGTACTGAAAAATCAGATCTTACCTTAGTTGTCAACCGGCGCCTCGACGGCCGGCATTGCATATTTAAAGGCATTACGATTTTCATCCCAAAGGTACTACGAGAAATGGTTTTACGTGACCCACACGAAGGATACATTAGGCATAGTAAAGATGAAAAGCTTGGTTCGATCCCATGTTTACTGGCCAAAAATTGACACGGATATTGAGACACTTGTACAGAATTGCACAAAATGTCTCGACATTCAAAAAAATCCCAAACTGGTAAAGACGCACTTTTGAAAATACCCTTCCAAGACCGTGGGAAAGATTAAACATTGATTTCGCAGATTCGTCTATGGGACATATTTTCCTTGTCATCGTAGATGCTCATTCGAAATGGGTAGAAGTATTTGTAGTACCCAATACAAGTACAAAATCTGTAATAGATATGCTTGAGTCATTATTTGCTAGATAGGGGTTGCCACAAACAATTGTATCCGACAACGCAACAACATTTTCAACAATTTACGAAATGCTACAGCATAAAACATATTACGTGTACACCATTTCACCCAGCACCCAATGAGCAAGCCGAAAGGTATGTTTACACCTTGAAGCATTATGCTTCCTGAATAGCCCTATCTATAAATTACAAAAAAAATAAGCTAGTATGAATCTATAAAATAAAATATTTTTTTTACAAAAAAGAAAAAATAATGATAATTTTAAAAAAATATAAAAGTGCACGTGTAGAAAAGTTAAAAATTTAAAAGCGTATTTTTTCAAAATAACCATTATTAATATATTTTTTAATAATAATAATAATAATAAAAGTAGAATTACTGTACCTTTCAAGTCTGGATCTGTTTCCCACGTCTTTGTATATTTTTGACAGTATTTTTTTTTATCTTTAGCTTTAGGCATTTTAATGAAGGGTTTGCTGATAAACGTATAAGTTGAACAAGTAAATAACTAATAATAATCAACGTATTTGTAGTAAACATAAACGCACTTTAACCACGAATTCTTACGAGTATGTTTATAATTGTATTAAACAACATCGTGGAATTGGAATTCGCGTTTTATTCAACTCTGGTATGGAGTACTATACACTATACAGTGTATAGTACTCCATAAACTCTGCACTCTTAGTATTACTAAGAGTGCAGAGTTGGTTATTACTAAGTTAGTAATAAACAATCGCAATAGATGTCGCTAAGACGGTATGTACAAAAATGAATGTGATCGGCTAAATTGGATTATCCCAGGGCCTATACTATTACAGCTTTATTTTGTTTAATTTAAAATTAGAAAAAAAATGAATATTTGAAGTTATAAAAATCCCTAAAAATCCCCCTAAAAATATAACACCACTAAAAAAATCCCATCCCACTTTTGCGTTCCATGCTACTATTCTGATTGACGTAGCCATATTTATTTTTTCGTTATGGGCGCACCCCTATTGCCATTTTCTAGTTTTGTCACTCTAGTTAAGATAGATTTTATAGAATCTTCTTGGTTTTCAAGTTTTCCTAGAATTGCTTGCAATGTTTTGTTGATTGCATCCAGATGGGTTTGTTCCTTCTTGGCTTGTTGAATTTTACCTTTTGCCACCTGTACATAACTGGTGCTTGCCGAGCTATTTTGCACAGATAAACTAGCCTCAGATAAGGTTGGGAAATTCTGCTGTGTTTTCTGTATTGATGTCATTTCTTGGGCATTAGTTGTCTTTAGGTTGTTTCGTTTGTTTTCTTGTAGGGTTTTTTCCCTACGTTTTTGCAGCTCCTTTGCGACTACACACCCGCGGTAGTTTGCCGGGTGAGCTTCGCCACAATTGGCGCATTTAGCCTTTTCAAGTTTGACTAACTTACAGTCCTTAGTGGCATGACGTCCTGCACACTTTACGCACCTTGCTTCTTTGTGGCAGAAGGATTGGGTGTGTCCATACGCCTGGCACTTTTTGCTTTGCGGCATAAGGGTTGTTTTCTTTCGTAGAGGTTCAATTTTTGCCTTCAAACCTGCAATAATACTGATTTTGTGAATATCTTTGACGTCTTCCAATTTGTCAAAAACTAGCATGTGTAGAGACAATGGCTTGGTAATGATACCATTTTCTGTTTTCATTTTTTTCATAATGTTGGTAACATTTATGATTTTAAATCCCTTTTCTAGTAGGTCTTCTGTGATCATTTTTATTGAGCACGTTGGGTGTATGCCTCTGGCCATAACTTTTATGGGTCGGTTTTGTTTATCTTCATAAGTGTACTATTCGACTTCTAGATTTCGTAGAGTTGAGATCAAACTACGGTATTGCATTTCATCCGGTACGTTGATCTTAAATACATCATTATTCATAGCAGTTACTTTATAACTAACTTTTGCTGCTTGCAGTATATCATGTACAGTTTCATACTCTTTTATATTCACCAGATTTACTGATGGTGGTAAGCGTGCTTTCTTTTCTTTCGATTTATTGTCTGACTGTTTAGAAGTCGATGGTTACTGTTGCGGAGAGGTTTCAGGGGAAGAAGCCGCTTTTCGTTTTTTATTTTTGTTTTTCCTTGATTTCTGAACTATCCAGTCTGTTTCTCTAGCTAATTCTTCCTCATCGGTGTGATATTCTAATTTATTTTCTATTTCCAGCCCCGCGTTGTGTGACGCCACTGGTTTCTCGAGGCTATTTACCCTTTCATTAGTTGGTTGATATTACTTTTAAGAGTTTCGATGGTTGCGAGGGATTGTTGCCAGGCATTCCATAAAATAATCTCATTTTGAGTTTTTAATTGATTCTGTTGTACGAGAATTTGGTTTTGCTGGGATAATTCAATCTCAGCTGGTGTTGGAGGTCGCTGGGTTAAGATTAGATTATCCATTATTCTGTTGTGTGCATTTTGCACTTCCTGCAATATGAATAAATTGTTATCTTACCCAGCAGAGTACAATCACATCTTAGCGACGCACTTCCTAGTTGGTGTTTATCACAGTTCACTTTTTTTAGCACGTACACGTTCCGTATTGAATTACACTGTAAGAGCGGCGTTCAACACGTATTTTCCTTTAACTAATTGATCCAATTATAAATAATTATTGCTTTGTATTAATAGCAATGTGCTTGGCTTTATAAATAAATAAAAGTTTTATATACTGTAACGGATTTCCCAATCCAAATCCAATATCCAACGAGAGCAAAAGCGGTTCGTACTAGGGTTGTGAATAATAACACACAGTTGGCCACTTAATTTACAATTACGATTTATTAACACAAACTAATAAACAAATTCTTCTTCACCAATAACTTAAACACTAGCACTTAATAATTATTTATTTACTAACTAACTAACTTACGGTTCTAATACACTAACTAATTTATTTATACTCGTATATTTATTTAAACGATTGACACTCGTATGTTGTTTACATTTATACCGATAGCGATAGCGCTCACCTTGTAAATTCACCGAGCGGAGTTAAGAACATTGACATTCACGTACAACTGTTGACTTAGACTGCCGTGTAGGAGTACCGCGGAGTTTATATATGTGTCGTGGTATCTATCGAAATGGCTTCTAGAGTATTCGAGATAAATCTCCTCTACAGAGATATGGCGAATTCAAGGTAACTCAGATAGAAACCTCTAGTTAGTCGTGGCTTAAGAGATATTGAGATATATCCGCTTACTCAATATCTCATGGTCGCATGAGTATCTCGCGCTTGATTAATGTACGTCTATCACGGCTCTACACTCGATCACCGTGCCCGTTACAATACTAACTCGATAAGTAATTTTCTTCCATAGAATGGGGTGTTTCGACAGAACTAGATAGGGAGGCCACATAACCGTTCTACAATAGAAAACACCTTTGTTATTTTGCTGGAAGTCCAAAGTTTCTTAAATTATTGAAATTAATCTTCTCAGTTTTACATTGAAGTGCAGCCGACATATCAATGATCAATGGATTGAGATTGCAAAGAAAATCTTTGAGACAAAATCATACTTGTAAATGTATATACCAGAAAATCACCATTGGACAAAAAATCAATTTTGTTAATGATAAATTCGCTCATTTTAGCCAGATTTCGCAACGTGAGAGCCATGATAAACAAAGTGGAGCTTGATTTAAATCTGCATATTGGCAACGGTGAAAATCTACACATATCTTTTGTTTCTTGCGATACCTGGTAATCTGTTAAGGTAACTATATCATCTGTGTCATGTTCACCTGCATACTTCAGTATTTCGGGTAATATTTTACAAAAATTTTCAAATGATTCCCGTGTAAACGTTGTTCTTAGATCGTAACCAAATTTTAAAATTCTAACCACTGGCATGGAGTTTTCATATTGATCTAGGCGTATAGATACATATTTGTTTTCGCTGTTGTTGAGCGATAGCTTTACTTCGCCAAGCAATCTCTTGCGCTACCTCGGCATCTTTAATTTTTCACTTGTACCTGCATTGGGCTGCGAAAGGAGGACTACTTGATGCTGCATACGATTATCAGGAAAAAACACTCCTTGCATAAGGTTTCGCATATCTCCTTCAGTGGCTAAAAACTTTTTACCCCTTCTTACAGCATTTACAATTCTTAGAAATTATGCAGATTGTAACTTGTAAAATTCCTTTGTCTTCATTTAAAAAACAAAAGGTCATCCAGACACAGGAGATAAGCACCCCTATTGTTATGCCGTCTGAGTAATATTTTTAGTCAGTGTTCAGCTTTTTAACTCGCCTTTTAAATCGCGAAATAATTAAATCGCAATCTCGCGAAATAATTAGATCGTAATTTAATTAAATTGCACATCAAACCGCGAATCAAATCGCGGATTAAATCGCAAATCGAATCGTAGATGAAATCGATTAATAAAAACCGCGAATTATTCCGCGGATTGATCCAATTAAATCCGCGAATTAATTTAAAATACCGCTATATTGGTGACAAGACTTCTAGTTATGGCCAATGCTTCCATTTCGAAACTATGATATTTTGACTCGGCTACTGTGGTCCGTCTACTAAAATAAAAAATGGGGTGATGGTGGTTGTCGGCTTGCTTTTGCATTAACATAGCTGCTAAACCAATCGAACTTGGCATATGCGGCTCTTAACAACAACATCCAAAATTTTATTGGAAAACTTTCCTATAATTGATACAATTCCAACAAGTGAAGAAAAACCACGTTTCGCCCAGGACCCATCACCAGATATCCACAGCTCATTCGCAGGATGCCCTTGCTCTTCATTCAGTTTAGTTCTTCTTGGACTGCTTTTTTAAAAATAAATTTTGCAACGGCCTCTGCTGCAATGTTTATATTATGTACAGTACTGTGATACGTACTGTTGCAGATACCTCGTCCTAGATCCATCAATCCACAAAAAATATTTAAACCTTGAAATCCAACACTAAGTATTCTCATTGTAAAAACAAGTCTCCTATTAATTTCATAAGCCTTATCAATGAACGGAGAAGATGGAATTAGAGTTTCTTTGCACTAACACTTCACGGAAAGTTTAAATCCTAATCCACGTTGTCCATGTTTATAAAAATTCACCTCTTTATTGCAATCTTTACATTTTAATAAGTGTTGCAGGGTAAAAATAACTGTTGTGAATTGAATAATACAATAATTCATAGTGGCATCTACATTGTACTCCAATCCTTCACTGCCGTTTAATTTTTTTGCGGAAGTACTTGTATAATTACTTGTATTTTCTCTAGTATAAAGATTACCAGTAAATTTTCTTTTTCTAGCTTTGCAGACAGGCCTTCTGGACGCGTGTTTACTTTGCTTACGATCCATTTTTCAATTGAAAAATATAATTCATACACTTTTAAAACAAATTCTTCAACAGCATGTGATGTTAATTTGTTCAAAGATAACGATATACTAACTTATATAGCTCTCGAAACTAAAATATTTCCCTTTACTACAACTGAAGTAAAGAAATCCAAGCAGATACGTTCCGCCGAACACTGGGCCGATCAGCTCGACGACCTGCTATGGCGCTGACTTTTTAAATAGATTTTACTACATGAAATACTGAAAATTTCGTCATCAAATTTTAACTGTATATATTTGAAATACTATACTTTCGAAATATGAAAAAAAAATGGATTTTTTGAAATTTCTAGACCACCGGGTCCCCTTAATCTTTCTTGTAAATGTCGTACTAAATTATCTTCTTCATTAATAAAAATCTATAAATTTTTTCCAGGGCAGTATTCTGGTATCGCATTTATTAACAAATTTATTTCTGTTTTATCATTAATTATTTGATTAGCAGCCATGTTAACTGTTGTGTTATCGGTTACCATTTCTTTTGTCGATTGAGAAAAACTACTTTCTCGGTTATAATTTTTAGAGGATACTTCTAAAGTTGATTTTGCTAAATTTAAAGTTAATAAAACGTCAGCTATAGTTTCCATTTCTCGTTCTAGCTGATAAATTTAATTTGTTATTTATAATTTTTTTTTCTTTGTAACAATTACTTATTTAAGGAGAAAATAAACAAAGGACTTACAGAGTTAGAATTTGCATCCTGCTGTGTGTTGTCCCTAGATGTGATCCTCACCACGCCTGTTCGTTCCACGCAGTGATTTAAAAATATCCTGGTCCTCTCAGCCTTGTTGGATAGAAGTCACATTCAGTGGGTCGATCCTCCAAATAGCCCCAGGTACCAGTCGTGTAACCGGTTCGCGCAGCGCCAGTTATGGTTTTTTTAATTCTACTTACATTTTTTTGTTATTGTTGCCTACAATTATTCTTAAAACTATTCTTAATACTACTCTTACAACTATGTTTTTAAAACTATATCTGTTGAACGGTGTCGGACGCTTTTATACATTAGAAGTGCTGAATTTGTAGGTCAAATATTTAGTTTAAATATTTGCAAATTCAGTACCAATTTTGCAATTAGAACACGGAATGCGTTATATGACGTAACACCACCTCCCTTCTTTAAATTTGAACGTCCTCGTTCAACAGTGTTTGCGTCTGTACTTCGTTTTTATAATTTTTTTTTCTTGGTTCCTTTTTGGTTTGTTGCTAAGTTATGGACAAGAAAAACAAAGGACTTGCAGTGCCAGGATTTTCATCCTATAGCAAGCTTGTCCCTAAATGTATTCCTTGCCCACTCCCCTTTTTTTTTAATTTCCGTAACTATGGAGAGAAAAACAAAAGACTTACGATGGGAACGTTGTCCATAAATGTATTCTCTCCCCGCCGTTCTTTTCCACGTAAGGATTTTTAAATCTCCTGGTCCTAGCAGCCTTGGATGGATCGAAGTCACTTTTCAGATCCTCCAAATAGCTCTAGTACCAGTCATGGAATCCTGTTCGCAGCTCCAGTTATGGTTTTCAACTTTAACCTCATTTGTTTATTAACGAAGCATCAATGTCGAAATTATGGCACTGTTTGACATAACAATATATATATTTTCGTTATTTTTAGTTCCCTTGTACAAACAATAATCGTAATCGGATCTTTCAAAATCAATTTGGTCACAAAATTATGGAAACATTCATACTGTAACGGGTACGGTGATCAAGTGTCGCGGCAGTGATAGTTTTACTTAATCACGCGCGAACGTGAGATATTGAGTAAGCGCAGATTTCTCAGTAATCTCTTAATGCTTTGAATTGACGATATCTCTGAAGACGAGACGTATCTGGAATCATCTGGATGCCAGATAACAGATCACACAACATATATAAAGGGTGAACCATTTAAAATTTACATTTTTGATCGGGTATAAATAAAAAACTAATGAAGATTTTTTCAAAGTTCTGAGTTTATTAGAAAGATTGAATTTTTCCATTTATGAATGAAATACTGCAGTCAAATGACTCCCACGACTGGCCTTACAGTACCCCATACGATCAACTTAATTTTTCAGTATATTGTCGATTGTTTGGGGCTCAATCTTATGAATGCCAACTTCGATTTCGTGTTTCAAGGCATCAATCGTTTCTGGATGGTTAGCGTATAACAGTTATCCCTAACGGATCCCCACAAAAAATAGTCCAACGGAGTCAAATCACAGCTCCGAGGCGGCCAATTGACATCAGCAGTTCGACTGATTATTCGATTTTCAAAAACGGTGCGCAAAAGAGTGCAAACAGCTTAAAGGTGACGTAAACGGTCCTAGAACGGGCTATGCTGAATATCAGCCCAAGGGACAAAGTCGCCAATGGGGAAATCCGTAGAAGGATGTGATGAGACGCGTTGCGGAACTCAAGTGGCAATGGACCAGGTATGTGGCCAGGCAAGAAACGAACAGATGGACAAACAAAATAACAAATCGACGTCCCAGACAAACGAAAAGAATTGTGGGGAGACCAGAAAAACGATAGCTCCATGACATCAGGAAACGAGCAGGACACCGATGGCAAGAAATAGGCCAGGACAGGGAAGCATGGAGACATATGGTAGAGGCTGAGGTCCAGCATTGGACAGACGACGGCTGACGAAGAAAAATAAGAAGGTTTGCAATTACAAAGATTCCGAGAATGATCTATGGAAGAAGGTTCATACTGCAAACGGATCACAAACCGCTTCTAGCGAGATTTAACCGTTGAAGATCGTCGAAAGGTAGTAAAAGATGCTCATTTGTGTTTTAATTGTTTTGCGAAAGGATATGGAGTTTAGGCATCTAGCCTGCAAACGTCATCACATTCTAGTCCACCTACACCCCGATCATAATGTTATGGAATATTCTCAACCACAATCTTCTCAAAATAAAAAGGAAATGTACTCCCAACTAGAAGGCGAAAATCATACTAATTCCAGTTCACCAACAGAGAATAAACAAGTAACTTTTGTAGTAAATGCTATGTCCAATGATATAATGGTCACTGCTCTGCGTGATATTTTGAACAAAGAACAAAAACCTATTCGATGCCGAGGGCTACTCAATACCTTCTCTACCACCAATTTTATGACTCAACCTCTTGTAGATATTTTACAATTGAAGAAAATAGTATGCAACATACCACTTACTGTAGCAAGTTAACCACAGCTACAATAAAATCACGTTTAAATGGCTATAAAAAAACCCTCACAATTTTAATCGTTCCATAGATATCACGTATCATGCCAGAGCAACCGATTCAACGTTAATTAATAAAATTGCCTCAGAATATTAATCTAGCTGATCCGAGTTTCCTTCAACCTGCACCGGTTGATATCTTATCAGGAACAGGCACAACCCTTTCTTTATTATCTGTCGGACAGATAAAGATACCAACTTTTAATCAACAGGAATTATACAGTAGCGCCCAAAAGTAGTGCCTAAATGATTTTTCGAGAAGAACTTTTTAAAATATGGGCCATTTTACTTCATTTTTGAGTATGTTATACAGTTTTGTATGAGAAAAGAATTATTATGTTTAAAACGTGATAAACAAAAATTTACGGAAGTTAAACGAGCTCAGACTTATTTGTGTAAAAAACGCATTTTTCAGAACAGAACACTAAGAACGATTTAATGAAAAATAACTGTATAACAATACACTAAAACAATTTTATAATCATAAAAATGCCTAATACTTAGTTGGGAAACCACGAGATTTTATAACTGCCTGACAGCGAGATGGCATTGAATCAATAAGATTTTCAAAGACTGAATCAGGCATTGCATTCCATTCCTTGTCCAATTCGGCAAATTTTTCATCTTTATTCTTAATGTTTTTGTTTCGACAACGTCTTGCCAGCTCTTTCCACAAGTGTTCTATCGGGTTGAGGTCGGGAGATTGACTGGGCCACTGAAGAATCCTGATTTGTTGCTGCTGCAATGAAGTCTTGACAATCGAGGAGGTGTGCTTAGGATCGTTATCCTGTTGTAGAATCCATCTAGGAGGCATATTTGTATGGGCCCATGGTAAGACGACATTAGTCAGCATATCTTTGTAACTTTGTCCAGTCATTATTATAGTGGTTTACAGTGTTCACTTAGATTTTTAAAAACATATGTCCGTTTCTTACGACGGCAACTTAAAGACTACCTGCTTAAAAACTAAAACCATTCCTAGGTAAGGCGCCAGACCTTGTCTGGGCCCTTTGGCGCCTACAACCCCGCTGTTAATCCTTCTTTTGCTTTTAAAACTAGTCATTAAAAATGTTCTACGACCCTACATCTCGGCCATCCTGGTTGACATCTGCCCTCGGATGTCCATTGTTAACTTAATCTTCAGTCTCAGAGTCACTAATATTCACTTCGGAAGTATTAAAATCAAATTCGTTCTTTTCTTCTGCCCACCTCTTTAAATAATCAGCCGATGTCGTTGTTTGTTGCGGGCCACTATGCTCCCCTACTTTGGAAACTATATAGCGGTCGTTTCGCAATGCTCGAACTATACGGTATGGCCCAAAATATTTCGAATGCACTTTTAAACCTGGACCCAATTGCGTACGCTTAATAGCGACTAGATCCTCCACTTTGTAATTAGTAGCCTCTTTTCTTTTCTTATTATAATTACGTTTATTTTCTTCTTGAATCTTTAAAATTTGCTCTTTTGCTTTTTGCCGTAGTTCGTCCCGTTGTTCTTCGAACATCGCTACCCATTCTTCTTCAACTATTCTGCATATTTCGGGGTCATCTTTTAATCTCATGTTTGTTCCAAACAGCAGCTTAAATGGGGATCTCCCTGTACTACGATGAGGTGTAGCATTCAAGTATTTTTGAACGGTGCTTAAATGTTTATACCAATCTTCGGGTTTCGGAGCAGATAGTTTGGTCAACATCGGTATAATGGTTCGGTTTACTCTTTCCACCTGCCCATTACTTCTTGGAACACCCGTTGTAATTTTAATATGCAAGATACCTTCTTCTTTACAGTAATCTGAAAATGCGTTAGAAGTGAAGGCGGTTCCTCTATCAGTAACAATTCTTCTTGGATTACCAAACGCCATTGATTGTTTTTCAAGTCGATCTAATACACTTGCACTATCAGTTGAACGCGTCGCATATAGCCACACAAACTTTGAAAAAGCGTCCACTATAACTAAAATATGACAATAAGATTTTTTGGTCGATGGTATTGGGCCTAAGTGATCCACGTGGTAAGTATCCAATGGGACATTACCCTTATTAATGGCATACAACATTCCTTCTTGTTTACCATGTTTTTTCTCTGCTAGTATGCAGTCAACACAATTTTTTACAACTTGTTCTACCTTCTCACGCATACCATTAAACCAAAAATTCCTTTTTATTAAAGCTTCCGTTTTAATAACACCGAAATAACCACGTTCATGTGCGCGTCGTATTATTTGATTTTGCATTACTTTGGGTACAACAATCAAGGGTTCATCTTTCACAATTTTATATAATAAATTATTTTTAATTTCATATTTATCATCTTTGTCATCATGCACTGATTTACATAATTCTTTTAAATGTTCGTCTTCGTTTTGTGCTCTTTTTAATTTAGATAGAATTGTGTCTTCACATTCACTTAACAACATAGCACAAGGTAACGGATTCCTACTTAAAGCGTCTACATGGGACATTTGTTTACCTGGCCTGTGTATTATTGTATATCTAAATTCTTCTAACAATAGGGCCCATCTAGCCACCCGTACGCACAGATCTTTTTTGTCCATTGTCATTCTAAATGCTTGGCAATCGGTAACGATGGTAAACGATATGCCAAGTAAATAGACCCTAAACTTCTTTAGAGACTTCATAATGGCGAGCACCTCGAGCTCGTAACTTGTATATTTCTCTTCGGCGACAGTTGTTTTGCCACTAGCAAAATATACAGGGTGAAACCTATTATCATTGACATCTAACTGCATCAGAATGGCTCCGTATCCAAATCGCGAAGCATCTGTATGCAATTCCGTTTCGGCATTTGGATGATACAACTTTAGAACCGGACCGCTGGCCAACATCGACTTTAATTTATTAAATGCTTCTACTTCATTAACCCCAAACATAAATTTAACATTGGCTTTTAATAAATTTGTTAACGGTCGCGCTATCAAAGAATATCTCGGAATAAATTTTCTAAAATATCCGGTGAGTCCTAAAAAACTTTGTACACTCTTTTTATCATTGGGTTTCGGGAAGTTTACAACCGCGCTCGTCTTATGATTAGACGGCTTTACTGTCCCTTTCTCTATAATGTGCCCCAAGAATTCTATCCTATCTTTCAATAATTGGCATTTCTTCCAATTTATTATTAAACCGTATTGGCTAGCATGATTTAAAATTTCTCTTAGTCTATCAATTGCCTCTTTTAAAGTTCTTGCGAGGATAATTAAGTCATCCAAATATATTAATAACCATCGCAAATTTACATACTTTCGAAAAATAGCACTTACAAATTTGGAAAAAACCGCCGGTCAATTACAAAAACCAAACGGCGCCCTTAAGAATTTATACTGACCGTTAGGGGTCACAAATGACGTATACTGTTGACTATTTTTTTCTACAGGGACTTGTAAAAATCCATTCTTTAAATCTAATGTACTAAAAATGACAGAATCTTGAAGTAAATCTATTTGATTCTCGACTAGCGGTAGTGGGAATCGATCTTTAACTACTTTTTTATTCAATGCTCTATAATCCACGCATACACGTGTTTCGCCGTTCTTTTTCTTGACTAATACTATTGGGCTAGCATATTCCGAGTCAGACGGTTGAACTATCTCTTCTTTGATCCAACCCTTTACGATTTTTTCTACTTCTTCTCGTTCGTGCGGTGGTAATCGTCGCGGTCGCGAATAAACCGGTATGTCATCCTTTAAAATTATTTTTAATTCTACCCCTACTTCTCGCGTCTTTATTGGCTTATATTCTGTTACAACTTTCTCAACGGCTTTCCGATCATCAATATATTTTATATGTGATAGGTCTACATCTAATCCATTGTTCTCTTTAATAACGTCAATTTGGAATATTTCCGGTAAACTATTATCAACAGAATTATCTCTTGAGATTTCGGAAATCCGTATATTACCTGCACTAATGTGTAATTCTACTTGATTCAAAAAATCGGTACCTATCAGAACGGAATGTTTTAAAATTATACCTGAGACAACGTGAAACTTTATTTTAAAACTAATATCATCTATTATTACGTCAGTTATGAACTCGCCAAGCGTTTCATTACGCGACGACCCAATACCATCAAACCTTACATTACTATTTACTAACTTAGGTGAACCTAACTTAATGTACTCATCTGCACGTATCAGAGTTAGATCACTGCCGGTATCGATTAACGCTGTGAGTTGGGTATCGCCGATGATGATTTCCTTCAGGTGCTTGTTTCTACTTGGCTGAGGGATGCTGGTGGTCTCCTGAACTTGGTCGACATTTATGGATGGCTTCGTACAATTGACAGCGATATGACCATGTTCGCCGCACTTAAAGCACTTCATTCCTTTGTCTTTCACTGGACACTTATCGTTTAAATGATCAGCTGCACCACACGTAAAACAATATTTCTGTCTTTTATTACCATCTACAAATTTTTTCTTTTTATCATCTCTTCCCATAATGGTTTTTGATTTATCCTCTCTATGTGCGTTATTCTTAAATTTTCCCTTTAATTCACTTTTTTACATAGTTTCATACTGCAACATTTTTTCTTTGAGCTGCCGTACACTTTTTGCACCATACAGTATGGTTTTATTAATTGGATCATCGGGGATTCCATTGATAATGTATTGAATTACCGAACGAATGTCTACTTCTGCTTGACTGGCGATGTCCAGCATCTTATAAATGTACGCTTGAAACGTTTCATCATGTTTCTTTTTTCGTTGCGCCAATTCACGGTGAACTCGATACCCGTCAACTGTTTCTTCAAACTCTTCTTTTAAAGCTTTTTTCATTTTCGACCACGTTTTGGCACATTTTTCATACTGCACAAATAATTTTGCGGAGCCGTGAAGTAGACGTTTAGCGTATGTTACCTTTTGAATGTCTACCCATTTACAGGTCTCTGCCATCTCTTCAAAATCGTTTAACCATATTCTGACGTTTACATGATCGTCACCACTAAACTTTTCCATTGATTCTTCCACATCTTTAAATGTAAGCAATGGTTGTCGGTATTTATCATTACGACGAACAGCTCCTCTGCGTCGGGCGAGATCGTCGTCAGTATCCTCGTCGGTGCCCGCTGCGATTCTATCGTCGTCGTCTTCATCGCTATTATTATAAACATTAGTATTGTCTACAAGATTTTCATCTTCACCAACGGCAGGGCTTCCTCGTTCCTGGGTGATTACGCCGCCGTTATCATTCGGTGAAACCAGAGACGCACGGAGTCGCTCTCTTAGCACCAGCTTGTTGCCTCCTACAGGAAGTCTGAGCTCACGTAATCTTCTACGTAATTCTTCAACATTAAGCGCGTTAATGTCAGTTGCACGATCAGCCATTGTGTATTCCAACTTATTTGTTTTGTAGCGGGTTATCTTATCAACTTTTCACAACTTTTAAGTTAACTGCTTAAAACGTCTTCAACTTTATTTGATACTATACACTGATCACACGCACTACTGACACAACCGACACTTCAACTTTATTGTCTACAACTTATATTTGCTACATACGAATTAAAAACTAAAATGATGCACTATATCCCGGACGAGCCCCCAAAATATATAGTGGTTTACAGTGTTCACTTAGATTTTTAAAAAAACATATGTCCGTTTCTTACGACGGCAACTTAAAGACTACCTGCTTAAAAACTAAAACCATTCCTAGGTAAGGCGCCAGACCTTGTCTGAGCCCTTTGGCGCCTACAACCCCGCTGTTAATCCTTCTTTTGCTTTTAAAACTAGTCATTAAAAATGTTTTACGACCCTACATTATTCCGTTAATTTTAATGATGGGGCCCATGCCATTACGAGAGAAGGCTCCATAAACCATAACTGATCCACCTCCATGTTTTACTGTCGGTTTTATGTATTTTGAATTGTATCTTTCTCCAGCAGGACGTCTTATGTATTGTATTCCGTCGCTTCCAAATAGATTGAACTTAGATTCATCTGTGAAAAGTACTTGACTCCACTCGGCTGCTGTCCAATGCAAGTGCCGCTTTGCAAAATCCACGCGATCCTTTCGATTCTTGAGTTTGATGAAAGGTTTTTTAGCTGGACGTCTGCCATTCAAACCAGCATCACTCAATCTTCGGGAAACTGTCATTCGACTAATATTTAGACCTGCACTTTTATTGAATTCTGCTGCCAGATCCACAGCTGAGAGAGTCGGATCCGCTTTGGAGCGACGAACAATGCGTGTATCAAACCGGGAAGAAGTAACACGTGGTCTACCAGTTCTTTTATCATTCTCAACAGAATTTCTCTGATCAAACCTTTGAATAATTCTTGAGACAGTACGAGCTGGCATCTTTAGAATCCGTGAAATGGCAGCTGCCTTCATGCCAGAGTTTTTCATATCTATAATTGCTTTCCGAATGGCTGGAGAAGTTTCAACCCTTGGCATTGTTAAAACTTGGTCAATTGTTACTGAACACAAAAAAAATAACCCAAATATTCAAGAAAAAACCAATAATGTGACGGCGCGGAATGTGTAAAAAATGACTCTTGCAGTAGAAATGGAACATAACCTAAAATACCGTATCTGCGCAACAGTTAACTATTAATAATATTTTCCAACATCAAACTGTACAATATACTGAAATTTGAAGTAAATTGGCCGAGATTGCAAAAAGTTATGCGTGAAAAACGGTTTCGGCACTCACTTTTGGGCGCTACTGTATCTACAGAAAACAATTCTTGGATGGATTATAGGTGGAACTGCCCCTTCCATCTGTTCAACAAGATCTGAGTGTCATGTTACCACCGTTTCTGCCGAGTTAGACCTACAGAAATTTTGGGAAGTCGAAGAATGCCCTATGATTAAAAAATTTACCGAAGAAGAAGAAAAATGTGAACAGCATTTTCGTAAACATGTAAGAAGGAATTCTAGTGGACGTTATGTTGTCGCCCTACCAGTCAAAGATTTAATTAAATACGTACATTTACCTAATTGTTTTTCAATCGCCCCTTTTTGAAACCTATTTTTCAGAAAATTTTTATAATACACTTTTTGATTTAATTTAAAAGAAACATTCCGATAATTTCTGTAGTACGTTGTCTGTTTTTTTTTTGTTTTAATTTTACTCGATCTTGTACTGCTCTCAAATTCAGTGATTTTCTTTGATTGGCGGAACTAACGCTACACAGCGTAGGCCCAACAATACTCTCTTGCTGGTAATCCCTTTCTTTATTAACCCCATGCTGTTCCAAAATCATATAATTACACCTTAACTGTAAAAACTTATTCTTTTTTAATTGCCTTAATTTATAATCATAAATGTTAAGTGTGCCTTTTACAGTTCAATATACCCAAAAACCCACAGAGTTTCAATTTAATCCAGGCAGTCGTTTTTTTGTCCCACTTGTCTCAATTCCGCATCACTCACATGGTGAATTTGAAAAAAAAATTCAAACAAAAATTTTTTTTTCAAAAAAAAAAAATTTTTGTTTTTTTAAAGACCTAAGGAAATTAAAAAAAAAATTACCGCCGGCATTAGCGTTACCCAAAACGTACCACGTGTAGGTTGCACGGTCGGATTTACGTTTCTTTTTGTGCTTGCGCACGTGTATGTGTGTATTGTTTTTTTTTCGCAGAATGAGACCCCGTGGTTCGTCACTTCCACAGTATTTTGTGACACTAAACTCATTCTTTCAAAAATTGTGTGTGTGTGCTAATACCGCGTATTGCCACCTCTGCTACTTATAACGGCCCGTAACCTTTGAGGCATATTCGAAATGCAATTTCGAATCATTGACTGTGGAATCCGTCGCCAAGTATCGATCAGTGCTCGCTCTAATGCTGGTAAGGTCCTTAAATTTGGGTAATTCCGACGTAATCGACGCTTCAGGATATCCCAGACATACTCGATTGGATTAAGATCGGGACTCATCGCTGGATGCCTCAACAACGTTGTCGTGTCTTTGGAAAAACTGACGGGTGACGTTTGCTGTGTGAGGACGAGCGTTGTCTTGCATAAAAATGAATCCCCTAGCATTATTCCGTAGAGCCAACACAACGGGTCGTAAGATGTTGTCAATGTAGCGCCTTGCATTTAGATTTTGTGTGATAATTATCAAAGGAGTTCGTGTAAATCGTGAAACTCCTCTCCAGACCATCACCGATTCTCCGTTATAAGCAGCTACGGGCCGAGTGAAGTTCCGTGAAAAACTCTCTCCCTGACGGCGCCAAACTAGGGATCTTCGGTCATTACCAAACAGGCATAAACGAGATTCATTGGAGAACAAAACATTGTTCCATTGCCTTATGGTCCAATGAGCATGTTCACGAGCGTAAGCCAGACGGGCTCGGCGATGTGTGTTTGACAACATCGGTACTCGGACGGCACTTCTGGATCGCACTCCAGTCTCACGGAGACGATTTCGAACCGTTTGAATTGAAATGCTCCGTTGTTGCTGCCGTCCTTGTCGCTGCTGTTGTTTTGTTTTTGAAAAAAAAATTTTTTTTAATTTTTAAATTTTTTTAAATTCGCCAAGTGAGTGATGCGGAATTGAGACAAATGAACATAGGCAACATAAGTATTGCAAGTTGAACTATCAAAAGTAGCAGCTTCATAGAGCAAACGACCAAGAATCTTTCTTTGCGGAAAGGATTCCAAAAACTCGTCCTTAAAGAGAAGCCAATTACGCTCAGCAGGGCACCAATTTTCGTACCACTGTTTCGCATCATCGGTTAAAAATCTGCCAACTCTTATCAATGCTTGAAGATCGGACCATTCAAACTCGTCTTTGATTTTTGTTATCTCATGTAACCAGCTTTTGGCGTCATCGGTTTGCGAATCAAAATACGGCAAATCCGCTTGATCCCGGGAAGTTTTATTTTTTTTAATCGTTTTTAATAAATCAGTAAATTACTTTTCCATTGTAACGGTGTAACGTGGACACTATCACACTTCTGATGTTAACTTTAAAGGGACGAGCCCAACAAAAACAAAGTTTTTGTATTTTGTGTAACTCCCATTAACAAAGTAAAACTTAATAAACAGTAACTGCTGCAGAGGCGTTGCATGTGTGTGCCAGGCCAATGAGGTCGACTTCTTTCTGCCGTCTTTTCTGGACAAGCGTGACAAGCAATTCTTCCCTCACATTCGTATAGGTTCGGGAACACCTCTAACTACTCGGCTTCTAACAATATATACTTTTATAACTTAAAAACTTACTTAATTTTAATGAAGACATATAATTTTTTTGTAATAGTAAATTGTACTTCAAAAAAAGTAACTTGGCAGCTTTGTCCCCAAAAAGTCTATTACGATGAGGATCATAAATGAAAGGTTATTAGTATGTAAAAAAAAGTTCCTGAGTATGTTAAATTTGGGAGAGTCGCAAGTTCTAAACTGGGCAAAGAAAAGTAATGATTGCGGTTTGTTAAAAAAAACTACATCGAAGAATACTAGAAAAGATTCAAAGATAATCAAAGGAAAGTTATCACATGTAGAGGACTTTTTGAATAAATTACCCAAGATGGAGTCACATTACTGTCGAAAAGATTCCTCAAAATTATATTTAGATAATTTATATAAGTCTGCTCAAGATGTTTATCGTGATTTCTTAAAATCTATGAAAGAGCTGAACATTCCAGATAATGAAGTACCTAGCTATGGTTTTTTACTTAAAAAAATCTAAGCAATGAATATTGATATTTTTCAACCGCGAAAAGACTTCTGCGATACTTGTTTTGCTTTTAAAAATAAAAATATATCTACCCATAGAGCACAAAATATTGCTGGAATGTTACCAAGTTGCACATAGTTACCAATATTGCAGGAATATTGCAGTAATATTTTTTTGTAATATCCCTGATTAAAAAAACATTTCAAATATTCACCCATGTAAAATGTATATCTATATAGTAGTCAACTCAAATGTTTTTGAATGTTTTCAAATCGTTTTTAATCATTTCAAATCTCTTTTTTTAACCAGCGATATTGTATTTGTAACATATATTGTTTCATTAAGAGATAATAAATAAATCTATTATAAGAGATTATATCTTAAGAGACATAATTATGTTTAAAATTTTGGAATATATTTTATAGGGATGTATATTATATAGAAATGAAGGTAAATCAATAGATGATATATTTAAGTCTCTATTAATTCTATTTATATTAAGCATACACAAGATTTATAATTTTACCTATTTTTATTGTATTAATAACACATAAGACATACAATATATATATTGTTAGCCAACTCTTATTTTTATTTTAACTCCAAAATCTCTACTCAACAATCCCTTCTTAAAGGCTTTTTCACTCTGTTCCCTCTTCCGTCGAAAAACTACGCTTAAGTTGCTTTTGGTCTTGTATTTCCCCGCGGTGTGTATGCCACGCCTCCTTTGTTGTGGCGCCAACTTCAAATACCCATCGGGAAATACTAACATTATATATTACATTATATTATATGTAAAACAATTTATGTGACACTTCTTTTGCAAGTTAAAGGTTAAGTAATGATACCAGGAATTCATCAAAATTTAACCTCCCAATACAGTTGGTCATGAGCAACCTTGTCCTTCGCGTACACAATCTCCATCCAATATATTACTGAAGCAAAACAGTACTGATGGAAGCTCAAATTTTCATAAACATTAATTCCACAGAAAAAAATGTTAAAAATGTAGATTATGAGAGTACAATAGGTGAGATATTTTTTATCATATACTTACACTATATTTTACCATACATTGCAGTATATCACGATGAACGGAATTAATTGCATTATATTTATTTTCAGACTTCCGTAAATATGTGGTGAGAAGTATTGAAACTTTGCTCAAGGAGAATAGAGTCCTTGCTGCTGAATTAAAAACTCTGAAAGCCCAGATCACACATAGCAATAATGCAAATTTAATTGTTGACGATAGTGATGATGAAGATATATTACTCCCAATTCGTAGTGATGAACAATTTCATGAATTTGAAAGAAGTCTTCAAGAGAAACTATTCTTTCCGAAATTGGTAATATATATCTACTGTATGAAAATTATATTTATTAATAATATCAACAAATAATACTGAATTTATTTTATGTGGTTTATAGAGTCTGCGATGAGAATCACACAAAGGGGTAGCACAATGGGCCCAACTAAGTGGTCTAAGTGCAATTGAACTAGTGTTCACCCCAATAAATCCTAATCCTAAAATCGTGTTATGGGTAAATTAATCACTGATAAAGTCGCTGTTTAGTATAGTTGGCAAGGAGAAAAGGAAAAAAGTCAATAAATAAATTACATTATTTTGCAAAGCTTGTCAAAAGTAAGTTTCTATTGGGATTAATATTTGTTGTCTACTTTAATTATTAATCACTGTTTATTTGCAGAAACAATTCAATCGATGTGCCCATTGTCTTCAGAGAAAGAAATAGAAGAAGCTGTCAGACTTTGGCTTTCTCATGCAAATACAAGGTCGAAACGTGCTGCACTCAGAAATTAATTATATTGTAATAGAATTTAATTTTATTAGATATCGTATATAATTATATATAATTAAAACAAAAAAATTATTATTGCTGTAATCTTGCAAGACAATATTCCCTCAATCTTGCTAGCAACATAAAAAAGCGATTATAGGAATGTTACTGGAATGTTGCAGGAATATTACCTGCAACATTCCAGCAATATTTTGTGCTCTATGGGTACAGAGGAATACAATAATCATGTAAAAGAATGTAAAAGATCGCGAATTGTATGTACCTTGTAATTTTGTACAAATTATTCAAGAATCTAGAATGAAAAAACCGTACAAAGTAAAATATCTGGATTATAATTTTTTTTAAAATTACTCTGATTTAAAATTTTTCAAATCAATTCGGCCTGGGAATAAACCTGGATCACCAACTGTATTACAGTTGAGAGGATTGAAATATAATAAAGACAAGTTAATGTTTAAATTATCTTTTGATAATGAATGGAAAGATCTTTCACAACGTTTGAATAAGAAGTATTCTGTCGAAACTGAAATTAAGGAGTTGTATTCAAGAGAAATCCCGTTAAACAAGCAAAAATACACGGACTTACTATCACTCAAACCATTAATACCAAAGGACTATCATTCATTTTATGAAAATTTAAAATACGTGAATAATGAAAAATAAAGAAGAAATTTTTTTAAATCGGCAAATATTGTCTATAGGCTATAATAATAAAGATTATATTTTATAATTGTTTGATTTTATAATTCTATTTGAAAAGCAATGAAGGTGATTGAAAGTATTAATGAAACTATGTGATATTAATACTAATGTTAGAATTAAGATAAAAAGTTTATTTCACGTTAAGAATGGACTATACTTTAGTAATTAAGAACTAATATTATTTAAAAGTTTAATAATAACTTTTTTACTTGATTAAGAATGATTTAAAAAAGTTGATCTGTTCGCAATATAAAATAATTTATAAAATTTATTCATGTACTTTTATTGGAAAAGAATAATACGCAATCACGTATGTTACGTTTTTTTCTCTGCGACAAATACGTATCTCAACAAATAAAAGAAAAAATAATGATTAAATATTATACTTATCTTAAAAATTTACCAAGAGAGTGAATATTTTTTAAATAAATAAATAAAATTGTTAAATTTTTTTTAATTTCGTTAAAAAACGTTTTTTGTCTTTCCTGAAAAGTAGTAGTTTTTGAGATACGAGGTTGCGTCGGAAAACCATCGAAGTGTGTGTAAAGCGATACAGAAGTTTGGATGTGTCTGATGGGTTTAGACTAGGTTTAATAATTAGTGTTGTAAGAAATAGATCAGTTGTGAACAATAGACTGAGATAATAAGCATTCATTAATAAAGTTAATCTAACAAAGGTTATGGGCCCAGGATAACTCAAAAAAACAAAAAGTAAGGTTAAAAATTCCATAACCACGTACAAAAGAAACAATAAAAATGAGTGCAACGAGTAATGTGTTTGCAATTGAAAAGCTTATTGGACGATAAAACTATAGTGAATGGAAATTTTCCATGGAAGCATTACTAAAACTAGACGAAAACACAAAGTTGTGGACCCAAAGAAAGACCAAAAGGCGTTATCAAAAATAATTATTGCAGTAAAGAAGGTAAACTAGTCACACATAAAAACTCAAAACAGCACGAGAAGCATGGTGTGAAATACAAAGTGCATTTGAAGATTCAGGCTTAACAAGAAAAGTAGGTCTACTACGTAAATTAGTCACCACTAAATTAGACAAATGCAAAACAGTGGAAGTATATTGTTATACTATAATATCAACAGCGTACAAACTAAACGATATGGGTTTTGTAGTAAACGACGAATGGCCGGAACCTTGTTATTAGCTGGTCTACCAGAAGAGTACAAACCCATGATAATGGGTATAGTAAGTTCGAGGTTAAGAATCACTGGAGATTCAATTAAAGTAAAACTTCTACAAGAAAATGCATATGCAGCCTGCGTATATGTACGGTCTATTAATCAACAAGGCACGATATTAGTTAACATTTTGTGTGCAAAAAGTAAAGTAACGTTACTAAAAAGCTTAACGATTCCTAGATTGGAGTTATGTGCAGCGCACCTCACAACAAAGCTCCTCTTGGCAGTCAAGGAATCAGTTAAGTTTGAGATTAATCAAACGTTTATGTGGTGTGATTCGACTATTGTATTAGGGTGGTTGAATACACAACCACATTTGTTGAAGGTGTTTGTAGCTCATAGAATAGCTGACATTCAGAGCAAAACTGCAGACGCGAGCTGGCATCACGTGCTATCTAAGGACAACCCAGCAGATTTGGGTTCAAGAGGCATTCTGCCAACACAATTAAACGCTAGTGTTTTATGGTGGCATGGACCTTGCTGGCTTTCACAACCAACCGCGGAGTGGCCCAATAGCTCAAATCCAATGGCAGAATATCCGTTACCCGAATTAAAACGTATCGAGATATCCTGTCCCAGTTTAATTGTTAAATTCCCATTAAATTTTTCGCGTTTCTCAAATTATAATAGATTGCTGCGCACATTAGCGTATTGTTTGCGGTTTACAGCCAACTGTCGCAAACTGTCGGCTGAACGTATAAACACAAGCTTAACGGTTACGGAGCTTGAAAGGGCAGAACAAATGTTAGTTAAGTCAATCCAAGCTGAAGAGTGGCATGCTGAAATTAACCAACTGGCAGCAGGAAAAACCATTTCCCCAAAAAGCAAAATCCTATGCCTGAGCCCGTTTCTCGACAAAGGTAGTGTAATGCGAGTAGGAGGCAGGCTGCAAGCATCCAACTTGCAGTTTGAACGAAAACATCAAATGTTACTACCAAAGCATGCGGTCACTGAATTAATGTTTAAGTATTATCACCTAAAAATGAACCATTCAGGACCACAATTATTACTATGTTCAATTAGAAGTAAATTTTGGCCACTAGGAGCCCGCAATTATGCTCGCACAACTGTGCATAAGTGTATGCGCTGCATTAAATGCAAACCTGTCCATAATCAACCCCTAATGGGAAACCTACCCTCCGACAGAATTAATCCATCCCTTCCTTTTAAAATTGTCGGCGTTGATTACGCCGGACTATTACTAATTAAGGATAGAAAGGGTCGTGGATGTCAAATCACAAAGTGTTACATCGCAGTATTTGTGTGTCTAGCTATCAAGGCTGTGCACATTGAGCTAGTGTCCAGTTTAAACACTGACGCGTTTCTTCCGTCATTAAGACGGTTCATTTCGCGACGCGAAAACCCTGTAAAATATATTCGGACAACGGCACAAACTTTGTCGGTGCCCAGCGAGAACTAGCAAATCTATACGCTTTGCTAAACGACAAGAGCGACGACATAGCGGAATCATTGTCGGTCGACGGTATTACGTGTTCGTTTATTCCTCCAAACGCACCGAATTTTGGCGGTCTTTGGGAGGCTGCCATAAAATCTATCCTCGGACCCAAACGACCTAGAAGCTCTTACTCCATCACACTACCTTATTGGTCGCCACATGACTCTGATTCCAGATCTACCGCTGAGAGAGATACCACCAAACAGACTTTCTGAATACCAAAAGGTGCAAAGGCTTCTCCAAGAGTTTTGGACAAGATGGTAGCGAGAATTCCTTCAGGAACTCCAAGTTAGGCAGAAAAACGCCAAGCCCACACCCAATTTACAAGTGGGGTCAATGGTGTTGCTTCAGGACAAGCTGGCTCCTCCATTACAATGGCCGATTGGAAGGGTTATTGAGGTGTTTCCCGGACTCGACAACATCGTCCGAGCCATCTATAAGCGTGCTCCAACAAGGTCTTCCCACTACCCATTGAGAATTAAGTTCATATTATTGTGTTCAGACAGTGTAGTTTAAGGACAGTTAATTAGGTTACAATTAGTTATAGATGTATAGTTAATTTTAATTAGATTAGAGTATTGAAAGTCCAACTTTCAAAGAGGGGGCTATGTTCAGTACAGCGTCAAGTGCGGGGGTAGGCACCCTAGAACAGGTTTTTGCCAAGAGAAAAACTTCGGACCAAGGGTGCACTACGGGAACATTCAACAGCGTCTTTCTCATCAGCTAGTAGTGCGGGCAGTTACCCCATTTTGTGAAAGGTGACTTGGCACGTGGAATCAGAAGATATCTATCATCATCCGCAACACTTGGTGTGTTTATTTCCAAAAAAATTGCTATAGAGCAAATCTCTGACTAAATTTGCATATGATGTTGTAGGTCTTAGTTTACAAATTCGTCCAAAATTTGACGCAGTGAGCCTTTATACATCTTTCCTTTTTCCAAAGAATACAATCTGTCCTGGAGTATCATTTGCAATTTGGGCCATTTGCGAGGTGTTTTGCACAAATTGTCTAAAAATTCTTCTTTTGCGTTGTACTCCTTTTCACACATGTATTTGATGTAATTTTCACCTGGCCCATACGTGGTATCCGTATCACGTTTTTGCTTTTTATTATAGGACCTGCGTCTTCTCATTAAATTCCTTCTACTTTTCAGTTGTTTATGTCCATATTTTTTTATATAGATTCTAGGACTATGAAATGCTAAGGCTTTATATAAATTACAATGAAATTCAGCATTTGAATTAAATGAGAGAGCGGCCGCTTCACATCGTGTCTGATAAGCACCTTTTAGGGAAAAGTTTATTCGTTTTCCACCCAATTTACAAACGATAGAATTGTAGTGCTCAGCCACATTACTATCCATATTATGGATTAGGCTTCTAATGTTGCTCAATAATCTGTAAGTACACGCAGTCGCATCCTGATATAGGTCACACTGTTTCATTTCAGGTACATAATATTTTTTCTCTTCTGTAGGAACACATTTATAATATCTATTTTCGGCACATTTTTCGTGTTCACCAAATATGTGCGACGGTATATTAAGAATATCTGCTTTTAAAAATTGAATTTGTTCAGAAAAAGATGTTGAGTCAGATATTCTTTTTGTAACAGCCGATACAACACATTTACGAAATCTGACAGATTGGTTTAAAACGTACTTTCTCAAATAAGGAGCAACCAAATGATTAGTAGAATCACTGCGTCTTTTTTCTGAAATGTTGGATATTTTATGAATTTATGAACATGTCACAAAAAATCACTAACAATAAGTATAAAAAATGTTTAAAGTAAAAATTACTATTTTTAGGGCGGTGGTGGGTCCCGGCACCAATGCCACCAAATCCTTTTCTACTTCCTGTAAAAAAAAATTAATATTAAATTGTACAACTATAATAACTGATAAGTAATAAAATAAAACAATTCAACTTACGAGACATGCCTGCATAAATAGATTATCCTCTGCCGGCTAAAATAAATTAATTAATTTAACAATTCATTTGCACAAACTTATATTTACTTACATCATTTGTAGTCATTTTTGTAACTGAACATGCAGATACCAAATAATTTGAATTGCATCCCCTAAACGTTTCCTTTTTTGAAATATTCGTTATAAAGTTTATGACAGCATATTTCCATATTCTTACTTACACAAATAATTATGGTTATTATACACCAGCCCGGCCCAACCTTTTTTCAATAAATATTCTTGGCGATGTTCAACATTGTGGAGAAATACTAAGTTTTAAAATAACATCCCTGCAAAATTGTCATAACATTCAAATCCAAACAAAAATTTTGAATATCTTTATAAACAAATGCGTAAACGGGCGAACTGTAAAATTTTATAGAATGGCGATTTATTTGTATACTTGTAGAGGAGGTATCTCAGCTAGAAAGTTAGTCAAACGTGTTAAATCTTATTTCAACTCAGGTAATCCGTTAACAAAAGCCTTTTCAATGTTCCTTTTTAAGTCCTTTCTAAAATAATTTTGTTTATTTTGACAATTTATGAATAGATATAAGATTATAAATCAGAAGAATAAACGTAATTTTATGTAATTTTAGAACAAAATTTAAAAATAATAAAAAAGCATTTTAGAAAAAGTATAAAAGAAATATTAGTAATTATCATGATGCGCCCTGCCCAGTTCCATTTTAGCGATGCCATCCTCTCTATCACGTCGCATACCCTGGTTCGGCCTCTTATTTGTTCATTTTCTATTCTATCACTTACAAGGGGGTTGCAAATAGTCACCGTGGAGTTGGAAAGCGAAAACTTGGTGCGAATACCTTCGAAGGACGTGGAACCCGATGTAAAAGACTAGCACTGCGGAATAGTAACTGTTTTCGAGTTATTCAACAGTCTATTTTCATCGAATTTTCAATAGGAAATGACTATTTCCTCATAGATCTGTGTCCTTCCACTATGAGCCTCCCCGGCAGCTCTCGACCAACAACCCTTGTAGTGTTTTGGTAAAGTGCGGTATGCTAACCGGCAAATATGCTGGTTCGAATCCTGTTTTTTGCAATTTTTTTTTGCGGTTGTTTACAACTTGTAGGCAGTAACAAAAATCGTTTATTGATCAATGATATGTACAAATAAGACGCGTGTAAAGGTTCGCTTTTATATTAAATCGAGAATAACTGTTCTCATATTTATTGAAATATTATTCAATCACATTATCACACAGTTCTACATTGTAGGTACTAGACTATGGTCTAAAACTAACTCATACTACAACTTAACTTTACTTAATTCTACTCTTATATATATCCAATTGATGGTATAATCATCGTTGCATCGTTGCTTATTGCCAAATAGTGTTGAATCGCGCTTATTGAATAATGCATTAATTGCAGTTCAAAGTTTAAACTCCGCGTTCTAGATAATTTGATAATATGACATTTTATTAACCCATTACACCTCCGGGGTAATAGAAAAAAAATTTTTTTTTATTATTACTGCTGAACCCTTAAATTATATTTTACTACAAAGGTTCTTATCTTATAGTTAACTTACTAAGCACTTCCTTTAATTATGGTAGCGTTTCACTCTGTTTTTATGCACTGTAACTTTTTTATTGTTTATTTCGAATTCTATATTGGGTGGTTTATCAGCTAATACCCTATAAGGTCCTTTAAATAATTCCACCATTTTATTGCAATTTCCACTATTTTCTAATAATACTAAATCTCCTAACTTATATTTAACATTAGCAGTACTGCGTTGGTCATATAAATTTTTTCTTTTCAATTTAGATTTTAACAAATTTTCTCTCGCATCAGCACTAGCTTGTTGTAAACGAAATTTTAATTCGGATGGATAATTGTCAAAAGTATATAACGGATCAATCGTTTCACTAATTTCTGATGGTAAACGAGCTGTTTTACCAAACACAAGTTCATAAGGTGTGTATTTTGTTTCGGTGTGAACCGTAGTATTATACGAAAAAAACCAAAAGGTAACCAATTACTCCATGCACTATTATAACGTGCCGTTTGTATTCGCAAATAAGCTCCTAAATGTTTATGTGAATTTTCTAAAGAGCCTAAAGTTTCGTGATGATACGCTGTTGAATTTAATTGGTTAATCTGTAATAGTTTACATGTTTCAGAAAAAATATTTGACATGAATTCTGTGCCTTGATCTGTTACAACTTTTGTAGGTATACCATATCGCAGTATGAAATTATTTACGAATGAGTTTGCTACTGTTTGAGCTTCTTTATTTGGAAGTAGATATGCTTCTACAAATTTTGAAAGATCACATTGTATTGTTAGAATGTATTTATTTCCATTGATGTCTAAATCAAGTGGACCTACTAAGTCTAAAAATATTTTTTGGAAAGCTGACGAAGCTGTGGTAGTAATTGACATTTCTTGTCTATGTGGTCTTGAATGTTTGTAACGTTGGCAATCGTCACATTTTTTCACAAAAGATTTGATGTCATTTCGAAGACCATTCCAAAAATAAGATTTTCTAATGTTATTAAACATTCTATTTACTCCAGCATGTGCTCCTGTAGGTAGCATGTGAAATTCGTTTAATATTAACTGTCTTGTTGGTACATCATTTATAGAACGTTTATGATTTATAATTGTGATTTTTATGTTACATTTATTATATTCTTTGGAAAACTTGCTTAGTTCATTTATTAAGTATAATGCGCATTTATCATACTTTACAATAATTAATTCATTTATTTTAAATTGTGCACAAATTTGTGGGAGATCCTTCAACGACGCTCGAAGCTCCGACGTTGAGCAGGATTTACTCCATCTGAAATATATCATTTGCAACGTTGCATCATATAAAAAGTATTTATTATAGCAATATAGTTTTCCTTTTAATTTTAATTTGTTATATGTATCCTCTGGTATGAGTTTTAATTCTGTTGTATTCGATGGTTTTTCCAGTAATTCAACAATTCCAGGGTGATCAATCCCACTTATGTCGACTGAATCGTTATCCTTTATTTCATTTTGTCTCAGCTTTTTTGACTGAGCGCTTGTTAAAACGTTTAATGAATTTGTAATATGTGACTGTTGAGCCATTTCACGTGTTTACGTGAAATGGCTCAACATACCGGTATTTGTATGCGTGATAAAACATCAGCTGTAACATTATTTTTTCCTTTGCTATATTCTATCGTAAAGTCGTATTCTTCTAATGTAAGTCTAAATTTTGTTAGTCTACTAGACGGATTAGTCATACCGAACAAGTATACTAAAGGACGATGGTCCGTTTGAATAATGAATTTGTGACCATATAAGTACGGTCGAAAATGTTTAATAGCCCACACAATACTTAAAAGTTCTTTTTCAATCGTACAGTAGTTGATTTCTGCTTTATTAAGAGTTCTACTTGCATATGCTATCGGTTTGTCATCTCCATTGCAAAGTACAGAACCTATTGCTATACCTGATGCATCTGTTTTAAGAATAAAATTGTTCTCATTTTTAAAATTTGGATATTGTAGAATTGGTGTTGTAGTCAGACATGACTTAAGATGTTCAAAACTTTTTTGACATTCCGTTGTCCATATAAAAGAAACGGTTTTTCTGGTTAGTTTGTTTAATGGTGCTGCTATATTAGCAAAGTTTTTTATAAAAGATCTGTAATAATTTGCAAAAGCAACAAAACGTTTTGTAGATTGTGCATCTTGTGGCACTGGAAAATTTTGAATAGTTCTAATTTTTTCTGGATCAGGTGATACACCATCAGCAGAGATGTGATGTCCTAAATATACAATATCTTTACACATAAAATTACATTTATTTGGATTTAGTTTTAAATTAACTTGTCTAAGTCTCTGAAGAACTTGAATTAAATTTTGATTATGCATTTTTAAATTTTGTCCATAAACTATTAAATCATCTAAATAAATAAAACATCTTTCATAATTAAGATCTGCCATTGCTATCGTCATAGCACGTGAGAAAACACTTGGGCTTACTTTTAATCCCATCGGTAATCTCGTCATTTGATATTGTCCTTTATTCGTAGTAAATGCAGTACATCCTCGACTTGAAGAATCTAATTCAACTTGATAGTAGCCTTGCGATAGGTCGAGATGTGAAAAGTACATTGCTCCTGACAATGAATCTAATATTTCTGTTATGTTAGGTAAAGGAAATTTGTCGCCCTGTAACCTTTGGTTTAGTTGTCTATAGTCAATAACAAGTCGCCATTTTCTTAACCCGTTATTGTCTGCTTTTTTCGGTACAATTAGTAAAGGTGCAGACCAAGCTGATTGTGCTGGTTCTATAATTTTATTTTTAAGCATTTGTGTTATTTGCTTATCTATTTCTTGCCTTTGACTTTGTGGAAGGCGATATTGCTTTATATATGCTGGGCTTGCATTTTCCTGAATTAGCAATTTATGTTTGTACGCATTAGTTGTCGTTAGTGGGTCACTGGGTAAGTGAAATACATCAGCATATTTTGCGCAAATGTGTTGTAATGATTTCTTTTCTTCTTTATTTAAATGGTCATTTTTTATTAATTGTAATACCTCTTCTACGCGTTGTACAGTAGTATATTTATCATTGTAAGATACAACTTCATAATCAGAGATGTTATCTATGTTTGGTTGAAAATTTTTGATTGTAACTGGTTCATCTCGTGTATTTAAAATGTGAACTGGTACCGTATTTTCTTTGTTGTTTGGTTTCACCAAAGTTCCTGCTACAAAAATACCTTTTCCCAATTCTTGTGGTAAAATCACACATTCGTCTTTTTGCTCAATTGATAAATGTCTAATTGTTTCACATCGGGGCGGAATAATAATTTCCGTATCAAATTTCGATTTTATTGGAATTTCTATCCTTTGAGAATCTATTAAAAATGAAAACTGTGAAGTTTCGTAATCTATAATTGCTGCGTGTTTGACAAAAAAATCTGATCCTAAAACGCCTTGTATTTCGTTGTCAAAAGTTTTTATGATTAGAAATTCGTGCGTAATGCTTTGTAAGCTATTATTGATGTTCAACGAAATTTTTGCAGAACCCCTCGACATTGTTGATCCTGAAACTCCTTTTATTTTGACTGTGTCATATGAATTTATTTGTTGATTCTTATGTAAACTTTCAGAAAAGAAAGCACTTATCGATGCTCCAGTATCTATTAATAATTTAATTGTACGATCTCCATAACCAAAATTAATAAAATTTAAACAATTTACATTATAAATTACTGAATTTTGCCTTATAAGGTGTGGTTTTTTAAACTTAGTTTTCTGTTTGATATTCTCCGTGGGGGCCACGAAAAAATGTTTGCTCAGTTGTCTTATTAACAGAATTTGTTTCTGCCTCTTCATTAGCAACACACATTTGCCTTTGGCTGCTATGAAAAGTTCTGTTACCATAATTTCCCGTGTAGACGTTTGTGGCATATTATATTTACTTTCGGTTAAATGGTCCACCTCTTACCTGCGTACTTCCATAATTTGGACTTTTATTATTCGGTTTTGAATTGAAACCCCTATTATAATTGTAGTGTGTCGTGTTAGTATTTCTTTTATTACTATGATATCCATTGAATGTTTTATGTTGTTTGTAATTATTATAATATTTCTCCCTTGATGGATTTTTTGAAAACCTTGTCTTTGCATATGTAACACTGCGGAAGTTGTCTGATCAAGTACAGATTCATCCTTAGCCGCGTTAATTGCATCACTTAATGCTGTATAATTTCGTGCTTTTATAATTGTTCTTAATTCTTGACTTCTAATGCCTCTTGCGAACACATCGACAGCTAACTTCTCGTTTCCTTTTTTAAAAATGTCTATAACCTCAGTATTGGTAATACTGCCCGCTTGCGTAATGGTTAAATCAGCCATTAGCGTCTCGATTGATTTCCCGTAGTCATCAATTGATTGATTATTTTGTCTTAGCGATTGCATTTTTGCTACCAACGTAGTGCTGACTGTTTTGGTAAAAAAATTTTTTTCAAATATGCTATTAAATCTTCTACAGTAATATAAGTACTGCGAACTTTAATTTGATCGCGATAAGATAAACAAGCTTTAACTACATAATTTATAAGTAGTGATTTACCCGGTATATTCAGTGAAGGTTCATACAATTGAATTCCTTCAATTAACTGATATACTGTATCAACACTCACGTTCAATTTTGGAAGCAAGCTAGATGCTGCTTTTAAATTAAATTGTTCGGCCATTTTTATTTCCAAATTTTCCTACCTTTGGAACTGTCGCTGGCAATGGATTAGGATTATCTGTTGTTGGTCCATTTGAATTATTAAAGTGTTATGAACAAATATAAGTATGTTTTTTTATTTTTTCAACTGTTAAATCCGCTCTTCGTGATAAGTGAATCCACTCCAAACACTTTTTTTTGTCAACTTGTGGTTTTATAAAAGGCACAAATTTTACACCATCCTGTTTGTAACGACTATCAGACGTACAATTAGCGAATGCACAATGTTTTGTAGGCATGATAATTTTTGTGTTTTAATTTTTTTGATCACGATATTTATTTATTCTAATAGTAATAAGACGTACGTTTAACGTTGTTGTCAATAGAAAATTCAAAACATATATTGTACACCCCGGTGCTGTCTCCCAGCGGATCTTTTTTTAATCTTCCCAGGAAAAAGGCTAATTTTAAAACCTAGTACGCGATGAGACGTTCATGAAAATTTAATATCTTTGTTGCATGTAGTACACAAAATTAAAGAAGAAATCGCTGAAAAAACCGTGAAAAACTCCAAAACACAGTAGCCGTAATTATTTTCAATTATCACTTCTTCATCATTTGATTTACTCACTTTTGCTGCTGATGCGCTCGTAAAACTGGTGTCTTCCTTTTCCGTGAAATCCGGCCGAGCCAGTATGGGTGCCGCGTCAGCAAAATACCTGTATCTCCGAAAATAATTGGAATTTTGAAAAATCCTCTTGTATACATATTCTTAAATAGTTAAACTTTGAAAATATAAAAAAAAATCGATTTTTCTTTATTTCTACACCAGAATACCCCCTTAAAGGTCTTTTTTTTTTTATTTTATACTAATTTTTTTACATGACAATCAGAATATTAAAATTCTATAGGTCATTTTGCTGACACCAAAGCAGTTAAGCTCGTAAATGACCTGATGAGGTACTTCTCCATTGAGAAGTCCCCGTTAATCTTCCTTTAGGTCGGTTGGCCAAAGTTTTTTTAATCTTCTAGTTAGTTGTGGCTCTAAAAGTGGTTGAATTGCGTCATTAGGGTGGTGTTCTAATTTTTTGTAATGCTGGACACTTTTTTCCTTTATCACGTCTTTCACGAATGGTATGTTTAGGTCGATATGTAGCATGTGGTTGCTTACATACCATGTTAAAGGTCTTTTGAGAATAAAGTTATAATTTTTTTTTTTTATTTAAAAAGTGCAATTTATTTGTTTTGGGTATCTCTCGTGTATTTTTTTTAAATTATACAAGGAACTATACTATATCACAAAATATCTTATAAAAAAACAAAATACAATGTAAAATATTTTTTGACCACTTAAATTCCTTTAATGTACCACTGTGCGCTGATGTAAATACACTTTATAACAATCGTTCGCGTTATAAAACAATTAAAATAGAAATAAAAGATGGATTAACCACTAGCTGGGCAAATTAACAATAAGGTAACAAGAAATTCACAAAAAAAAAAAAATTCAAAACAAACGTCTAATCTTCAGAAACACAAAATGGAGGCACAAAGAACACAACCAACATGAGGTGAGACACGATGAAGAATGCTAAGGTTCTCCCGCGCATCGGTAGTGGCGGGCTCAGGTCCGGTTCTTAATATAAATGTCAACACTAGAGGGCGATACGCGTCTTACAACTGTGGTGGCCTCGTAACTAGTTTTCGCGGCGACCGCTAGAGGTCTGACGTTGGTGCGGAGAGAGAAAAAAAGAAAAAAACGTGCTGGTGCAACAACAGTGGCAATTCCTGTACTTTTTTTACTATTACTACCTTATTCAGTGTGTGTGACGTAAAGATATTTGCTTGCAAGGTGTAATCTGTTCGAACCGTTATTAAATATAGTATTCTTTTGACTACACAACTTGTATAAATCGATAAACTAATTGCTATTATCATTTTCACATACACTAGCTGACTTTACTAACTCCTTCTTGAAATCTTTCAGTAAGGACCGGATTTCTTTTAAGAAAAGATTTATACCACCCATTTCCTGGAACGTTGTCACGAAAAGGATTTTTTATTTTACTTTGATCCAAAAACTCTTTAACACTGGCTTGTATATTAATTTTTCCGCTGGGAAATCCTCTTCGTTGACAATCGATTATCCAACATACTAAATCATCTTCTCCACTGTGAGCTAATACAGGAGATGAACTAGGAGTAGCTTTGACGAATGCATTACTAAGTCTAAATTGGATTATTGATCTAGGAATACCATATTTTTTTGAAGTTGTGCATTGTGCTATTCGATGTTTAACTGCATGAATAAACTGTTTTCCCCGTGTGCAGTAATAGCGAAGGCCGATGAGCTCAACATGCCGTTGAGGTCTCCGGGCTGGCCTTTTAAAGAGGTTCTTAATTAACGCTCTCACGACTTAAGTCGTTGGCGACACCTGTTCTGGGGTGCAGTAACGTGCGTTAGGGGTGTCTTCTTAGGGCCGATTGTACCAAACACAAGTTCGAACTTGGTTTAACTGAACTAAGTTCGATCTAAGTTAAAACCTGCAAGCAAGTTCACTTATAGAAACGGTTGAACCAACCATGTTGAATTCAAGTTCGTTGGAATAATGTCGGCACAAATATGTATCACAAACGACAATGGACGCAATAATATACAAAATTGCAAGAAGAATTGCAAAACCTTCAAATGGCAAATGTCGTTTTAAAAAAACAAAATATATGATTCTATACGCACTTACATCGCAAAACAAAATCGGTGATTTTAAAAGGTATCGTAAGATAATTTTATAAGAAATAGGGATCTGATTTTAATTTAATTTAATTTTAGAAAGAAATACGAAGAATCTCACGCAATAGATTAAAAATACTATAAATTGAAGCGGATAGTTTTATTATTTTTATAAATTGCCTAATAATAATAAAAACAATTATTAATCAAATATTTAATTCAACATGGAACTTTATTTCTTACTTATATAACCTTAAAATTAGTTAGAAATAGGTTTTAAAATTAGAAATCTTTAATTCTTATTTTCCTAGCCTCGGTGATATTCGTTAACTACGTAACTTTACATTATACTTTAACACTAGCATTATACAAATTTTGAAAAAATATGAAAAGGAGGGCCTTAAAAAAAATTACAAATTTGAACCGAAGAAAAAGCTGAAAAGGCAAAACTAAAGGTTTGTTCCAACAAGCCCTTTATGACGAGTTCACGAACACGTGCGGAAACAAACTTGTGCGCATGACTGGTATATGAATTAGTACAAGAACTTATCAGAAATAGACCTTTGTTGGAACGCACAAATTTACAGAGTGTGGATTTGTGAATTGTATTGTGAAATATACATCAACAAAATGACAGGTAATCAATTATTATTTTGATATATTGAAATACTTGTAAGCATTTTAAGACCTAGTAGATTTTACAAAAAAACTTTCAGATATAATAATCCAAAATAAAAAAACATCAGAAAATGTCGCTTCAGAACCTGAAAGAGACATGAGGTGGACCCTAACAAGTACAAAATTATTTTTGGACTTGTACAAAGAAAAAAAGGAGAAGGTCGGAACGTTACAAACCAAAACTATTAAAATAATGTGGAAACAAATTGCTGAAAAAATGCAAAACTTATTAAATATTAAAATTGAGGCAAGTCAGTGTGAAAATCGCTGGAGAGTTGTAGAGCGGGGATATAAAAAGTTTGTGGATAATCAAACATCCACTGGGAGAGGAAAAAAATTTTTTGAATATCAGGAAGAAATGGAAGATATTTTAGGCAAAAAGAAAAATGTTTACCCTGAAGTATTACTGGAAAGCGACACTATTGACCTGCCGCATGAGAACGAACAGATTAATGTAGCAGAAGTAGGTATAGAAAATGTACCAAAAACATTGACATCAACCAAAAGATCCAGGAAAAGACGAACGTTGTTAGAATCCCTAAGCAGTGATAGAAAAAAATATTATGAAGAAAGAATAGCTGTAGAAAAAGAAAAGGTAGAACAAATGAGGATTCGCAACGAATTAATTAGGGAAAGAAATTCAATTTTGAAAGAGAGACAATGCAATTGTAATATGTGATTTGTTTTTTATTATGTATACCTAATCTTTTTTATTTTTAAAAAATATTTTTAGTATTATAAAAATTTAGCTTAATTTGTTCATAGTTTCTGTAAAATATTTGTTTTATTATAAGTAGTTGTGTATTTTGCTCATAGTTTACTTTTTAAATTGTGTTTTTTTTAATTGATAGGTTTTTTTACTTAATAATAATATGTTTTTTTTTACACAAAAATCTTTATTATAATACTATACAATATACCTATATTAAATTTACATCGGTAAAGTTTCCACAATTAGCTGTCTAACATCCTGAGCATTTCTATCGTCTTCATTCTCATCATCCTCATTTACTTGAGTCGTAAGTGCAGTAGGTGCAGAAGTTTCTTCTTGAAAGTCAATTCCGTCATTGAGAGCTATATTGTGTAAAACACAGGCTGCCCTAATCGTATGCACTATGAATCGTATATCCCTTATTTTTATGTGGTATAATTGTCGGAATTTTTGTTTTAACATTCCAAAGCAATGTTCTATTACGTACCGATTTTTACTCAGTTTTGCGTTATAATTTAGCTGTCTATTGCTCAATTGACCTCTATTTCGAAAAGGTGTTAAAACATGCCGTGTTAAAGGGTATCCACCATCTGCTAGTAAAAAGTAATTACCACATTTCTCTTCCAAAGTTCGAAATAGTGAAGAGTTTCTAAATACCCTACTGTCATGCACGGAGCCTGGATAACCGACAAATATGTCTATTATATTTTTTTGATGATCACATACTGTTTGCATCTAAAAGGAAAATTATAACAAATACATTTATTATTATGCATATTAATGCCTTACTTGTATTGAATAATAACTTTTCTATTCATATAAGATTCACTGTCATCATTCGGTTTATCTATTCTAATGTGGGTTCCATCAATTGCACCGATGACTCCTGGAAATCCGTTGGCTCGAAAATGTTCTTCGCTTACTCTTTTGTCTTCTTCTGTTGGCCATTTGATAATTTCTGGAGACAGATTGCTTAAAGACATTATTACTCGTCGTAATACTCTGTACAAAGAACTTATGGTAATATCGAATCTGTCTGCCACATCACGAAAATTAGCAGTTTCATGCCCCATATACCATAAAGTAATAAGGACCTAAAGTTATTCAAATTTATAATAAAAATTAATATTAATGTAAAAATATACTTGTTCAGTGGCACTGATCTTTCCATATTGTCCTGACTGCACTTTACAAAATTGGCTAGATTCGTATTTTCTTACAATATCGTGTAATGCCCTACGAGTCACACGAAAATGTTCAAAAAAAGTTAAGTCATCATAATTTTCAACGGTTTCTTCTAATATGAAAAAAAAAAGTTTTTTTAACAATAACCATTAAAGACCGGATGTTCAGGTTTTCAAAAGATTAGGTAAATACTATTGAAAACTGCACATTCTTGCGGTCTTTAATAATTATTAACAATATAAAATAATTACCATAGAAGTTACTATTTTTGGTACGAGAATTTCCTAATATTAGAACCTCTTCGTCATCAGATGAATTGGAAAATGTTGAATCTACATCTGTTTCTAAGTCACTCATGTTAACTCTTAGACCCTATTGTGCTAAAATGTTAATGTTAAATATTATATGCTTACATTTAAATAGTAGCAAATATTGCACAAAAAACGACACTTAAAAAAACAAAAAATAACCTGATTATAACCGATATAACTTAAATTCAATTAAATCTTACCTTTATTGTATCCAAAATCACACACAATCAGACTCCCGAATTAAAAAAGAAACCAACTCGCAGGTGCTAACCAATAGTTTTCGTTACGAATCAGGGATAGTTTTGACAATCCTCCGACTTGTTCGTGTATGCGTCAGTGAATTCGTTGGAACGCTTTTGTAACAGTACTTGGGATTGTCAGAGACTCTGTAGGAACGAAATATTTAAAATGCGCAGGCTTGAAACGTCCTTCTGATAATCACAGAAGCTGTTGGAACAAACCTTAAGTAAGGAACTGGCAATGGAAGAGAAAAAATGAATCTTAGAGGAGAGAAAACAAAAACTGAGACAAGAAAAAGAAAAACATGACTTGTACATGGAACAAGCGAGGTAAAAACATATGTTATATGTTCTTTTTTTCTTTTTCTTTTTCCCTAGCCTGTTCAAATCCATTTTTGGACATAAGCCTTCCTTAACTCCCTCCAGCGTTCACGGTCCTGTGCCATCCTTCTGCTTCTTCGTTTAGTTGTTTTATGAGTTCTATATATCTTTGGTCAATTCTACTGTTTTGCAGTCCCTTATAGACAGCCCAGTGTTCAATGCTGTCAAAAGCTTTTAGGTAGTCTATAAATGCCATGTAGAACGGAAATCCGTATTCGTTGGATTTTTCTATCAATATTTTAATTGTTAATAGATGATCCCTGGTGCTATAATTTTGTCTAAAGCCAGCCTGTTTGTGGGGTTGGTATTCATCAAGTTTCTTTGTCAATCTCGTAGTAATTATTTTTGTCAGCAATTTATATATATGGGACATCAGACTTATTGGTCGGTAATTTTCAAGCATTGTATTCTCTCCTTTTTTGTATATTAATATGACATTGGCGTTTTTCCATGATTTAGGTATTTCGGCATTTGTTATATGTTGAGGAACATAAATTAAAGATCAACGAAATGAAAGAAGAACATTTACTAAAATTGTCTTTGTTGAAAGAAAACCATAAATAAATATCATTATATGTTTAATACTGTTTATAAAGTCTTGAAATATTCGATTAATTTTCGCCTAACTCCATTACTAATAGCATTGTATATATAATACTAGTAGGCCAACCGTCGATAACTTTTGGACACGATTGATAGATGGCGAGGACATAATGTGTCGAAATTTGAAAAAGGTATAATTCTTTGCTATTTGTAAATTTGGAGGCGGAGTTCATGAATCTAAATATAGAATTTATAAGTTTATACACATATCAGGGACGGATTTTAAAGCGCTTAAATACAGAATTATTGACTACGAACGATGAAGGAATGGTGCAGCGACTTCAACATGAATTTGCGTTAAATTCGTCTTGTTTGATTTCTATCGCTATCGTTTACAATTTTGTTATTATTAGACCATACTCTCCAAATATTTTCAAAAAAAACTACCTATTAAAGAGTTTTCAAAACAACTTACTATTTTTGGAATAACTATCGATTTTAATGAAATTTGTGCGATGTACTATCACAAAAATTAAGCAAAAAGATAAAAAAAAAGTCAATTTTATTATTTAAAATTGCTTTAGATATTAATTAAACAATTTTGGTAGGTGTGTTGTTTAACAGATCTACCAAAATTGTTGAATGCTGTAAAGTATTTTTTACATCACCTAATTTTTTTAAAATTGAGACAAAAAATATAAAATATCTTCACAGATTTTCAAAACACTTCGCAGAGGAATTAATTATTTTAAAGCATTCATGATTTAGGCTAGGATTACTATTACAAAATTCCAATATTTATACTTGAAATAGGTATTTAATGAATTTGAATATTCAAACAAAATACGTTGCATAAACCAGATACCTAAGTGAACGTGTCACCGAAAGTTGTCGTATTACTACTTTAAAAGCGACCGTTGTTACGTTACGAAACAACCTTGGGAGGACTCCAGGAAATGCAACACATTTAATTAATTGTTCCCATCGTCATTTTTAAGACTTGGCATTTTCAAAAGGGGTTAACCCTTAGTTACTCGCACGGCTTACCGTATCGCAATTACTCGCGCGGTGCTTTTCAGGCACCACATAAAAAATAACTTGGTTTTAAGGATTATGAAGGTATTTTGCCCATTTTTTAATGTCATTCACATTATGCACTATTGATTTCCCAACAACAACAAAAAAATTAATACCCAATTTACAATTAAGTGCAAAAAGAAAATTAACTAAAATCAATGTAACAAAGTCTATAAAACTGTTCAATAATCATTTTCTATTTTTTCAATTTGCAATAAATTGATGTAGGATTAACAATTGGCAATAGCCCGTTGTTTTTTACTGATTCTTTTAAAATTTAATTTTTTTTTTAATTTTGACAACAAAAGTTTAATTCTAGTCAGTGAATTTTCTAATTTGGCTGTTTTGATAGAATGTGTTTCCATCCACATCACCGTTAAAGTTTTCAAAATCGTTCATAGTTTCGAAAACTGATCACAAAAATGTGTTGCATTATATATTTGTGCGTTAGTTCCAGTTAGATTGAGCAAGTGAAAAAAAATGCATAATGGTCATTTTTTGGTTTTTCAAAATAATAAATAGTTTTATAAAACTGATCAATAGTGTACCCCTCGCTCCTCCAACTCGTTAGAAATGTATCTAACACATATTTTAAAATAAATGTTTCGAAAATAATAACATTATTACTCGCACGGTGCTTTTCATGTACCAAAGCCACAACAGTTCAAACATCGACAAATAAAACACTTTTATAATGTCCAAATTAATACTTTCAGGTGCCTATCGCACTCTAGAAAGACTAAACAAAGGTTACATGTGGGTGTACAGGCTCGCAAAAATTTATACATTTATGAATTACAAAAACTGTTGGCGCTGGTGCCTGAAAAGCATCCACGCGAGTAACTAAAGGTTAAATTTATATTTGCTGGAAAGCCCGGAGAAGAGCGCTTCTTACTATTTATTTTACAAATTTTTTTTTTAGAGGTTTGGCCCTCAGGACACCCTAAAAAATTGGGCGGAATTCCTAATATAGAGGTATGTTTGCCGCGGCATACCGGTTTGGGGGTTGAAGATACACCCCAACATAAAGCGAACAAATGTGTCATCAGGTCTTGCAGATTCAGATAAAAAAAAGTTTTTGTAAATCGGTTTAGCGGTTCTCGAGATATTCGATTTTAAAGGAATTGAGGGATTGCCCCCCGAGTTTATGAAATTTTCTAAATTTGACGTTTGAATTTTGAAAAAATTTTAAGTGATTATAGGTCTTATGAGAAATGTAAAAATGATGGAATCATAATTTTGCTCTAAAAGTATCATAATAAAAATTGAGAAAGTAAGAGAAAATAATTTTTTTGATCATCAATTTATTAAACTAAAAATTAGTCCATGGTGCCCGTAAAAGTTTTCTATCGCCTGCATAAAATACTAAATTTTCAAAATAATTGATTCACTCAATCCAAAGAAAAAAATTATTTTCCAATTTTTACTTATTTAGACTTTTTGAAGAGACCGATATAGATTAAGGTCTAAAATTTTCAGGATCTTTTTATTTCTATAGTGTCTACATATCCATAAAATATCATTAGGATATTTACAAAAGGTATTTTTACCATACTTATCCCCCTATGGCTTTTTTGTAAATTAGTTTTAACAAATTTGAATACAAAGTGCATAAAATTGATTAATCATTAATTTTTGCAGTTTCGTACATATTTATTTAAATTAGCGCCTTCGATCGCCTACTTGCAATTTTAAAACGTCTATTTATATTTATTACTAAAATTTCATGTGAGAATTGCATGGTAAGCCTTACAATTAATTCAAATCTCGAAAAAAAAAATGAAATATTATTATACAAGAATTATAACATCAATGATAACTACGTTTTGAAAACACTCAGTCCTCTATTGCAAAATTTTATTAATATAAGAATGTGTTCAGTATTGTCAAAAAGAGTTTTCTATAATTTTTTAAAATTTTAAAACAAAGTTATAAAAAAAGTAAAAGAAAATTTTCCCAAATTTTTAAATTCAATATGCAAACATCACAGAATATTTATAATAGAATTTTTAATTTTAACATTAATTTATAAAGAATGTAAACTTAACACTAGCCAATCTAAAACAGTGTTTTCAAAAAAAATATCTATATTACAGCATTGTTGAAACTCATGTAAAAAAAATGTAATAATGTAGAATTTGCCACTTAAAGCCAATTTCTTTTAGTGGCAAAGGTAATTAAACGATTTAACGTTTAATTACTATTTTTATTTTGATTTTAACTTGGTATTTAACAAAAAGCTAGATTCTAACACAAAGGTAAATTCTTTATAAGAGACATTATGACTGACTGGTTTCTGATTTTTTCGTAAACTCTATACTCTTAAATTGTTTTTTCTCTCCTTGGTGATATACTTTTGTTTTTTCAAAACCCCCCGATTTCAAACAATATCTAAAATCCGCTCTAGTTCTGAACAAGATTTAAATTAGTGTATAAAAGTTAAGTTTTGTTCAATCTTTTATGTATCTTGCCGGTATTATTTTAAACAATTATTTATTCTGTGTATTGTCTTTTTTTTAATTTGTGTTTTCAGGTATATAATTTTTTTATTAAATTTGCAATATCTAAAATTTTGTATCTATTTTTTTAAATAAATTTACATTCAAAAAATTGTTAAAAATTTAAATCGTATGAAAACTTCTTCTCATTATCTAAAACCGCAATTTAAATACGAAATGTGACTGGTTAATTAAATTTAGTGTTACACAATAACTCGTAATATACTCTTGTTAGATAAAGTAAATTACAAACATAAAAAACTAAGAATAAAATGAGAAATATGTAATTTACAGATGTTTCTTAAAGTTCAATGTAAAAATTCCCTTAATTCGAACCTGTTACTCACAGTCTCAACAAAACCTTCAATGCCAAATAATTCGTACCTCCTACCACAATTTCTTATTTTTGATTCACACCAGTTCAAGTTTTATAAGTTAAATATTTTACCACGATGTACCAGCACAATCGGTCAACCGAGGTTGTCCTACTAGTATTATATATACAATGCTAATAGTTTCACTACAGTTTTGTATAGGTATACCGGGTGTTTCATTTAAAGTGCCACAAGCTTTATAACTCCTAAACTAATCAAAATTAAAAAAAAGTACAAGTATAAAAGAGTCTTTCATTTATTAGATCTATACAATGACATAAATATAAATTTTGTTTTACTTCTGGTTTAACCGGAAACGGTGTCAACTTCCTTATCTTACATAAAAGGGTATTTATTTTTTTTAATAATTGGATAGAGCTTGTCGAGAGCTTTTCAAATATGTATAACAAGTGACCATTTTCTTAAAAAAATAAATTTTCTATTTAAAAATGTGGTGTTACAATAAGGTGCCACAAGCTAATAACTCGTAAAATAATCAAAATTTAAAAAAAAGTACAAGTCTAAAAGTGTTTTTAATTTATTTGATCTATACAATGGCATAAATATAAATTTTGTTTTACTTCCGGTTTAACCGGAAACGGGGTCAACTTCCTTATCTTAAATAGAAGGGTATTTATTTTTTTTTATAATTGGATAGAGCCTGTCAAGAGCTATATAACAAGTTACCATTTGATTAATAAATAATTTCATAAAAAAATATTTTTTTATTTCAAATTGTAGGGTTTCAGTAAAGTGTCACAAGCTTATAAGTTCTAAGCTAATAAAAATTTCAAAAAACCTGCTAGTAGAAAAGTTTTTTTAATTTATACGTTCTATGTACAAATGTATAAGAAAACAATCTATGATATAATTTTACGTTTACACTATACGTTTTCGTTTATACCGATTTCTTTTTTTAAAGATTTTGTTGAGAAAATGGTCACTTGTGATACATTTTAAGAAAGCTCTTGGCGAGCCCTATCCAATTATAAAAAAAAATAAATACCCTTCTATTTAAGATAAGGAAGTTGACACCGTTTCCGGTTAAACCGGAAGTAAAACAAAATTTATATTTATGCCATTGTATAGATCTAATAAATTAAAGACACTTTTATACTTATACTTTTTTTAAAATTTTGATTAGTTTAGGAGTTATAAGCTTGTGGCACTTTAAATGAAACACCCGGTATATTCCGTATACGTAATTGCTGCTTCCATTTCTTCAGTTTCGTGTGAAATTTCATAATCATTAACCATACAAGCTATATTATGTAAAATAGCTGTTGAAATAATTACTGCTTCATCTCTCTCTCTCTATTGAAAGTCTTATGCCAAAAGCTAGGATAGGAAATCTTCTTTTTAGCACTTCAAAAGTCCGTTCAATTGGATTGCGTGTACTTATTTGCGATTTATTGAATAAATTCTCTTCGGCTGTTTGAGGATTTGCTAACGGTGTAATTAAATAATCTTTGACGCCATATCCACTATCCCGACTAATAAATTTTTGAATATATTAGAGTATGCGCAGACCCAGGCCAACGACAAACTATGTCGTTAATTTTCAAATTTAGCGTGGCATACACTTCTTCTTCTTTCCCAGCCTAAGATGTCCACTGCTGGACGCAGGCCTCCCTCATGCCCCTCCATCTATCTCTGTCCTGTGCGATCTGGATCCAATTTTCTGCGATCCTACACATTGAATATTAAAAACAAAAAAACCTTTTCTGTTTCTATATATTTCGGCGTTTTGTCCTCCAGTTGATTTAATTTTTGCGTATGTACAGTCAACACCTCCTATACAACGAGAAAAATTTTCTATATTGTAAAAACATTGACGAACAGAATCTAGTTCTTCGTCAGTAGAAGGTATTACCACAGAATAGCTAACAACCAGAATGGCAACTCCTTGTCGGCGCGTTTGATCGCTGTCAGCCACTCGACGGCCATATTGAAAGGCAAAAAGCAGAAACGGTTTACTAATAAAGTAGCCGAAACTCAGAAACGTACTTCATATTTTTAAATCTTTTGTTGCTGAAACTTAACATTAAAAAACATTTTTATTTTTAATGTGATTTGTACGTATATAAGAGTAATTTGTTTTTTTATGACCAAGGCTTATATTTAAAACTGGAAGTGCATTACAATAAATGTAAGACCAGTTGTTATCTATATCTTCATTCATGTTTCCATATAATTAATTTTTTACTCATATATGAAATTTTAAAATTCCGATTTGTATATTTTAAAGAATAAAATAATTCTACTCGGCTAAACAAAGTTTTTAAAAAAATATGTGGAAAATAGACACAAGGATGTTGAAAATCTAAGACATTATATAAATTTTCAATTTTCTCTATTACATCGTCTTTACAAACAATTGATTCAAAATTTGTTTGAAAAAAGACTTCCACACATATTTTAAAAACACACGTGTTAGAATCACAACAAATGTTTCTATCCTTTCAATATGGCCGATATCGATGCGCAGTTAGATTGCGCGGGCTGAGTAAGATCCCATGAGTTGCCATTCTGGTTGTTAGCTATTCTGTGGCATTACTATAAATTGGTTTCTACGTTTGGCTATTGCTTTTGTTACTTTATTTGTAGCTCTGCTTACTGTACACGGAGAAAAAACTTAGGGATTTTTCCTATTTTTGCATAGGAAAAATTTCCATGTTGACATAGGAATTTTTCCAATGTTAACATAGTAAAAATTGTTGGTAGTAAGATCCTCTTTATAACTTTCTTCTATTCTCATGGGACAAAATTCTTCATTATTTATAAGATTTAAATTATTTCTATGAGAGTAGCAAAATCTGCAGGGAAAATTTGCTTTAAAAGACTCAACAAATACATTTATCCTGTGTACGCCTAAATTGTCACCCAAAACCGCAACAACAGTAAAATAAACTTTTTTTTAATTTTCATTAAAATTGACCCATACTCCCTCACTTTGTAAATCTCTCAATTCATCAATTACATCTTTTAAAATTGTTTCAAATCCTAACGACTTAACATCTAGACAATTAAATAAAGCTAAGATATATGTATTTTCCAATTTAGATTGCATAAACTCAGGTAAACATGAAATTTTGACATAAACCGTGCCATTCTTTGTAATCCCGCGATGGCTACCTAAAGGATTATTTGGCATATATTCATCGAATGAAATTTCTAACGGCAAAACGAACTTATTTTGAAATTTTGCAGATATTTCCCTCCACAAAGATCCTTGTACCAAAATTCATCAAAATTCCATGGCTCTCTGAAATTACTTTTTAAAAATCCCTTATGTGCTCTAATGAATTGAAATAATCAAAGTGTCATCGGCATCGGCATGTGAGGTGGTCAAATACCAACACCCTACAGAATAACAAATATCAAGGGGTTAGTTGGAGTATTGGAGATGCCTTGAATTAACTCCAGGTTCGTTTTAACTCTACCCTTTCGACATCTGATAAAGGCTTGTACCATTAATGAAGTATCAAACTATCTCTCAATAAGAAGAATTACCATCAGAATAACTTCCTTTAGAAACTCTCATCGCTCAAGTTTTATATGAAGCTCCGATTACCTAAAAAAGTAAAAAAAATAATATTCAATGGAACGATTAAGTGCAACGCTTATGTGATGTACCATGAACAAAGCTGCACATCGACCAATATAAAAATAACAAAGTACTCACTTTATTGTACCAAAATGAACACGTAGAGCCTTTAAAATCCTTCCATTTCACGCTATTTATTTAGAAGTTGTTCAGTTTTTTGCTGCAACTTTAGATATATCTCCACGGTGTTTGATTTAAAGTTGCACTTTCAATAAACTAAGCTTAGGCATGGTTTAATCATTACATTTGCATAAGCTCTGTTTGTTAAAATTTCATAATAATTTAATTACCCTATTTATTACAACTGTACTTCTTTGTTTTCGAAGCAATTTCATCTTGTAATTTCTCCAATAATAATACTACGGGTTGTTTTGGCAATCTTTTTTTTTTTAAAGTTACCCGAGTCGAAATTTAGCGCCGACATTGAGCTTCCATTCCGGACTCGGAGGCTCAAACTAGTCTATTCCTAGGTTAAATTAAGTCCGACTTTGGTCTCCAAAGTGGTATAAATTTCCATTTTTACCACTATGGGGTTCAAAGTCGGATCTGATGAAAATTAAAATTATATCCGATTTTAGACCTCTGTACCCTATTTTATAATAATAATAGTAATTTATATTACCGTGGATTTAATTCGCATTTACAATGATTAGAATACTTTTATTTAAAATTTTCAAAATACATAGCTAAAGTTTAATTGGTAAAATAAAAATTTAAAAATAACAATTACATTAAAAAAAAGAAGAATAATAATCATAAGTATTATTATTAGTATTTATAATAATTAAACTAATATTGTATGTATATATAGATTTATTTTGTATTATAAAAATATACAAATGCATCTATAGTAAAGAATTACCTAGTAACTTTGATAAAACAATATTCAAAATTATAAAATACCTGGATTACTCTGAGATTTTGTAGGATGGGTTTTATTTTCTGAGTTAGTAACTTTTTAGTAACCTGTTACTGTTTTTTCGGAATTAGAGATAAATCGGTAAAGGTTAATAATAAGAACGCACTTTTTAGGTTAGGCTGCCCGACCTTAAGATTTATTTGACTAGTGGACAGTCATCAATGTAAAAGAACACATGTAAATAGGGAGTGTTGCCACTAGGGCTTACAATACCGGGATTCCGGGATCCCGAATACCGGAATCCCGGACGATTTTTGTCCGTTATTAAAAACCGGTATTTATGTAAAAATACCGGTATTTTAGTATCACATTAGTTGATACAAATTGAATTTATGCACAATATAAATCTAATTTAAAATAATATTAATTAATTACAATAAATTTTTTTTTGAAGATAAACAATTTCATTGTATTAAAACCAATATCAGGCACATTTATTACACATACCGAGCCGAGTATGGCACCATCGAGAAGCGGCGGTGTCGGCAATATAAAGCGATTGTTTATGTTTTACGTCTACTACCCAATGAATAGGTCTCGTTTATACAAATACATAGTGTGTAACACAAAAATTATTAAATAGTTTAGATTAGTTTGTTTAATTTTGCAAATCAGCTTTTTATTAATAATACCGGTTTTAATACCGGTATCCCGATATTTCAAATATCAAATACCGGTATTCAGATTTTAGTTCGGTATTGTAAGCCCTAGCTGCCACGTCTTTTTCATATAGTCGAACCCATTTAATGTCATTCTCATAAATTTAATAGCCAAGATTTTAAAAACATTTTAGTTATTAGTATTAACAGTTTTTTATTTAAATATACATATAATTAATTTGGATGTTAAATAATAAACGTAATAGTGTAATAACCAATGTCAACGCTTAAAACCATAACTTACATAAAAAGTATTTAGTTTACGCATAAAACTATTCTTAAAACTACTCTTAGAACTATTCTTACAACTATATTTCATTTAACGTTGACGAACTTCTTTTATAGATGAGAAACGCTGATTAATTAGGACAGCGTTTCGGCATCAAATATTTGCTGTGAAGCACTGATTTTGCAATTACGTTGAAGAATGTGTTACATGACGTAACAATATGGCATGAAGGATTCACTCTGATCCGATACTGAAGACGCAAGTACATTAGATTCCAAATCTATATTGTCTCAAGCATTATCGTTATAAAAAACAGTCTTGCCAATATATGTTTTGGGAAAAATTACTTTAAATAATTCGAAGGCTTCACGGATGGTCATAACCATTGTTCTCTTCTGGATTCTTAACTTCATTCCCGTATTTGATTTAATTGATTTCACATTTTTATCTCAGGCATTTTTCTGCTAATATCATCCCTATTATAGAAATTACTAATCTGTTTTTTTACGTCATCCGTCAGTTTTCGAGGCACTATTTTAGGGTAGTCATTTTTGTCAGATACCGCAACTTGGAATTCAGCAGCAATTTTTTTGACAACTTCAACTGCTTTGGTGGGACTAGCTGGCAGATTACGTTCCACTTTTGTCACTGTTGTGATCAATTAATTTTCTATCCGCATTTTAATTCCAGTCACTGTTCGTGAAATAGATTTGATTATCAATAAGAACTATAATCTTGCGTTTTCGCAACTGAAGGGTTTTAACAGCAGTTCGGATCAACAATTCTATAAAAACTAACAAGTAACTGTTTTTTAAACAACAACTCTACTGTTTTTCTTTCAGCACAGCCCTCCACGACGTCCGGAACATTTGCCGTCGTCACCTTAACCTTAAAATACAAAATATTGACATAAGTCAACTTCGTCTGTCCTAACAGCCACAACCTTTCCCAGTGTACGAGAATTGCGGTATGTAGTGCCTGTCAGTTTAATTTGCTCTTCTTTACGCCGTTTTCTAGAAAACAGCATTCTTTCTTTAGATCTGACTAGACAGTATTTTCAAATCTTCGTCTGCCTCCATTTTCCTTTTCATGACTTTTCTCCGTTTTTCATCACGAATCCTTTCTTGACGGAGATGTTTTGCATGGAGTTCAGGATTTTCTTTTAACTTTCGCCTATATTTCTGCGAAACAGTCTCTTTTCGTTGCTCTTGTGTCATTTTAGCCAATATTGCTATATAAAAGAGCGAAATATAATAAAAATACAGCTATTAAATATAAATCACCATTGATATACAGCATATATTATTATTCAAGGCATAACAAAATAATAAAATATATGTTAAATCACACAATAACGTTAGTTGTCAAGAGGTTGCACCCGCGATCCTAACATCATAATCGCGGGTGCAACCAATTTGAGTCTACGTTTACTTTAATTTGGCCAACATTATACTCTTAAAAACGATTGATTTAAGTTTGCCTTTGATTTCTTCTTACTTTTACAAAGTTTCAAGACGTTAGCACTTTATTTCTGTAAATAACACAAACTTTTATATCTTTTGTATCGCGGGTGCAACAAGCTAACAATGACAACTTGTAGTTAATAATACTTAATAAATAACAGTTCAAGTATGGCTTGAAATATATATATATATATATATATATATATATATATATATATATATAATCATAAGCCCTTTACCTGTTTGGTGTTGGCTTGTATATACATTATAACAATACTCATCTACATACTTGACTTAATTAAACTAAATTAAACTGGATTGTTTATGTTATGAACAAATTTATTACATTTTTTCCTGTTGTTTGTCATTGCTTTCGTCTCCTCCACTGTTTTTCCTTTCCTTGTTAGTATTTTTCCTAAAGTATTATCCCATGTTTCCTGTGGTCTTCCCCTTTTCCTTGCTTGAAAAATGGAAAGTTAAAATTAATGAAACAAAGTCTACAAAAGTGACTTTCACCTTACGAAAGCTACAATGCCCACGACTCACCATTAACAATATACAAATCCCGGTTTCAACAAATGTAAAATATCTTGGAATTCATCTAGACTCAAAACTCACATGGAAGGAACATATACAGAAGAAACGGAATACAAATGGACATGCGCCTTAGAGAGATACACTGGCTCCTTGGAAGAAGATCCAAACTGTTACTAGAGAATAAAATACTACTATATAAAGTCGTTATCAAGCCGATATGGACATATGGCATCGAGCTGTGGTGATGCGCCACTAAATCCAACACTGTTATTATCCAAAGATCACAAACTAAAATCCTCAGAGCCATGGTTGATGCATCGTGGTATGTGGGTAACCAAATACTGCGCCAAGATTTAGGAATACCATTCATCAAGGACGTCATACAAGAAAGAAGTAATAAATACCACGATAGGTTAGAAATCCATACAAATCCACTAATACAACCTGCAAGACCGAAACAACAAAAGATTAAAACGATACTGGCCAATCGACCTGAAGTAAGGTAGCAGGGGTCTGATCACTGGAGAAGACATCAGGACACTAGTGAATTCAGTATAGTAAGTGAATTCTAAGTTAGCCAAATAGCCTATAGAATATATAATTCTGATTGCTATTCAAATAAATTATAAAAAAAAATCTGCATACATTGCGGTTAATGTGATGTCCAATACAGTGATATCTTGCACATAGATGTTAACCCTCTAATGCCCAATTTTTTTTATTGCAGCGCAAAAACTCTCCTTGCATAAATAAATGCCACTGATAATGAATATGTATTCAAATTTTTGTTTTTGGTATATCGTCACAAGTTATACCTGATAAAGGTATGCCCGCCTTGAGGCGGACCTGGGTAGTTATTTCAAATAAGTTAATGTAACCGGTTTAAAAGAAAATTAAAAAAAAGCTTTATATAATTGTACAGATTTAGTCCAAAATACTGATTTCGATAAATGATAGATTTTCTATAGCAACTTACTGAAATATGACACAAAAAAGAAATTTTAAGGTCATGTATAGAATAGTTACATAATCAAGTACATAAATACAAATTTAGATTTAAGTTGTTTTTTAATATATAAAAAAATTATTGTTTTACATGATACAATGCAAACATAATTTAAGCCCACGGGCTGAAGTAACATTAGAAAAAAAAATTTTATAGTAAAATAATACAATATTATTATACAAATGGATCATCGATATTGACGTCCTCTTCTATTATATCATCGTTAACGTCATTTCCAATATTCATCAGTGCCTTGTCATAAAAAGTACGGTCCTCTTCCGTTAGTTGAAGATATTTTAAAAGATGCCTAACGTTGGCCTTCTTTATAATAGTAATTTTGTTGATAGGTAATGATGGGTTCACTTTTTTTAAGGCATTAGAGATGTTTGTATTGTTACTTTTTAATATAGTATGCGAACAAGAAGCACCGGTATTATGTATTTTTTAGAGATACATTCTTTCTTCCCCTGCGATAAATAAAAATACGTTGCTCCGTTATTTTAAAGGGTAATCTAGCCTTTACCATATTTTTTGCTAAACCTTTATAATCTTTTATAAACCATGATTTCCCATTTTCTAAAACTGTAGAGTTTATAGAAAATATTTCATTATATTTTTTTGGACTGACGATTTTTTCTGTTTTTCGTATAATTTTTTCAGATCGTCCAAAAACCCTATCTGGAGGCATAAAACTATGGCCTCTTATAGGAAAAATATGATAAATTTCTTTAAAAATACTGCTTTGTATGTGACATAATAGCATAAAAATAACAGATGTATTTTTATTTTGACCTGGACAAGTGTCTAAAAAGAGTTTTAAAATGCGAGGTCTCTCACAAGGATCGACTTTAAAGTATTTAGATTCTAAAACATCAAGAAAATGTTTTAATGCAGAACATACTTCATTAGATCCTTTGCCACTTTCATTTTCCGTCCAAGTATATAGTTATGGTTTTCGCTTTAACCTTTATTTATTTATTATTAAACTTAAAACTATTCTTAAAACTACTCTTAGAACTATTCTTACAACTATATTTCATTTAAAGTCGACGAACTTCTTTTATAGATGAGAAACGCTGATTAATTAGGACAGCGTTACGGCATCAAATATTTGCTGTGAAGCACTGATGATGCAATTACGTTGAAGAATGTGTTACATGACGTAACACTTCCCTCCTTTAAATTTGAACGTCCTCGTTCAATAGTATTTGGTTCTTTGGTTCTTCGTTGTGTTTTTTTTTGGTTTCTTGGGGGGTGTTTCTAACTTAGTTAGGGACAAGGAAAACAAAGGACTTGCAGTGCCAAGATTTTCATCCTATAGCAAGTTCGTCCCTAAATGTATTCCTTGCCCACTCCCCCCTTTTTTTTAAATTTCTTAACTATGGAGAGAAAAACAAAGGACTTACGATGAGAACGTTGGCCATAAATGTATTCTCTCCACGCCTAGGTTCGTTCCACGCAATGATTTAAGAATCTCCTGGTCCTAGCAGCCTTGTCGGATAGAAATCACTTGCTTGGTGGGTCAATCGTCCAAATAGCTCCAGTAAGTACCAATCGTGGATCCTGTTCACAGCGCCAGTTATGGTTTTCACTTTAACCTTTATTTATTTATTAACTTAATCACTAATTCTTAACTCTAACAATTATAATAATACTACTGCTAATTAACTAACTCCTATTGAACGATGGCGCACTTCATTTATAGGTAGTCTTCGTTTCGGCATCGCATATTTGCAACGAAGCATCAATGTCGAAATTAGGACACTGTTGCACTTAAGCTAACATAACACCTCCTTCCTTTAAATGGGAACGTCCTCGTTCAACAATGTTTGGGCTGTATTCTCAATTTTTACTACTGTTCTCGGTTTACAGAAAAGATCTTGAAGACGAAGTCTGTAGTTAATCACAAAAATCACTATTACAATCGCCAAAATGATTAGAATGGATGTGACTCCGTAGTGTGCCAAATGAGTTATTGGTCCCAGATGAAACGGTTGATTTTGTAGATTTTCAGCTTCCTGCTGAAGCTCATGGGGATCTTTAGGTGTCTTAGACTGAGTCGTGCTTGTTGGTGGTAATTCAAAATTTCATTTGACACTACGGAAATTGGAATCTCAAACGTTGGCAACGTGTTGTCGTAAACGGTGTTTTGAATTATAACCCGGCAGTTTGAGCTAACCATTTTAATCCCACTAAGTAGTTGCCTGATCAGTTGTTCATTGCAGTCTTCGATAATTTCCTGTTCTTCTTTAAAAAGAACCAAAAGTTGATGATTTTTTATAAATGTACTATTCTATAATTGTTGGAAATCACTTGCTTGGTGGGTCAATCGTCCAAATAGCTCCATTAGGTGCCAGTCGTGGATCCTGTTCGCAGCGCCAGTTATGGTTTTCACTTTAACCTTTATTTATTTTTTAAATTAGTCACTAATTCTTAACTCGAGTACTTTGATGGGCACATGCAACTGTTGGTATTTTATTATTTACACTATTTAACTTTAGAGAGTTTATTGTCTTTTTCCAATTATTTTTATTGTTATTCTTGCGTCTTCCTCTTCATGAAATTGTCACATCTGAATTATATTCGTCGCACATTTTAAAATTATAGAAAGAATATGTAATTATTCGTTGAACTGCGACTTACAAGCACGCTCTAGATAAGACTAATGTATGTAGGAGTAATATTTCTACATCAGGTGTTTTTATGTCGCAGTCGCCAAGGACTTAGTTGGGTTTGCAATATTAGTATTAGTGGACTTAGCTGAGTTTTGATATATTTCTCAAAAATTTAATATAATTTTCAAAGGACTTAAACCATATTTTTAAAATTATAATATACAGGAGGGTCGGGGAATGTTAGCACATAACATACCAACTTAATCTCAATTTTTTATATTTTGAACTTAGGAAGTTTTGGAATAATCCTCTTCAATTGTTTCTTTAATAAATGTAAACAAATATGGTATGGAATCTAAATTATAATTATTATGAAACTTTGAAAAACAATTTTTTGCCGCTGTGCAACAAATATGTATTTTACATTTAGAGATATACATTGGGTTTCGGATTTGCACCCAGGTTATGTACACCTCCGGACATAAGAGTATTTACATGGGAATTTTAAGTTAAAGCTGTGAAAGTTATAGGAGTTGTTCTACAAGAGCTGCATTTGGAGTTGTTTACCGATGAAAACCCGCTTGTTTGACTTTAAAATAAAGCCAACTTATTTTAATTTTTTTTTTGATTATAATTTTGTGATAAAATTAAAATACAACAGTATTTGATTAAATATACAATGGGCTCTTGAAAAACAGTTAGTATAACGACAATAAAGAGATGACATTATAACTTTAAAATTATTTAATTTAATATAACAATTAAAAATTGTTGAGTATACTTTTCGATCCTTGCTATAGGATATTCTTTTTACCCAAGGATTATTTCGCCTTAGCAATTTAACCGATTTTACACCTGATGCAATCAAATTCTTTTCCCAATTTTTTAAATCTATATTAACTATTACTTTATAGAGCTTGTCTTAAAACTTCTAAGTAGGTTACGATATTTTTTGTTTAAGAACTAATTGATCTATAATATTGACGATCAATTTATCCCAATAAAATAGTGTATTATAATTTTAAATTTATAATGACTTCTTTTATATTGTCGTTATACAAACTATTTAATCGAATACTGTTTTATTTTAATTTTATCACAAAAGTTTAATAAAAAAAAATACATGTACAACAAGTCCGATAACTTTCACAGCTTTAACTGCCCATGTTAAAATTCCCATGTAAATACTCTTATGTCCGGAGGTGTACACTGCCGCCAGCCTGAACGATCCAACCATTCGGGATAGTGATTGAAGCCGTCAAAACGGGTATCGGCGGTAGGTAAATATGTTTTCTTGGACTGCTTTATGACGGGTGGTGTTGAGCCTCTTGGACGTCCAATTCTTTTTCTGGAATCAGCAATGTTTTTAGGTTTGCATAACATAGCAGCAACTTGTCTTCTAAACATTGGTAGTTGTATATTTAGAGTTTTGGAATGTCTTCGGTTTATTCGTTTATGCAGTAAACTTATTTCATTTATACCACTAACTGCCCAAGTCCGCCTCCAGACGGTATAACTTCTTGGACAGGTATACGTGTTTACCTGAGCGGTTTTTCTTTTCAAATAAATTTAGATAAGAGAGAATAAGATTTTGTACTTACCAGTAATTTTTAATTTGAAATGTTATCACTGAAACTATTTTATTTATATTTTTATAATATACCAATAATGCGTACGTCGATGCAGTAGCACTTTTCGGAGCAAACTAATTATTATTACACGCACACATTTTTCCGCGCGAGATATTTTTTGTGAGGCACGTACTGTTTATAGTGTATAATCGGCGTTGGTTATCGAAGCTATTCAATATTTGAATTTAGCATTATATGGGATTTAATGTCGTCCGCCTTGAGGCCGAGTTGGGAATTAGAGGGTTAAAAAGCGTTGGCCCATTATCGACCCTTGGGGTACCCCTGCGTTTATACTTTTTATTGTTGACACTTGCATTTACTCTGACGGCAAACTTTCTATCAGTGAGGAAGGATTTAATTATTAAAAATAAATAAGTTGGTAATTTAATTTTTAACAGCTTGTAGAGTAGTCCATTTATCTACACCTTATCAAACGCTTGAGCTATGTCTAGGAATACCACCGTTGTGTGCAGTTTTTTGTCGGATCCCTTTTCTATGATTTCTGTGATTCGTGGTAGTTGTTGGACCACTGAAAATTTTGGTTTAAAGCCGTACTGGAAAGGTGGGATCATACTATTCCGGGTCAAGAATTTTGTTAAACGACCGTGAATGTTTTTTTCCAGTATTTTGGATAAGGTGGGCAATAAGCTGATAGGGCGATAACCTGCAGGATCCTTAGGATTTTTTCCGTGCTTGTAAATCATTGTTATGTGCGCTAGTTTCCACGTGTTGGGAAAAATTAAAATTCAATGGAACGAATAAGTGCAACGTTTATGAATTGTAGACTGATCTGCCACGAACAAAGCTGCACATCGACCAATATAAAAATAACAAAGTACTCACCTTATTGTACCAAAATGAACACGTAGAGCCTTTAAAATCCTTCCATTTCACGCTATTTATTTAGAAGTTGTCCAGTTTTTGTATTTCTTTGTTTTCGAAGCAATTTCATCTTGTAATTCCTCCAATAATAATACTACGGCTTGTTTTGGCAATCTAAATCTATATTTAAATTCTTTTTCGTCCCATTTAATAAAACTGTTTGACCTTTCTCTAAAAATGTGGGGCCGTCTAACTCGATTTGTGATCTAAAATTTTTGTTATTGTCATTACTAAATTTACATATAACCTTCCTAATCTTTCTTACTAAATGTAGAAGTTCTAAAAAGTCCTCATTTTCACTAGACAAAATAATTTCTTGTTACACTTCCATTGTAAAAATTAACAGAACTACGATCGAACAACAGTTTAACGATTGAAAACTATCATTTAAAACTCGGGTTGCACCTTGATCACAAATTTGAACTGAGGTTATCATCATCATCATCATAAGCTATATCATCCATCGTCGGATGTAGGCCTCCGCCAACGTTTGCCATTCTTGTCTGTTTCCTACTTTTTGCATCCACATGTGGCCTGCGAGTCGCTTTATATCATCTGTCCACCTTGAACTGAGGTTATACAACTCGAATTTTAAAGGGAACTAGTTTTGAACTTTGGACTAAGTTTAAACGGGGATTGAACTCAGTTGGTACAACCGACCCTTAAGGTTGCAGCGTGGAGTGCGACTTGAGTGTTACAATCTTTAATTTGTTTATCCGTGTATTCTTTTTTATATTTATTATTACTTTTTACCTTTGGCATTTTATTTACATTAATACTTGAGTATGGGTATAATCTAAAAATAAATAAATTAATGCAAGTGAAATAGGTTTTTAACTTTCATATAAATAAACTCCTGTTTGTGAAAAATGCAACACCCTGAAGGAATGCCGCGATTAAGCTGAAATTTACAGTAAATGCAAAGTATATCGTTTTATACAAACGATTCAAATTTCAGAACAACCACGCATGCGTGGTCTGAGCAAAGCCTTCTAAACTTCTGCAAAAAACTCTACAGATAGAGGGCTGTAATTAGACTTTAACAGTAGTCATGTTCATGGTAGCTTATGGTAAACCTTAGATAAGACGTAACTATGTTTGCTCGACGGCAAAAAGTGACGTTTCAACAACTGACGCAGTTTGAACGGGGGAGAATCATCGGGCTTCGTGAAGGGGGATTTTCTTATCGGGAAATAGCGACTCGTGTGCAGCGGGACAGCAGTACAGTGATTCGAGTTTGGAAGCAGTGGACCGACGAGAATCGGACAACCCGAAAACCTGGGAGTGGACCTCGAAAAGTGACATCAACGCGCGATGATAGACACCTGGTTCGCATGACGCTGATGGACCGTAAAGCTACATCTAGACAGTTGGCAGCACATTGGTCAACCGCTACAGGTGTATCAATGTCTGCTTCGTCAATTCGTCGACGTCTGCTGTACCATGGAATTCGTGCAAGAACTCCTTTATACAGGATTCCTCTCACCCAAAACCCCCGATGCCTGCGGCTGCGATGGGCTTGCCAACATATAGACTGGCGTGCAGATTGGCAAAAAGTGGTGTTTTCGGATGAATCGCGTTTCAATTTGTGACACAATGATGGGCGTATTCGTGTTAGACGCTATGCCGGTGAACGTTCCCTGCCGGAGTGTATTGTCGAACGCCATAAAGGACGAACTCCTGGAATTATGGTTTGGTGTGCGATTGCGTATCATGGACGATCACAGTTGGTACGAATTGTGGGTAATCTGAACCACAATAGGTACATTAGTGAAGTGCTGGAACCTGGAACCGTTCCTTTCCTTCAAAGCATTCCTGGAGCTATCTTTCAACAGGATAATGCCCGTCCACGTATTGCGAGGAAGGTTCAAGACTTCTTGTAGGAAAAACAAGTCCAGCTTCTTCCGTGGCCTGCGTATTCGCCAGATATGTCGCCTATTGAACATGTTTGGGATTTGGTTGGTCGGCGTCTCGCTCGTGATCCTCGTCCTACAGATTCTATAGATGAACTATGGGTGCGCATAGAAACAATATGGAATGCTCTTCCCCAGGAAAACATTCAAAATCTTTTTGACTCCATGCCACGTCGTATAGCAGCACTTATTAAAGCGCGTGGTGGCCATACCAGATACTGATTACGGATACTTAATATTATTTTTTTGTTTTGAAAATTTTGTCACTTATTTGTACTATCACCAGTTCTTTGTGTATTAAATTTCATTTAATTCTGATGATTCCTTAATGGTGTTGCATTTTTCACAAACAGTAGTTTATAAATTCATATTTTAAACAAAACAGTTTTGCTTAACTTCTTGAGTAGGTTAGATTCGCCGGTTCTGCGACACTTGTGCACATGCGCAGTAGTGTCCATGCGCAGAAAATGGTGGGGGATTGCGCAGAAGGTGGTGGGGGTGTTGCGCAGATGTGGTGGGAGTGTTGCGCCGATGTGGTGGGAGTGTATAGTGATTTGATTGGTTGAGGTGGGGCGTGTAGGGGGGTGTGTGTTGGATTGTGAGTGGTAAGGATGTGGAGGGGCGTGTAGGGGGGTGTGTTGGATTGTGAGTGGTAAGGGTGTGGAGGGGCGTGTAGGGGGGAAGGTAGTGGTATTGAGTAGTGAGTGGTAAGGGAAGGGAGGGGCGTGTAGGGGGGAAGGTAGTGGGATTGAGATGGGGGGATGGTAGTGGGAGTGAGGTGGGGGAGAGAGAGAGAGAGAGGTTAAGTTAGAGAAGAGAGCTGACGTCATATGTGTGTTTGAAGAAGGTTAAAATTTTGGCCGGCAGCCGGGTTCGAACTGGGTACTTTAAGCTTACGCTACCGCACGTTCGACCGCTGCCTCACGGAGCCATCGTTAAAGATTGCTTAAAATGTTGAATGGTTGGCGCAGTTGCATGAAAAAAAATTGTTTAAAGATAGTTACATACGGCACATCGAGGGAATACCGTTAAAATATCTAGTAATGTTGAACGACCTCGCTTCGTTATTGTGGGATTCCAAACAAAAAGAAAAAATGTTGGAACAGCTGATTGTTCCAAATTCGACAACTGCAATTTGCGTAATCTAAAACTATACATTAATTCCGAATGCTATCCTTACGATAATCTAAATTTGAAATTTTCAACCAATCAGTATGGGGAAGCTTTTATGCAATACATAAACTTTATGAAAAGCTACCACGAAAGAAACGATAATTTTTCACAATCAATTCTCTCTTATAAAGAGTTTAAACAATGTCCAATATTTGTTATCGATTGCTCGAAACAGAATGAAGAAGGTAAATTGGGATCATGTAATATTAGATTGGAGTTGGAGGCTAACAACAAATTTCCTGAAGATACTGTGGCCTATTGTCTAATCATTCCCTCCATGTTCGATTGCAAAATGTTACAAATGTATGTCAAATAAATTTGTATAAAAATTTTTATTTTATAATAATAAATTATTAAACTACATCTGTTTTATCTATCCAACTATTGTGTGTATTATCTAAAAAATGCAATAACATTTTTATCTATTAATAAATTATTTCATAATATGTTTATAACATTGCTAATTATAGTAATTAAATTATAAAACTTTATTTTGTATTATTATTTCTGCTCTTGCAATTTTTGCGTGTAAACTTTGCTAAAAATATTTGGATTGATTTTCTTAGATTCATATTATTATAAAGGATAGTTGCTTTTAAAGTAAAACGTTTGTATTTTTTATAAAACTTATACATGATAAAAAGCATATTTATTTTAAAAAAAATGCTTTAGAGGTAAAAGATAAATAAATAACAGGTAAAAATAAAGTGTATAAAGTAAATCATAATAAATTAAAGACGTTATCTTATTGGTTAAAAATGCTTGATAAATAGTGTTGTTATCTATTGATGAAATAATTTCTATTAATTCAGCAATAATAAAATTGTGCACATGTTAATTACTTTGCAGTTTACGGTAAAAAATGCTTGATAAATACTGTTTTTTATCTATTGATGAAAGATTTTCTATTAATTCAGCAATAGTAATAAAAAAAGCGCACATGTTTCTTACTTTTCAGTTTACGGTTCAGGAAATGTACTTTGTTTTGTCAAGTCGACAGTAAATTTTCTTATATAAAGTCGCTGCTATAATTCAAGGTATCATATACACCTAAGTAGTGTATCGCGAACAAGATGCATTTATTTTCATACTTTTTATGTTTGATTGCATCCGCATTAGTTATTCTTGCGGCGGAAGAAAAAGTATTCTACCCTCTTTTAAAAGTAGAGGAAGATGTATTGGTTAAAGAAATACAAATTTTGGTCAACGATCAGACATATAACATGGATAAAGATGAAACCTTTCCAATTTTTGAACGGTATGATAATGTTGTGCTAATTAATGAGTACCCAATGTTTTATTCGGAAAAACGGATTTATCCAGGTAAATATTTTCATTATTCCATAATATTTTAAAACTTTTTTAAATATTTACAGGTACTCCCATAATTCTGAATAACTACACGTGTGGGTATACACTTAATGCATACAAAAATTTGTATCCCATTGTGCCATATCAATTAAAAAAGAGTGTGATGTATTGTGGTCACTATAATCTAAAGGATCTAATTGGTGATCACCGTCCTGCTAATTACAGATCTAAATGGTGGTTTACTTGGGAAGAGATGATGTCGGATATGCAGAAAGGTTTATTGCCTCTTGTAGAGGATAAGATATGCTTTGCATACGTGTAAATAATGGTAAATAATACGTGTAAATAATGGTGGGAAGGGGAAAGTTTTTTTTTGAAATTTTAATTAGGTGCCTATATATACAAACACAAAACATATACATTTCCCATTGTGGGTAGGGTGTACATAGCGGCTTGTTGTAATAAACAAAATGGCTTTATTTATAGATGTTCAAGGATTTTTAAATAATAATTTTGTTCCAAAAGAACTTTCCATCACATATGATGGAAAAAGAGTGTATACATATATGTTTAAATCTCCAATAAACTTTATGAGGTTATCCAGTGACGAAAAAAAGGAGGTGAGATGGTTGGAAAATAACCACCATACAATACAATACAGTGATGGATTTATTGAACCAGGCGAAATTGGTGTAATATTGCGAAGATTTCCTTGTAATTGTGTATACGTTAAAGGACACCAAAAAAAGAACTTTTTAAAAAAATTCTTTTTCTGCGAAATTATTAACGTAGAAGAAGATTGTTCAGGTGTGGATGTGAAATTTGATAAAGAATATCATAAATGTATTTATCATGGAGATGCATTCAGCATATGTGGTTATGTAAATGTTTTGAAATTGTATAGAGCAACAACAATGATGTTAAATAATTGCTCGGTACCTACATGTAATTATATATAGACATTGGAATATGATAATAATAAGCACATTTGCATTAATTACCTGTATAAAATATCTTTTATGATTATAATAAATATTTGGTTAATCTTGTTGTTTTTAATGATAAAAGTAAAAAAATGTTTAAGCTTAAAATAAGCAGGTTTTGACAAGTAAATTTTAGGTTTCAGCAAGTAATTTCAATGATGTTTATCATATTTACTAATTTAACTAGGTTTTCTAAAAGTGGGAGTATTAAAAAAGATCTTTATAAATTCATTGATACAAGTATAAATTTCATAATTGTGCAGAATGGCTTTTAGTGCAGATGATTGTGAAACTATTAAAGAACTCTCTAGGACTTTATTATTTGATTACATTGAAGAATTAAAAAATGAGAATAAATATATCGGTGAGATTGCATATACATTGGAAAAAACTAAAAAATGTTTTGTGGGATTGAGTGCGGTAAAAGAATTTACACCATCAATTCGTATCGTTAATAAAAATGAGAAAATTTGTTTTTCTCTTTCCGAGTGGTACGAGTTCATGCAATTAAAATCTAAAATAAATGATTTCTTTAAAAATCGTGTAACAACATCAACACTTCCCGAGTTAGAAATGAATACACATAAATTTAAATTTATGATTATAAATGGTGTGAAATATATGCAGGTATATCACTATTCCCTTTTGTAACTTTTACAAAAAAGTTGGGAAAAGTTAGAGAACATTGCTAATTTACTATATAAACATTTGGAGGTGTTGGAGATGAGATGTTTTTACGATTACTATAATACACTTCTACAAACAGCTTTCAGCATGAACTCGGAGGATGATGTGCTCACAACAATTCATAATTTATGCCAAGATTCTAAAACTGATAACGCTCTTTGTGTCCAAGAAGCTATATATTATGCACGTAATAAAGTGATCAGTGACTACGTAAACTACAAAGCATTAACATGTCAATTATTAAAGAGTACGTTCAACTAGTAGGTAATTCTATTAGAAAATGCGAAATTGAAGGCATCATAAATCTTACGAACGAAGATATTGCATATCTACCACTTACGTGGCTCATCGATCATGTAAATCCGATAACATTAGAAATTATTTGGAACAGACTTTCCGATGAGTATAAAGAAGCATTGGAATTGCATAGACCTTGTTTAAAACATTACAACAACGCATCCTGCCAATTCGATGGGCCTCCATGTTCGATTGCAAAATGTTACAAATGTATGTCAAATAAATTTGTATAAAAATTTTTATTTTATAATAATAAATTATTAAACTACATCTGTTTTATCTATCCAACTATTGTGTGTATTATCTAATCCTAACCATTTTACATATATCGGAATATTTAGCTTTTTGTATTTCATATTCGTAAAAACCGCCTTCAATTGGTCGTCCACGCATATCTTCCAGTAGATAAGTGATGGGATTGGTTAGTTGTACTTTTACAATTTTAAATAATTCCGTCGTCCATGACGGTGTGTACCCCTTTTCAAAAACTGATTTGGTTTTGGAAATTCTTACTATATCTTCAATTTTAAATTTACCTTTACCCGCCACTTTCATGTTATTATATACAGTATTCAGTAAATGTTTTTCATTTTGTTTGGTAACATCTTTAGGTTTCATTTTTATTGTAGAATGTTTCCGATTGTTATAGGAATCTGTAATTTCTTTTAATTTATCAAACCATATGTAGCGTCCACGCAGAGAAAATGTTTTATAGATTTCCGTTTTAATCGTACGAATTACTCGTTCTGCAATCGAAGCTTTAATCGTACTAAAAGTGGAATAATGGTTAATTCCATGTTTATCTATAAGATTTTTAAATTGAACGTTGTAATATTCTTTTCCCATATCCGATTGAAGATTTTTTGGACTTTGACGCGCACGTTTTAAAATATTAGCCATCGCCTTTGCAACATCAATTCCTGTCTTCTTTTTAACTGGCTCAGTCCATAGAAACTTTGAAAAACAATCGATAACAAAAAGAATGTAGTTATTGCCCTTATTATTTTTAGCGTAAGGGTGTTGTTTTAAGACTCTTGCTCTTGCTAAAATTTTTACATCCCTTTATGCCCAACTCTCCCCTACCTATTTTGTAAAAACACTAAATTGAAATAAAAGATTTATTTTTGAAAATTATGCTTTATTGCTTTGGGTGGGGGGAACAAAAAGGAGATCGCCACAGGTACGATGCTCTTGAATCTGTTGTTGAAAAATTAATATATATAATATATATAATATAATAAATAAATATACTTACATAAACAGTGTCTACGGGATTTAATTCTTCCCTATCGCGCTCAAAAAAAAGCCTCGCTCCTCGAGGCAAAAGGCCTAGATAGGAGGCCTCGACGGGGATCTCCTCCATTTGCATTATTATGTATGCACGGGGCTGAAAACAAACAGATTAAAAATGCATTAATAAAATCCATGTTATACTTACATAATTTTTGAGGATTACCTCCTTGATAAATAGAACATCTTGATATATCGCCATTCTTGTTAAAGTATATTTGAACTGGTATTGACACTGGTATTTAAATGAAAACTTATCATTTCAGCAAGGAAGGGTGTAAAAGTTATCACACGGTATTAAGGAAAAAGGTTAATGGGTTATAAGATATAATTATAATCTCACAGAATTTTAATTAAGCAGCAATAACAATAACAATTAAACAATTACAAAGTATTAAAATTATATTATAATTAAAATTACCAGACTCATAATGCAATTTTGTAATGACCCCAAGCTAGCGAATTAATTTTATCTTCTAGAATGAAACGTTTATCGTCAAGTTGCGATAAAGATATTTTGTTAAACACGTTAGTTGAAATTTGATGGTAATTTGATCTAAATGATGACATAGAACAATACTGAATGGGATCACTAAAAATTGCTTTTTTATAATTATCAACGCTTAAATTGTTTTGTATAACATTTTTTGACACACCTTTCGCTTTTTTAGTGCAAGAATTTTCGGAAACAACACAATAGGCTTTAGCCCCTGTGCCATAAAATTCAAAAATAATTTTACCTGCATATTCGTCCTTCATCTTACCCACGACAGATTTCGTTATCGGGACATTATGTTTATTACCAAACGTATAATTTGAAGTATCAAAATATTGTATATTTTCAGTTATGTCAGAATAAAAATTTTGAGTAAATAATTCTATTATTAGACTATCGGTATCGGTATATAGTAATTTTGCATTGTTCCCATATTTTTTTTTTTAATAAAATTGTAGTAAAACTCGTAAAGTATAGTTTTTGACAAATCCAAAATGGTAAATCCAATATAAATTGGTTTATTATAATGAACGTTTAATTTTTTCATTTGAATAGCCACGAAATTTTCGTTAAAAATTTTGCAATTTTTAAAAGCTGGACTAGAAATTAGCGATTTAGCACCCATTTTTTTGCCGTGATTCAACCATGATGTGATAAGTTTGATATTTACACGTTTATCTACATTCTCCATCGTTTTGCCGAAAATAGCGTTATTCATTAATTTAAAAAAATCTTTTTCAAATTTATTTCGCGCCTTGTTTCGCATATCGGTATTAAAATCGATGTAGCTTTTTAGCCAAGCTGATTGGCTAAATTTTAATATGCGATGGATTTTTTTAAATCCAAGCCCTAAAGATAGGGCCTGTTTTAAATTTCTATAATGAATTACGTAATTCTGTTTATCGTATAAATTTGGAATTAATTTAGAAACTTTTGTTTTTTGCAATTGGTGACACTATTGATTCAGGACATAAAGGAAGGTCATTATGTTCATTATGTAAATTTGAAGGATATTCTAAATCGACCTCTAAAATGTAGCCTTCAGGGTTATCATCAGGAATTTTAATTGGATCAAAGCTTTCAATGTTACTACTAGATAACCATTCAAAGTGTGAAAGAGGCAAAGGTTGTGACATTGCAGCTCCATATAAATTGGTTGCATCTAAATACATCAAATATGATAAAGGTTTGGTGATATCAAAGGCTGTTGGATAAAAATTGTTATTAGCAACAGCTGCTCGCTTTATGCAGGTGGCAACACCTCCACGAATTCCTTTTTTTATAAAATGATGCATGTCAATATCTGTTAAAAGTTCTAAATTTATTTTTGTTAATTTCAACATAGCATCCCAGCTTAAACCTGGAGCAGTATAATATTGAGCCGGATCTAAACCGTACGCTTTTAAACATACATCTCGAAAATTTTCAAATATATCTGCCAAAAGTAGAACGTCAGCCTTCAAATAAATATCTGAGTAATCGCCTAAATTTTGACAATTAAATTTTTTCCAAACTAATTTTGCTCTCATATAATCCGAATTGGAAATATTAGAATTGTGCAATTTACTAAAAAATTTAGACTTATCCGGAAGATGTGGATAATGAAGTTTATCAAAAGAATCTATAAATTCATATGGAAAAACACCTTTCTGTCTCATCAATTTAAATTCATCCAAATCTGAATAATATTTTTTAACGATGAAACATTCCTCGTCTCGTAAATTTTGAGATAGTGAATCTAAACTAGACGTCATAAATTTAAATGAATCTAAAAATCGCAATTGAATATAAATTTTGTTTTTATAATTTGTCTCATCCACCAACAAATGTTTAGAAAATGATATATATTTCTCTTTAGTTTGCGGAATAACATCTACCTTTTGCTCTTTACCAGCTATTTGTTGAATGAAAAGATGTGCATCATATCCCGATAAATTGTGAAAAAAGATGGGAACAAACATTGGAATTTTGTACTGCAAATTGCATAATTTGTGAGCAGCTCCCCTAAAGTTACCGGTTATGTGACAATGATCGTGTACTTTATAATTTTCTTGAGAAATTTCAAATGACCTATCGCAGATAAAACATTTTTCAGCATTTTGATACATTTCGTTTTCTTCGGGCGTTAGAAGTTTCATAGGTGTATTTAATGTTAAATGATTATGATATATTTGAAAAATATCATTTTCTAGAAAAGAAATGAACTTCTCGACACAATCTTCACCTCTATAAGTTACAAATTTTGATAAATTATCATCGTATTGACATTTAATAAAATAAGCAAAACTGTATGGTCTATGTAAATGTGTGGCATAGGTGTAGGAAAATTTGGGATTAGGTTCACATGAATCGATAGGTTGCAAAATTGTTTCAAAATCAGCATAAATTGTGAAAGGAACACGCATCGATTTATTAAATTTTGAAAATTCTAATCGGTTTTCGGAAACGTCACAACCAAACCAATTTTTTTTAGTTTTACCCTCATTAGGTAATTTGATTGAAACATGGCCACAATCCCGTTCCTGATGTGATTTTAATAAATTTTCTGAACCGAAATAGCATAGGCATCCATCGCATATATAAATTTCATGTTCATGCTTCAATAATTGTGAACTAACAAGGCGCGAAAGATTCTTTACTAAACAATAATGAAACTTTCCAAATTCGTCCGTTAGTAATAATAGATTGACGTGTTTTTCGCGTTTATGTTGGGTAAAATGAAGGGGGCCTACAATTGTTGCTGTTTCGTTATCAACTCCGTATACATTTACCGATATTTGGTTTTGTTCTTCAAATTTGTAAATATCTTTTAATTTTACAGGTTGATTAATATTAGTAAAATCTAGTTCGCGTTCATATTGATAATAAGCACTCACCCTGCTCGATTGATTTATGTTTGAAGGATGAAGGGCTGCCAAAATGGCCCACATAAAACAGCGGCTATCTCTATTCCTAACGTTGACAATTGCCTTTTTCCTTTGTAAGAAAGATGGTAATGGGATGTATGATGAGCCACCAATAGGATCATATTTGTTGATGTTAAGCTCCAAATACAGAAATTTTTGTAATGCCCAACCACTATCTCTTTCCTGTTCAAATAGAAAATAATATATCAATAAAAAGTCTAACATCAGCATATGTATTACTTACTTGAAATTCCTGCGCTTTTATTTCAATTATTTTGCAAAAGTCTGAGAATAATTCTTCTAGATTGGTGGATGGAGTTGCTATTTGAAATTTAACGTTAAATGATTTTACGCTTGAAATTATATCGCCATCATCCTCTTTCGCTGGTTGAACATATTGTCCAAATAACTCAACATTCACTTTTACCGAACTATGTATTTTAATCATATCTTTAATTAATTGTATACTTTTAAACCTAACACTATCCATAAATGTCTTTATATTATTCGAGTCGGGAAATTCTAAAGATTTCAATCGATAAATAGAAATACGGTTTTTGAATGCATGATGAACAAGTTCTACACCATCATCTATACGACTACTGCTTATTAACATATTACGATGATGTAATGTTCGACTATGTCCTGGTGTATCAGGTATTTCACAAATAGTACAAAATTTTCTTTTCATACCCTGTATTGTGCTGCTACTGCTATTGCTGCTACTAGTTTCCATTATTACGTTATTTTAAATATTTACAAACTCAAAATTATATGCGGGAGATTGCTTTCCCACATCCACAGAGTTTAGTGCTCGAACTCCTACCGGTGTCAGCGATGTATTAATTTTTTGGATGTCATCATCGCTCATATGAGCAATAAACCGTCCAGGTAAAAAAAATACAAAGTCTTCGGTTTCGACCAATAGTGATTCCCCGTATTTTGTTTTTACCTTTTTAATTGCAATCACTTTATACACCACTTTAGGATCAATTTCTGATGATCTTTTCATAGGCTTTTTTACAATTGTAGTTGCAGAGTTTAACTTTGTAAAATTCATTTTAGCAGATGAAGAAGCAGCTTATATTGTTAACAAAAACTGACACATGATGTTTTGGGCGTGAATTTAAATACATTTCATCCCCTCCCCATTTATTAAAATAATTGTTTATCATAAATTTTGATGCAATGTTGTTTTTTGTTAGTAATATATCTGACAAGAAACAGAAATGAATAATTGCCAATTACCAACAAAAAAGATACCAAATCCAAAAATTTTGCACACGAAATGGTGTGATGCATGCAACAAATATTATTGTTTTTGTGAAAAGAGCATCGCTGCGCATACGATTACGATAAAGGTAAAACCAAAAGAGGGTTATCAAACCAGAGCAAATACTGCAATGGATGATGCATTATTTTGTTACGAAAAAATGTCTACATCTAGTTAATTGGAACAATTAAAAATTGTGATAATCCAGAGTTTATCGATTAATAAACTATAATGTCATTATTATATATGCTTTATTATGTAACAATAACATAAATTACAAAATCTTTAATAAATATGCAACAATAATATATTTTTTGTGCAACCCAAATAAGCCTATCAAACAAAACTGGAGTAAAAAAACGATAGATTGGCTCACATCCAATTATTCAGTGCATTTATTTCGAAATTGTAATAATTATATGTAACACTATCGAACAAAACTGGAGCAAAAAAACGATGCATTCAGTGCATTTCGAAATTGTGATAATTCGGAGTAATGTTTGTTTTTAAATAACTTTTCGAACTTCGGATGTAAAAGTATTATAGGTAAAGAGACAATCGTGAATGATTAGACAATAGGCCACAGTATCTTCAGGAAATTTGTTGTTAGCCTCCAACTCCAATCTAATATTACATGATCCCAATTTACCTTCTTCATTCTGTTTCGAGCAATCGATAACAAATATTGGACATTGTTTAAACTCTTTATAAGAGAGAATTGATTGTGCAAAATTATCGTTTCTTTCGTGGTAGCTTTTCATAAAGTTTATGTATTGCATAAAAGCTTCCCCATACTGATTGGTTGAAAATTTCAAATTTAGATTATCGTAAGGATAGCATTCGGAATTAATGTATAGTTTTAGATTACGCAAATTGCAGTTGTCGAATTTGGAACAATCAGCTGTTCCAACATTTTTTCTTTTTGTTTGGAATCCCACAATAACGAAGCGAGGTCGTTCAACATTACTAGATATTTTAACGGACCAATTTTCCAAAGTATTTGTTCTAACAGATGGTAGCTCGTAAAGGTCCCAAGTTCGGAATGGTACGTTGATTGTGGCACCTTTATTAATAGCATTTAACAGTTGTAGATTGATTTCATCGTTCAGCAGTACATGAGGAATATGCCATTCGATTTTTTCAATTTTAATTTTTGCATGTTTTCCAGCCGGTATTATTAAACTATTTATATCGTTTTTCGCACGAAATAATATCAATTCATGTTTCTGACCTAAGATTATTTTGTTGTAATCTTCAAATAATCCCATCAGACGATTTAGAGGTAAACAGGTAGAGAATATTTTATCGGTGATGATTTGCGGTTGGCCCATTGAGGATGACCAGCCAAACAATTCGGCAGAATTTTTTTCACTTTCCGTTAAAGAAACTAGGTTTTTAATAGTGGTTGTGATACCTACATCTCTTACCTTGTCTACAAGTACACCGTTCAGTTCGTAGCGTATTTCTTCAAACATAAAAGCAAAAGCATTGTTACTTAAGCTAGCACCAGCATCCCCATCCACCGATCCCTCAATATAGATATATGATTCTGAAGGCGCTAGGTATACATTTGATGATTGAATTGGAATACGAATTTCATCACTCAAATTAAAAGTATTTGTTGCGTATGGTTGATAGGTGTGAAATTCGTATTTGGTGACGATCTCGTCGAATTGTGTTTTATCGAAGATAGATAGTAGATGAGACATTATCTCTTTTTAACTTATAGCCCAACGATTTAAGTATTTGTACGCTTTTCAACGACAAACGTTTATGAAAGAATTTCCTTTCAAACTGACCTTTTTTAAAAGAAATACCCATTTTATAGTTTTTTGAGCTCTAATCGTATGACGATGTTCTCCCCTTGAAAATTAGCTGGATCGCCGTCTTGATCACATACAGTTAATGTAATATTACTGATGGAATATGTATTAATCGGCATATATATAACATTTTTTGCCACATTTTGAATGCTGTAACCTGGCGGAACATCGATTGGAAATTCGTATAATGTATGAGATAGTTGACCATTGTAGTAAGCGTCTGTGGTAATGTTGCATTCCACTCGTATCGATGTTACTTTTACTATATTAACAGGCATATCCGATTTATGTAATGTTTTAGATGTATACATGCCCTCTTTAAAGCCAAGCAAAGATCCAATCGTTTCACCATTGAAGTGTATGGTAAAACTATTACTATATAATTCACATCGTAACGTGTTATTGTTAGGTTTGATTCTTATATGCTCTTTCTGATCACTTTCTTTCCGTATTGCATTATCGTAGATAGATATATTATTGTTAATATATCGTTCGATATCCTCTATTTCATACGAACCAATTGGAATTTCAATTGTTTTACGTTGACCTTTATCGCCTTCTGATATAATAAATTTATTGTTGCTCTTGTCAATGTTTGGTATTGAATTGTAGCTATAGAAACCCACTAATCCTAAAGCGTAAGATGCTGTCGAATCTAACTCGATCGGTGGGAAAAAAGTTGAGGACAATTCTGAACTTTTTCCGTATAATGTAAATGTTTTTGACATAGTAGTAGAAACTTTAAACACAAGTGTCCGCAGTTAAATGCGTCTGGCTTTTGATATCGCTCCTTATTATATCGAATTTTGCTACCTCGAAGATATTGTATTAATTCTAAAGGTGGTGCCAAATCACCGAAACTATCGAAATAGAGAACCTGGGAATAGCATTTGATGTATGCGGTCCAATGCGTTCCAGGACCATTAACATCATCCATATTTAAAATGGCACATTCGTTTTGCCACGGCTCACTTTTCGGTAATGCATTTCTCATAAATACGCCTCGAAAATGAGAAATATTGTTCTTTGCAAATTTTTTTATATCTTGATCGGTGAGTGGACGTTGAGGTAGCTGTCTTAACAGTTTTTTGGCTTCAAATAGAGTCCCATACCTTTACGATAAGGAGCTAAATATAAACCCTTACCACTCTTGCCTAAAGCTATAGCCTCCATTGTTTTGTTGTGACGTTGAGCTTCATCAAATTTTTGTCGCGCATTCTTCGATTGGTTGATTGCATTAGTGACGGCTGCAGCACCACCAGTAAGCGTACCTAACGCAGATAGGCCTGCAAATAGTGGTATCAGCGGTAAAATACCACCACTTTTAGGTATCGGTATTATACGAGGTAGTCTAATTTTTCTTTTTCCACCCACCAATTTTACTACACGTTTCGCTGCTGATAACGCTTTTTTAATGTTATCTTTTAGAGGTTTAGATTTTTTTACAATTCTCCCCATCGGTTTGATGATGCCACCGCGAAACGATAAACCCATCCCCAATTTTCGTTTAGCTTTCATAACGTTCGTTACAAGCCAAGCTGCAGCTTTTTCACTACGCTTTGCGTCTGGAGATTTTACTCTTTGCCAAGCTTTTTCCTCTAACACTCTATCAGCCCGATGTCTTGACGGCAGGTCTTTGTAATTGTGATATGCAATATCGTGTTCTTTACCGGCTTCGTCTAGCAGATTGATTCCTCGATCGCCTCTAGCTAAACGTTTTTGTAATTTCGTGCCAGGTCCAATAAAATTGTAACCGGGTAGATGAAACTCTGTATTTAAATTGTTAATCCAATCGTTAATTAAACCTCGTCCTTCTCGACGACGTTTCATTATTAAACTGTTAAGCGCTCGCAAGTTTGCTCTATATATAAGAAAAACTCTATAATATGTTAGTCATTATCATCATGAAAATTATTAAACAAAAACAATCGCTTACTGTACATAATAATAATGTTACAGAAGGCGTGGGTGAAGAATTGACAAAAAAACACGGTTTTCTATTACCTTCATCGATACGATGTATTATATGTGGACCATCAAACTGTGGTAAAACTAATGTAATGTATACGCTTATTTGCAATCCGAATGGATTACGTTTCGAAAACATTTACATATATTCAAAGTCCTTACACCAGCCGAAATATCGAATGCTTCAAGAAATAATGGGTTCGATAAAGGGAATGGGTTATTACCCATTCGAGGATAATATTGAAATTCTGCAGCCTGCTCAAGCAAAAAAAAACTCAATTTTTATATTTGATGATGTGGCCTGTGATAAGCAAGATAATATGCGTTCGTATTTTTCGATGGGTCGTCATAATGATGTGGATTGTTTCTATCTCTGCCAATCTTACACGCGTATACCTAAACATTTAATACGTGATAACGCAAATTTGATAATTGTTTTTAAGCAGGACGATTTAAATTTAAAACATATATATAATGATCACGTCAATACCGACATGCAATTTGAAATGTTTAAAGAGCTCTGTTCGGAATGTTGGAAAAATAAGTATGATTTTTTGGTGATAAGTAAAGATGATGAGATGAATAAAGGACGTTATCGTCGAGGATTCGATGCTTATATATACATTTAAGACAGACAGTAAGAATTTATTCGAAACAGTATTAGCATAGAGTTAATAGTAAAAAGAAGTTAATGTTGCAAAAATGTGTATATATAAATACGTTCAAGTTGTAGAAAAATAGTTTAATACATAATGGAAAACAATTCGGTAAAGTTACAAATCGTTAAGACGATTCGTGATATTAAACGTAAATATTTGCAATTACGTAAGGGTGAACAAAAGCAGGAAGAGCATGTAAAGAAAACTTTAAGACCTCTTACACAATCTTTACAAGAAATTGCAACTAATATTAAACAACAGCCATCATCATCATCATCATTCATTACAAGTCAACAACCACAATCGAAACAAAAACCAGTTACAAAACAAGAACTTAATAAACTATCATTTCTGTCCGATGACGAGGTATTTGAAAGCAAAGACTCTAACTCTAGTCAGGAAGAGGGCGAAGAAAATTTGTCACAATTAAAATCTGAACTTGAAGATTTAGAGAAAAGTGGTGTATACAATGAGTTTCTCGAACAATTTGATCCGCTACCGAGATTTTATTTGGAAAAATATTTAGATGGAAATGATATCGATCCAAAAGGAATTAAATATAATTTTAAAACGTCAAAGTGGCGACTGGGAAAAACACCAGTCACTATTGAAGGTAGAGATTTTATTATCAATAATGTTCAATATGAGGGAACTCCTGGATTATATGAACTATTGTTTAGTGCTCATCCGAAAGGTGTGACAAAAAGATGAAAAAATTATAGAGATATTTTAAAGAGAACAAATTTATATAAGCAGGACAATAATCCGGAAGGTAGACTTCTTGGTAGTAAAAGTTTAAAATATAAAACTTATGTACAACAACGACCTCGAGCCAGCACCACAACAGAGATGTTTGAAAAAAAAGATCATTGAGTGGTAAAGGATTGCTGGAGGTGATGGACAACAACAGTCGAATAAACTATAGATATTTTGATGATCCAAACGAATTGATTGAACGCTTATCCCTGCTAAAAGCTTCTCAAAACGCCGGTAATAATAATGTTCAAAACGAGGTTATAGCGATCGAGGAAGAATTAAAAGAACTGAATATTATTCACTAGACATCATTCATTGTTAAAATGCCTATTGATAAGTTTGGACGTTCAACAATAGCCAATATAACTCAAAAAAGTGTACCGGGTCCTAAAGGTGTAGGTTTTGATCTCACTGTGGATGGTCATTTTAATGTAAATCAAAAACGTTTAACCAACATTGCGCCGCCAATAAAGGATACAGATTGTGTAACATTAAATTATTTAAAGAAAAACTATGCTTCCTTGAGCATAGTTAAAAAACATATTGATGATGTACCATTTGAAATAACCAGTGATAAAGATATAAAAATAAAATTAAAAAAAATGATTGTTAACGGTAAACCTGTGATGATTAAACGGAAAATAAAAAATATAGCTAATCCTATAGATAATGACGATTCTGCAAATCGAAAATTTGTGCTGGATATTACTAAACAGAAATATGGCGACCTACCCTTTATTATTAAAGGTAATGGCGATGTAGAATTTACAACGATTATAAAAGATGGCGTACCTTGCAAAAGAAAGTTACTTAATCTTAATATAGATGATCAACACACTAACGTGCCAATATAAAAACCGCCACCACCACGACCATCGAAACAGTAATTTCTCAGCATTTATGGAACAAGTAGTGAGGGAGTTATATAAACCGGTGAGGAAACGTTTTCCTCGACGACGAATTATTGTAAAAGGTTTATACGATTTATGGCAAACAGATTTGGCGGAATTTATCCCTTACGCTAAAAATAATAAGGGCAATAACTACATTCTTTTTGTTATCGATTGTTTTTCAAAGTTTCTATGGACTGAGCCTGTTAAAAAGAAGACAGGAATTGATGTTGCAAAGGCGATGGCTAATATTTTAAAACGTGCGCGTCAAAGTCCAAAAAATCTTCAATCGGATATGGGAAAAGAATATTACAACGTTCAATTTAAAAATCTTATAGATAAACATGGAATTAACCATTATTCCACTTTTAGTACGATTAAAGCTTCGATTGCAGAACGAGTAATTCGTACGATTAAAACGGAAATCTATAAAACATTTTCTCTGCGTGGACGCTACATATGGTTTGATAAATTAAAAGAAATTACAGATTCCTACAACAATCGGAAACATTCTACAATAAAAATGAAACCTAAAGATGTTACCAAACAAAATGAAAAACATTTACTGAATACTGTATATAATAACATGAAAGTGGCGGGTAAAGGTAAATTTAAAATTGAAGATATAGTAAGAATTTCCAAAACCAAATCAGTTTTTGAAAAGGGGTACACACCGTCATGGACGACGGAATTATTTAAAATTGTAAAAGTACAACTAACCAATCCCATCACTTATCTACTGGAAGATATGCGTGGACAACCAATTGAAGGCGGTTTTTACGAATATGAAATACAAAAAGCTAAATATTCCGATATATATTTAGTAGAGAAGGTATTACGTAGAAATGGAAAAAAGTTATATGTAAAATGGTTAGGATTAGATAATACACACAATAGTTGGATAGATAAAACAGATGTAGTTTAATAATTTATTATTATAAAATAAAAATTTTTATACAAATTTATTTGACATACATTTGTAACATTTTGCAATCGAACATGGAGGGAAAATCAATCCAAATATTTTTAGCAAAGTAAATTCTAATTTTAATAAACAAAAATTATTTTTATTTTTATCTTATTTTTTCAACTGCGCCAACCATTCAACATTTTAAGCAATCTTTAACGATGGCTCCGTGAGGCAGCGGTCGAACGTGCGGTAGCGTAAGCTTAAAGTACCCAGTTCGAACCCGGCTGCCGGCCAAAATTTTAACCTTCTTCAAACACACATATGACGTCAGCTCTCTTCTCTAACTTAACCTCTCTCTCTCCCCACCTCACTCCCACTACCATCCCCCATCTCAATCCCACTACTCAATACCACTACCTTCCCCCCTACACGCCCCTCCCTACCCTTACCACTCACAACTCAATACCACTACCTTCCCCTACACGCCCCTCCACACCCTTACCACTCACAATCCAACACACCTCCCCTACACGCCCCTCCACACCTTACCACTCACAATCCAACACACACCCCTACACGCCCCACCTCAACCAATCAAATCACTATACACTCCCACCACATCGGCGCAACACTCCCACCACATCTGCGCAACACCCCCACCACCTTCTGCGCAATCCCCCACCATTTTCTGCGCATGGACACTACTGCGCATGTGCACAAGTGTCGCAGAACCGGCGAATCTAACCTACTTTCTTGTGCTCTTATCTGTTACTAAAAATATACTGTCAATAACTGTCACATAGTCAATCTAACCTCAGAATAGTAATTGGCCGTATGGCTAATCACTGTCGATACCATTTATCCAGCGATATTTATTGATCTTTAATTTTTTTTGTATTCTGTGCTTTATTTTAATTTTTTAATTTTTATTTATCTTTAATTAATCAGTAATCAGAATGTAAGTACATCCTATGAGCTAATAGTATGTGTTTGCTAGGCTTGGTGAGTAGACTCCCATTGGAGTCATCCCTTCCTTAGTTGGTTAAGTCTTTAGGCCATTTCTTCTGAAGACGTCGATTTTGCGGATTTATAGTCAGTTGTGTCAGGGTTTCGTTTGGGTGATGTTCCAGTGTGATTTTATGTTTGATGGCATATTCTTATTTTAATTTAAATAATTTTTTTCACAGAATTTAATCCTTTATTGATTTATAATCCGTAAAAATTAGTACCAAAAGCTTTTTTTAAACATAAAAAAAATAATGGGTATAACAACGCTGCATATTTTTCAGTTGTCACTCGTAGCGATTCCAGCGCTCTCAATTTAGTCTCTAGTTTATCATAAAGAGAGCATAGTGACAATTCTTGCTTATTTATTACTCTGTTTAATACAAAAGAGAGCAATTCTCGTAAATAGACTTCCACTTGTAGGTCATCTCTACCAAAACGTGCTTTAATGCATCTACTGCTTTCTTATAATTATCACCAGTTGGGAGAAAACTGGTAACAAATGGTTTTCTTTTTTTTTATAACTAACTAAATCTAACAGTAAAGTCTCCACTTGAACTTTTTGTATAAAATGGATTAAATTTGTAAGAATCTCGGTCTGGTCATTTTAATGTTTGAATATACTCACAAAACAGGAAATTATAAAAAAATACTAGTTATATCCAGTACAGAGAGGAATAAAAAATTTTCTGGTATTGATGTCAAAGTATCTGGCTAAAATATAGATTTATAATTACAGTGAAAGCTTTGTTAAGCGGATACTAACGGTAGGGATATTTTTGTCCGGTTATTAGATAGTAAGTATATTTACATGCACATAAAATAGAATTTCAAATATTTTTATTTAAAGTATAGATGTACCTATGTTATACTAAACAAAAAATTTTGAAAAAAATATATGTTATAGACCAATAAATAGGTAATTACTTATGCACAAATGGTAGGTGTCCCTAATTCAGAAATACCAAAACGGTCCCTTTGAAAAATCAAATTATATAAAAAAGACATTTTTTGAAGAAATTCAAAATTGATTCTTTTTTTACCTAATAGGCTGAATATATGTCTATAAAGATATTTTCTAAAAACAAAAAGTATTTTTTTATTTAAACCATAACGACCATAAGGACTGGGGACTTAAACTTTTCTACAATTGTTACTGATACTAAGTTACATCACAGGAAAAAAAATTCAGCTAAATATCTTCAAGGGCACTTTTCCATGTTAATGCGGCAATGGCCTTTCAAGTGACCTATCTATTTTTTAATTTAAAGAAAGAAATAAAGGTTCATTTAAGGTTGGTTCAATTAGTGTTACGTAAAGTCATATTTTAAACTACCGGGAACACTACAATTCTTTAGCAAGCGGTTGGTGTCCGAGGAAGGTCCCACGCTCTGAAAATTCGACGCTGAGGTTTGTGTTGCAAACAACTCGTAGAAAGGCTGCCTTCGCAATGATATTTTTTTTCGAGATCGTACTAATACATAAACTTTCGAGTGCGTTCGGGCGTCTGGCAACACCTCTAACGCTTGAACGGTATCTAATGAAGGTCATTCGAACTCATACAGGAAAAATATTAAGTAATTAGTTTTTATATAGTTATATATGGCCGATTACGACCAAATGTTCACAGGAACACGCACCACGATAAGGTTAAGATTTCTGCCAAATTTGATAAAAATCGGTTAAGCCGTTAAAGAGTCTATAGGTAACATAGCAACTCAAACCTCTCTTTTATATATCGGGTGGGCCATCTAAAATTTGCATTTTTGATCGGCTATAAATAAAAAATTAATGAATATTTTTTCAAAGTTATGAGTTTATTAGAAAGATTGAACTTTTCCATTTATGAATGAAATTTTTCAGTACATTTTCGATTGTTTGGGGCTCAATCTCATGAATGCCAACTTCGATTTCGTGTTTTAAGGCATCAATCGTTTCTGGATGGTTAGCGTGTAACACTTGTCCTTAACGGATCCCCACAAAAAATAGTCCAATGGAGTCACATCACAGCTCCGAGGCGGCCAATTGACATCAGCATTTCGACTGATTATTTGATTTTCAAAAACGGTGCGCAAAAGATCGATGGCTACGTTGGCTGTGTGACAAGTGGCCCCGTCCTGTTGAAACCAAATGTCGTCCATGCCTTCCTCTTGAATTTTTGTTTACAAAAATTTGTACTGAAAAATTAAGTTGATCTCACGGGGTACTGTAAGGCCAGTCGCGGTAGTCATTTAACTGACGTATTTCATTCATAAATGGCAAAGTTCAATATTTCTAATAAACTCATAACTTTGAAAAAATATTCAGTAGTTTATTATTTATAGCCGACAAAAATGCAAATTTTAAATAGCCCACCCTTTATATAGATTACTAACGGTCTTCCCCCCTTAGTCACTTAGTCGCATTCACTCACGCACCCACTCTGTTTATTTCTGTTTTCGATACTACATGTGGTTCTGATTTCGATGTTGGCATGTCCATACCACTTCAATTGAGATTCATCCATCTTTTTCTTCTTCCTGTCTAAGGGGTTGCCCTGTCATTTTCTAACTGCCTTTCTTTATCAATTGTCTTGCGATGCGGATGTCCAGCAGTCTTTCCATCGTTTAGGTGGACTGCCACGCGGTCTTGATGTTTGCGGCCTTTCCATCATTGCTACTTTTGTAACTCGACTACCCTCCATTCTCTGTAGGTGATCTCTCCACCCCCTTCTCCTATTTCGTACCTACTTAACAACGTCCTGAATTTCGCACTTGTTTCTTACTTCCTGGCTGCTTATTATATCCTTCAGTGTTAAGCGATTTATAGATCTCAATGTTCTCATTTCTGTAGATCTTAAAAGTCGTTTTGTTTTCACAGTGTCGGCTCTGGTTTCTCCAGCGTAGGTAATGACGGGCCGCACAGATGTTTTATAGATGCGTGTTTTGCTCTGCACAGACATATGTTTGTTTTTCCAGATAATATCATTTAAGGCTCCCGATATTCCTGCCGCTTTTGTTGTTTGATGCCTAACTTCATTATATAGGTTTCGACAACTCGAGATATTTGCACCCAAATAATTAAATTCCATTACTTGTTCTATTGAGATTCATCCATATTCCTTAATTGATTGACCACCCAATGAACCTCGAATATGTTCATTCTGTAAATGATCTTTCTTCGTGACACCCACACACCATCGTAACATTCTCATCTCCACCACGTGCATCTGTTGATTGTGTTTAGCCAGTCTTACCCATATTTTTGCACTGTTCCAAATATCCTATTACGTCACCAAAGCCTCGGTCTACTACAATAATATCATCTTTTTTCAGTAATTTAATTAGACCATTAGGATTACTCAAAACGATTCTCATAATTTCAGCATCGGTCACATAAGCATATATATAACGAAACCATTTATGGTGCATGTCGTATGTGGTTTGCACAAAGGCACTTTCTCCTGATCACAATAGGATTTTCTCTGGTATTCATTATTTGTACTTTTTTGATGGCGAATATATATACCATCCCAAATAACTACCAACTGGTCATCTTTTAACTCATACAATTTTCTGGCTGTATTCGATGTATTTGCAAGTAATGTTTCTTGACTAACGACATTAATTTTGTAATGTGAAGGCAAGACGTCTTTTTCTAACGAGGTTATCACTTCATTACAGTAGCCAAATACCAGTTGTTCTTAGTTTAAATAAATAAATAACAAGAGCTTGAGTGACATTACGAGTAACTGAATTTCGGATGAATGTTAACATTTCACAGAGTCTTATGAGTTTTTCCCATGTAAGATCCGTAAATACCTCTAAATGTTTTTCGGAAAACAAATAATCTCTATTTTTATCAATAATAGACGAATCGTTACCAACAGCCATCTGTTTGAGTAATTTCTCTATGTCCCGAACTTCAAATATACTATTATGAGAATGAATTCAAAAGTTATTAATATCTTCGTCATAGAATCACTGTTTTATAAGATGATTCCTTTCAGAAAAACTGAAAAGGTTCGCTTTTATATTAAATCGAGAATAACTGTTCTCATATTTATTGAAATATTATTCAATCACATTATCACACAGTTCTACATTGTAGGTACTAGACTATGGTCTAAAAGTAACTCATACTACAACTTAACTTAACTTAACTTAATTCTACTCTTATATATATCCAATTGGTGGTATAATGAGGTCAAGAAGAATGCACTTCGTTTGCATCGTTGCTTATTGCCCAATAGTGTTGAATCGCGCTTATTGAAGAATGCATTAATTGCAGTTCAAAGTTTAAACTCCGCGTTCTAGATAATTTGATAATATGACATTTTATTAACCCATTACAAAACAAAGTTGTCTTTTAGCAAACATTTGTTTGCGAGCTTCAAATGGAACTAATACTATATATTTTAAAGACCCACAAATGAAACAATATTTGAGTGGAAATTAATCTAGGAAAACTCAATTCCAGTATCCAGTATCTTGTAGAGAGTTGTTCCGGCGGCACTTTTCCAAGCCCCGGTATCGAAATATACTGAGTCGGTTCGTCTACCGACGTTAATCGATACGACGGGCCTTTTGGCTGCCAAGGGGAGCGAGTTTAAACTCCGTAGGTCCGCACTGGGCTTGCGTTGCATTTGGAACAGTTGCTCCTGACTACACCGGGTTCTCCGCATCCGTAGCAGGAAAACGCGGGTGCTGTGTTTGTCCGTGGAGGGTTGCTGGGGGATGATCGGCGACGTGTAGCGCGTGACATTTTCTTTCGCGCTGTGTCTAAGGTTCTTGCAGTAGGCGCACCGAAAGCCGTGTTTGTCATCCTTGGGTTTTTGATTGTCGCCTACTGGTGGTACTACAAATTCCTCGTACTTTCTGATTTCGTGCAGGAGGTCGTGGAACGTGACCACTTGCGATCGTGGGACTGCTTTCTTGATTCGGATGTGCAGTCCGTATACGATGTCGATTTGGAGTTCTTCATTGGGCTGGGTGCTGTCTGGGATTCCAGCGAGCGAGGCGCGTTTTTCCGCGTTCGGTGTTCTCCCGTTCTTTTTGTTCCGTGGCGAAGATCTCGCGTAGGATGCTGTGCGTAGGCCTCGTCGGTCCGTAGGTTTGGCGGACGATTTTTTTTGTTTCCTCCCACGTGTTGATGGATTGTCGACCCGTTTTTACCATATGGCAGTCGGACCTTCAAGGAGTAGCGGTAGCCCTTTCAGCGCGTTAGCGTCCGAGATGTTTTCGGATTCCTTGTAGATCTCAATGGTGATGAGGAACGTTTGTACGTCTCCGTGTCCTGCAAATCGAGCCGAACATCTCGTAAAGGATCCTTGTTGTTGAGATGTCGGTGGTCGTGCCAGTGTTCCCAACTCTTAAAAATTTATCTCCCTAAAGCGCCAATCAAAAACCCCTAAAATCTCCACAATTACTAAGAATTCCCCCTAAAAAATTTTTATTATTTATTAAATAAATAATTAAATATTTTCACACAAATAATACATTAAAAATAATGAATAAATAATAAAATATCATTAAACAAATAATAAATTCAAAACAACCAATAAATAATTTCATTCAGTAATATTTTTTAATATTTTTTATCCATAAATTATCAAAAATTTCAAGTAACAAATTATTTTTTTCAGATTCTGACTTTTTAAAATCGTACATATTAACATTAAATAATTTCAACATTTTTGCGGATGGTAGAAATGTTGTGCATGATCCACCATTCCGCTGTATCCTGAATCGAACCATAATCATATTTTGTAGCATTTCAATCGATATTCTGTTACGCAACTTATTTTTAACAATGTTATATATCGAGAAGGCACGTTCAACGCTTGTATTTGAGATCGGTACCGTGCCAAATGCCAGTCCAAATTTGCGACATTTTCGAATCGCTTACAGCCGTCGTCCTTGTACGCTTTCCAAGATTGTGCGCAGCTGGTCCATCGTGATTTGTATCACCCCACTCTGACTTCCGCCGGAGGCCATGACGTCAAGTTGTCCTGCGACATTCATGTTGCGGCTCATGTGGCGGCGCTGGCTACGTGATTCGTTCGTTCTGTATCACTGGTCCTGAGAAGGACCGTTGGTTTTAAAAGTAAAATCTCGGTCAACTCTTCGGACTTTTCTTCGCGCCGGTTTCCACATACGTGCCTCCAAGTATATCGAATACGGAGATGTCCTAACACAATAAATCAAACAGCAAGGACATGTGCACAGCACAAGTGACCTATGCTGTTTTCAGCTAACTTACATTTACGAAGAAATAAAAATTTTAACATCTTTAGTATCTACCAACCTTCTCAAAAATTCCTTATCACAAGGAGGATGCAGATTTGGGGTACTCATATGCTTCAAATATTCTGAAACGTTCATTTTAATGACTGGTGAGGGTGAAATCAAGCTCCTCAAAAATGAATAAAAGGAAAGGACTAAAAATTTGGAACGAAGAGACGGCAGAAGCAATTAAAGATAAGAAGGTCGCAAACCACAAATATCTACAAAATAGAAATGAAGAAACATATAATGAATACAAAACAAGAAGAAACATAGCCAAAACAAAAACACAACAAGCACATAGAGAAAGCTGGGAAAAAATGGATACAAGAGTTAGAACAAGACCTACAAGGACGACAGACATTCGCTTATAAAGCTATAAAAAACCTCAATAGAAACGAGAAAGAAAGAGCAAGAATCAATAATCTCGAAGAAGCGGAATGGCTGAAATACTACGATAAATTATGGTGTAACAAAAATCAACAAAATGAGGAAGAAGACGTAGAAACACAACACATATACGGAATTGATAACATCACATTAGAGGAACTGAATCGAGCATTAAAAATATCCAAAAATCGCAAAGCACCAGGACCTGTTGAAATAAATATGGAATTGATTAAATATGGAGGCCTACTGCTAAAACAAAGGTACCTACACTTTATTAACCAGTGCTGGCATTCAAAAGATATACCCCACAAGTGGCAAAAAAGCATGGTTCAGCCCATATTCAAAAAAGGAGACCGACGCAAATGCGAAAACTATTCTGATAGAAGAACAAAATGGATTTAGAAATGGACCCTCTTGCATAGACGGAGTATTTACACTACAGCAGATAATAGAGAAAAGAAGAGAATATAACTTGGAAACTCATATAGCATTCATAGACCTCGAAAAAGCATTTGACTTAGTAAACAGAGAAATATTGTGGGCCATAATGGAAAAGAAGGGATTCCCCAAACACTTAATAAATGTCACGAAAAGTTTATACAAGAACACACAAATAAAAATAGCTGAAGGTATAAACTATATGACCATCAATCAAGGAGTTAAACAAGGCTGCAGCCTCTCATCAACGCTGTTTAATATATATATAGACGACATAATCAGAATATGGAAATTGCAAACGCCGAAAGGAATAAAAATTGGACAAGAACAATGGATAAATACCCTATTGTTTGCCGATGACCAGGTACTTTAGCAGAAACAGAAAACGATCTACAGAGAGAAATATATACAATAAATAAAATATTTAACGTATATAACGTGAAAATAGCCACTTCGAAAACCAAGGTGATGGCATTTCTCGAAAAACACCAATACGATCAAAAATTGTAATAAACGATACGATACTGGAACAAGTTTCGTGTTTCAAATACCTAGGCTGTGAAATCTCCTACAACGAAAACAGATACACCAGAAACAAAATAAACAAAGGGATCGGCGGTCAAATAATTTAGGTTGTCGGATTTATTCGAAAATTTACAGGAATATTGCACAATATATCTAGTACTAGCTGGCCCGCCCGGCTTCGCACGGGTATTGCGATTTCGAAGTAAAAACTATTTTTTTTTCAAAATAAAATATAGTCTATGTTACTCAAAAATAGTGTCTTGTACTTGTTAATTCAAGTCCCTTCAAAATCCGTTCAGCCGTTTCCCAGATATACGGACAAAAATTTCAAAATGCATGTTTGGGTTTTGGTAACGTACAAATAACCATATGAGCTTAAGAAAAAATCTTTATTTTGAAATAACAGACAGACACTTGAATTTTATTTATATGTATAGATTACAAATAAGTAATTCGCTCTGTGGTTGCCTTATTTAAATATTGCTTCTATATCAGTTTAGTAACGTTTACGTTATTTGTCTTAATCATAGCATGTCATTACTTTCATCATAAAACCATATTTGAAATTTGCCACCTTGATGATTTTGGGCTAGGTATTTCACCTAAATTAACACTAAAATAGTACTAAGCTTATTAAAAGAAACAAATTAAAAACTACGTAAAAACAAAAAAAAGTTACTTGATATACTTGTTAAATAGAATAGAGCGCATTAAAGTAAAAGCCCTCATTATTAACATCTTGTTTAATTTTATTGATTATTTAATGTAATTAATCTTACTGCAAATTACAATTATAGTATTTTATTATCAATCTTTGTGATCCGTAGGTACAATGTAGAAAAGTTTAATTTTAGTTTAAAATGTAAAATATCTATAAATTTGTTTTTCTCGACTAAACCAAAACATCTTATAAGTTTTAAATTATTTAACATCTTGGTTAAGAGTGACTGCATTTTCAAGAGTAAACGTCGTATAACTTTTATGTAACTATTCCATATAAAATTATTTTAATCCCGTTAAAGTCTAAAAAATATAATTAATTATTTGTGGCTTTTAGATTTAGTAATATTATAGATGCACAGCAAAGAGACGTTTACATTTCAAGTGACATTTTACCATAGACAATTTGTTCTTGAATAATGTTACTATCGTATAAATATTAACAAATATTGACATTAATATTTATACGATACTAACGTCACTCAATTGTTTTTCCTTCCCGGACTTAATCGAATTCTTTTACGTTCATTGCGATCTTCACGTTCCTGAGCAGTACGATTAGATTGATAATTAATTTGATTTGTTGCATTTCGGGTTCTTCTGTCTAAATTTGTCTGCCGTCTTATAGGAGGCATATCTTTCTATAATATAAAAATGAATCGCTGAATGTGTTGTTAAGCGCAAATCTCGAGAGCACACACAACACTTTATAAATGAGTCACAAACGCACAGACAATTTACAAAACACGGCGCAAAAACACGTGTAGAACCACGTACGCCACCATGCGGGTGGCCCGGAACCATATACCCCCCTCCACATAGTATAGAAAAATGTTGTTTTTAGACTTATTAAAAATCGATGTTGAACCGCACCCAATAATTAACTAGATCATGTTTACGATGGAACGAACTAAACTGAATAAAATGGCGAAAGAATTTCTTAATTATCTCTATCCGTTCATTCACAATATCAATAACATTGATGTAGTCACTGAGAGGTTATATTTCTCATCCTGTTATATTATCAACCAAATATTTGTATGATTCATGCTCTATTGACTACGTGCTATCATGACATATTGCCATCTTGTCTATTTTTTACCATGGATGATTTGACCGCCGATCCCTTTCAAGCCATCTGTGGAACAATAAAAACAACACTAAAGAATAAAGCAAGAGCAGAAACAAAACTTAAATTGTATAAAACCATGACTACGCCCGTAATGCTATATGGAAGCGAAGCCTGGGTGCTGACAGAAAAGAACAAGAAAGAGATTCAAACAGCGGAAATGAAGTTCCTTAGACACGTACGAGGGGTAACAAGAGAAGACAGGATGCGAAATCAACAAATCAGAGAAGATTTAAATGTCTACTCATTAACGGATAGAGTTTTGGAATATAGGGAGAAATGGACAAGACACCTTGAAACAATGGATGATAAAAGAATACCTAAACAAGCCCTAGAATATAAACCAAGAGGGAAAAAAGATGTAAGGAGGCTGAGAAAAAGATGGAAGGAAACAGGAACAGGTCTAACAAGGGAACCACAAAACATTACAGTGAACGAATCCGGCTATTGCTGGTATCAGTCGATAGCCCCAGAAGCCCTGGTCATCACCATAGAAAGCATTTGCTGCGGAAATTAGCCATAACGGCACAAGAAGTCTTCAAAGTTATACGACAACTACAAACTGTCACTCATAGATGGCGCTCACCACATATTTGTATAATAAACCTTATAAGCCCGACACTACACATTACAATTAAATCATTATTATCTTTCTAAAATAGAAATTTATTAATGTTGCAATTGTATTGAATGGTTTTAATTAAACCTGACCATGACGGACATGATGATGATGAAAAAAATTTTGAAAAGCGTAGTACACATCTCATTAACACACAAGGGAACCAACAAACAAATAATTTGTCAAATATTTGTCTTTTTAGATACAGCGGGAAGGTTTCAGATTTCAGAACAAAAGACAATTTGCTAAAAGCTGTCCATCCCAGAGCTATTCTTCTATTAACCTCTGCCGTCTGGTTTTCCTTTCCCATTTTCATATTATGTCCCAAATATATATGCGAATCCACCTGTTCTATTGAATTACCTTCTAGCGTTATACGCAACGGTTGTTCAAGATTTGTGATTATCTTTGTCTTCTTTTCATTCATATTGAGATCTACTTGCTTTGATTGTTCTTGCAGTTGTTTGACCATAAGCTGCAGTTCTTGCTCAGTTTTAGCGAATACGACTATATCGTCGGCATATCTCAAGTGAGTGAGGTATTTGCCGTCTACATTTAAACCCATCCTCATCCCATTCCATCTTTTTGAATATGTTTTCCATAACTAGGGTAAACAGCATTGGGGATAACGTGTCACCCTGTCTAACTCCTCGTTCTATTTTAAAAGTTTCTGAAGTTCCCTTGAGCTTTATTGCACTTGTTGCTCGCTTATATATGTTCTTTATTATGTTGGAATATCGGCTATCAATGCGGGCGTCGTCTAATGCTTGTAAAATTGCCATCGTATCAATCGTATCGAAGGCTTTTTCAACGGTCATTCCAAAATGTATTCGAAGGACCATGTTTGTTCTCTGTTTGAGATCGTCTTAGTGTGTGATGGGTTAATTGATGGAACGTTGATTTACTGATGAAAGAATGTACAATGGTGTTACACTGTTTATTAACTGATGAAGAGAAGTAAAGATGATGTTACAATTGGTTGGTTAATTGGTGAATAGTAGAGGTAAAACTGAATAACTTTACGGTTGTTACAACGATGATTCTCTTGCGATGGTTGGATGGATGAATGCTTACTGCTCGTGTGCGGAGGTTGCCCCTCTCAGTATATAAAATATGGAGGGGTATAACAAATTTGTCCATACTCCCCTCGTTAAAAGACAATTCAACACTTATAACTAATCTTAATTCTATGACTATAAACTTAAATAAACTTATTCTAATGGTAGTTCTATTACTGTACACTTATTCTAATGGTAACACACAAACTTTGTTTATGGCGCGGGTTAATTCGCCATTCTTCGTCTTTATGGTGACTACTCTTACAACATTGTCAGTACCAGGATGAGTTTTTATGATCCTCCCCATTCGCCACACGATAGGAGGTAGATGATCTTCCTTAATTACCACTAAACGTCCAATTTCAATCTTAGATGTCTTGTGCCATTTTGCCCGCTGTTGTAATAGTGATATGTACTCCTTTGACCATCTGGACAAAAAGTGTTGAACTAGTTGCTGCATCCTTTGATATCTTGACAGACGTTATTGACCTATGTTTAGCAGTTGTTCGTCTGGCGCAGCAGACAACGAGTCGCCGATGAGAAAGTGTCCAGGAGTTAAAGGACACAGGTCTGAGGGGTCATTGGAAATAGGTGTTAAGGGTCTCGAATTGAGACAAGCTTTAATTTGTGTAAACACGGTATATAATTCCTCAAAGCTTACCGCGGTATCCTTTTAATGAAGATTTTAAATAGTGGAATTTTTGGGATTCCGTCAATGCTTTATTATTTTCCACCAATGATTTGAAAGAATCGCGAAAAGTGTTCAAATAATTGAAGGAACCGTTAAAAGTTTGCATATTGATGGTTGGTAAGTTAATGTTAACACCGTTGTTTTTATTTGACGAGGAGGGTGTGCTAAAATCTGACTGAATTGTTTGTTGAATTAATTTACCGCTGCGGCTGTGGCGGTAAAGAACTCATTCTCAAAGTCTGCTGTTTCGTTATCATTGGTATCTCCATCATTTTGGAGCTCAAGCTGGGTTTGTACTATATTAAATTCATTATCTAAATGTTTGATTTTGTTTAAGCGACACTGTATTTCTACGACATCAAGACTACTATCTTTATTTAAAAAGTTTTTGAATCGCGTAAGTTGAGCTTTGATAGTGCGCTTTTTAATGTGTAATTCCTTTACAATGTGGTCAGAATTCATTTTTGTAACGGTTATAGTTTCGTTTAAAAAGAAGCTTGCCTTGGGAAACAAAGGAACGGACACTTACCCAGCCAACTCCGCTATCTGTCTACTGCCCGGCGTTCCCAAGTTGATCGCTCGTCACCTCGTGGTTCGTTGTTGCTTGATTAATTATCGGGTTCGAAGGACCATGTTTGTTCTCTGTTTGAGATCGTCTTAGTGTGTGATGGGTTAATTGATGGAACGTTGATTTACTGATGAAAGAATGTACAATGGTGTTACACTGTTTATTAACTGATGAAGAGAAGTAAAGATGATGTTACAATTGGTTGGTTAATTGGTGAATAGTAGAGGTAAAACTGAATAACTTTACGGTTGTTACAACGATGATTCTCTTGCGATGGTTGGATGGTGAATGCTTGCTGCTCGTGTGCGGAGGTTTCCCCTCTCAGTGTATAAAATGTGGAGGGGTATAACAAATTTGTCCAGTTAGTTTTATTTCAAAATCTTGGTCAATTTTTGTAACACAATTGTTTACATTTCGATTTTCGATTCAAACTTTCCTTTTAGGCTTAATGATGACAAAAAGCATAACAAATGGTTTATAAAATATCCTTGTATGTTAAAAATTGTAAGTTCGTTTTATTTACCTCTTTTATGTATATGTTTTTCAATGAGAATATCATCAAATAATAAATTTGAATCTGCCGCTGATTATATGTAGTTCCTTTGCACTGCCAATTGCGGCGCGGTAGTCGCAATTTTGTTTCCCTTTTTTTACCGTTGATCGCAACATCTTATTCTGTTTAATCTATGGCCTTCGTCTTCTTTATTATAACTGTGGTATTAGTGTTTATTATATTTTATTTAATAATGAATTAAGGTAAGGTTCTAAATACCAACAATCTGCAAATGTCTCTAACGCGTCTTTTCGGTTCGATAGCCAGAACAACTCTGTCGGCTTACCATTCGTCTGCAGCACTTAATTTTTATTGCATGTCTAAGATATTCTTTGCGACAGAACCAAAAACTGCCGTGCCCTTAACAATACACCGTCCAACGTCTTCCTAAATCTAATCCTTAAATTTACGACTTAATTACTAACGGTTACATTCACTCACGCACTCACTCTGTTTTCGGATACTACATAACACTTTTTTGTACACAAATATTTTTTGTTTCTGATTTTTTCTGCAAATATTTTCGCATATTTTCCAACTTGACTACAAACTTGTTCTTGAATTACGTCAATGTGTGTGCCTTTATTGTTATAACTAATGGCAGCCATTTTGCATCGTAATTCATACGCTTCACGTTTACTGAAATTGATTCTTTTACCTCCTATTACTTTATTGACAATAGAATTATAATTTTCTACTGCGTTATTGTCTACATCTTGTAGTAAACTTGCTGAATTATTGGCCACACGTATTAACGCATTTCTAAATTATTCAAAAATTGAACAATTTTTAAATTCTTCATATAAACGAGTTTCTTCTATTTTAGATCCTGTACAAAAATATCTGTTGCAATACTGATGATCACCAAAGATATGTAGTGGCCCGTTTATGATATCTTTTTTCAATTTTGGAATTTTATCTTGTAATGGTATATCTTCTTCTTTTTTATCGCACAGCACCTACTACCGCTGTTCTGAATTTTATAATCGATCCTTCAATAAACTGTTTTAAAGTATTATTTAGTTTTGGTCGTTTAATTCATTCTCTCAGTTTATTGCAATAATTGCGCAACAGGTGATTTTTGCATTCTATTTTATGAATATAAAGTGCGTTTCAGATGATTGAGGTCGCCCACAATTCTTTAGGTTTTATGTTTTTTTAAAAACATTTAAAAAAACTAATAAGTTCATGTTAAAAAGCATGTTCAAAAACTTGGTTTTACATTTTATTTCCCATATTTTATTTAAAATTAAATTATCTAATAGGTTTTATGTAAAAAAGCAGTGTTTCACATGATCGAGGTCACCTGAAAAACTAACAAAAAATCCATAAGCAAACGAACTAATAATCTGTAATTTCTCCTGATCGGTTAATTAACTGAAAAATTCGATTGCTCATGCTATCAACTAAATTATCAATAACATTGCATTCAATATTATTCTATGGGTCAAGAATGGCTAATTTTAACTTAGCAACGTTTTTATATTGGGTGTTGTTTGTGTATATTCGACGCACAATTATGGCCCAAAGATTTTCCATTGGATTAAGATCTGGTGAACAAGCGGGCCAGTCAAGAACTTTGATTTTCTGGGAATCAAACCATGCAGATGTTTCTCGACTGGTGTGTATTCGAGCATTGTCATGCTGAAATATAAAAGCATTCCGACAAAAACGAGTCCAAAATGGCTTTAAACTTTTTTCTAAAACTTGGACATACTCAGCACTATTCATTTTTGAAGATACAAACTGAAGCTCCAGTTTTCCGACGCTACTAAAAGCTGCCCATGTCATAATAGATCCACCGCCAAAGTTCCTTTTAGAAAAAAAAAAACGTGGCTCCTTTCGCAGGTCTTGCCAGTAGCCGGAAAAGCCGTCGGGACCGTCCAAATTAATTTTTTTTTCATCAGAAAAAATTACCTAAAAATAATTAACTCTTATAATTTCATTTTAATCTAAATGCAACAATGCTTACACTTTTCCAATTCGTAGCCATGTTTCTTTTACCAAAATTCTCTCGGGCAGTAATATGGTGCTTTAACAAACGTGGTGCAATTTGCATTTTAGATCGAACAATAATCGGACTTTCTTTAAAGCTCGCACAAACCGTTGATTTCGAAACATTTAACGAAAGCTCGCTTTTGATCTTACTGCAACTTGACGTACTGTTAGAGGCAGTATTTATAATTCGACGTTTATCACGTGCTGTCAACTTCCTCGTTGGTCTTCCTTTCTTCGTTCGATTATAATTGTCTGGATTTTTAAAAAAATTTTGAACTACACACAATGATCGACCAAGTTTACGAGCAATTTCTCGTAAACCAAGATTAACTTCTCTAAAAGCTAATATTTTCGTTATTTCTTCTACTGATAAAATTTTTCCACCCCCCATTATGTCAACTTGTCAAACAAATGCATACAGAGCAGTTCTAGAAACAAGTTTGTTTAGGTTTTTTTTTTTGTTATTTTATCAGGTGACCTAAATCATGTGAAACATTGCTTTTTTAAATAAAAATTATTAGATAATTTAATTTTAAATAAAATATGGGAAATAAAATGTAAAACCAAGTTTTTGAACATGCTTTTTCACATGAACTTATTAGTTTTTTTAATGTTTTTAAAAAAACATAAAACCTAAAGAATTGTGGGTGACCTCAATCATCTGAAACGCACTTTAATAATTTGCTCCGTATGGTTTACATTCCATAATCTTTCTATAAACGCTACTATCGCCATCGCCTATTAGATACTTATATCTTAATTTATGTTTTTTCATCGATTCTTTGAACCCTTCACATATAATTGCTGTTTCCATTGATGTGGATGTTCCTGTCTAATTTGTAAAACATTTAGGTTTCACTTCTTCATTTTTGTAGCATATAGAGCAATATTTATTTTTTACACCAATTTATAATATCTTTTTTGTCCTTTTTCCAATTATGCAACCTACTCTAGATAATGCGTTGTAATGGTTTTTATAAGATCTTTTACACCATGCTCCGTCTACAATTACCAATATAAAAGGAACTCTGTCTTCATCTATATCCCCGGCTTCTATTGCTAGACGATACTCTTCAGCACCAGCTCTATTCATGTTTTTATAATTTATATGATTTACATACTTGTGTAAGTCATCTTGATATATTATATAAGTTGTACTTGATATAGGTGGTATATTAATTGCAGCACAAAGTTCTGTTATAGGTCTATGAGCTATACCAATAGCCACAGCACCAGAAACGGCAGATAAATTAATATCACATGTACTTTTTAAAGCATCCTCTGTTGAAATTATTTCCTTTTTCTGACAAACATTGCAAACAAACGTTAGTAGACTTTGAAATCCAATGCGTTTTTCGGCAACTATTTCCATACTGAAAAACGAACAGCGTGTTTTATCGACTTGAGGGCATTTAAAAATGGAATTAAATTAACAATGCGCCTTCCGTCAATTTTAGAATTGTTTTCTATGTTCTTTTCTTATTGGACCAGCAACTCTGGCCATTCTTCAATATTCTCGGATTCTTAAACGTTTGATGAATTTGACAATTCATTTTTTCTAAAAAGTAAGATTGTTAGAATAACTATTTTATTATGATCTTTTTAATGTTTAGTCTTTATTAAAAACAAAACTGCTTTTATAATTAAATTTTAAATTATAATACACACACATACCTTTTTCTATTATGAATCTTCTTTATTTGAACTGATCTACTTATTCTTCGTTTTGAACACGTTTTTTTATTTTTGGAATGTATTCCCATTTTTCAATTGAATATCGTTAACGATGAAACAGTGAAACAGGATCACAAAAATTATGAGTGGTAATTAATTAAAGATAGAAGAGGTTAGGTGCAAAGAGTAAAAGAGACTAAAACTCATAAAATGTTATGAGTCAAAAGAAGAAGAAGAAGTTTGTAGTTAGTTGTCTACGTGTCAATACTAAATTAGGAATTAAAATCGATTGCAATGAAAGACAGAAAAAATGTAAAAAAGCAATTTCTATACCAGATGTGAGTAATAAATACGGCCTCAAAATTAATATAGTAAAAACCAAGTTTATGGTAGTAAGTAGAAACCCCCCGCAAAATATAGTGCTGACTATTGGTAACGAGCGAATAGATCAAGTAAACACATTCAAATATTTAGGTACAGTAATAAATGACAAGTGGGACCCACAACACGAAATAAAATGTCGAATAAAACAAGCTAGACAAGCCTTCCTTAAGTTTCGAACATTATTTTGTAATCAACATCTCTCTCTTGAAACCCGTTATAGATTGCTAAAATGCTATGCGTGTTCAGTATTACTGTATGGCATGGAAACCTGGACAATGAAGGTAACGGCTATTAATAAACTTGAAGCGTTTGAAATGTGGTCCCTAAGAAGAATGCTTCGTATATCTTGGGTAGAGCGAATTCGAAATGAAGAAGTGCTAAGAAGAGCTGGAGTGGAAAGAAAACTATTCGAGATAATTAAATACCGAAAGATTAGTTACCTGGGCCATATATTAAGGGGCACAAAATATAAAATTCTACAACTGATCCTGCAAGGTAAAATAGAAGGTCGAAGAGGAGTGGGTCGTAAACAAATTTCCTGGTTACGCAATATTAAACAATGGACAGGCATTACTAACACTGGTGAGCTCTGCCATGCCGCTAAAGAAAGAAAACTAGAAATGAGATAGTCGCCAACGCATGTTGTACGGCATTATAAGAAGATACCAGAGCGCAGCAAAAATTGGAACTACAAGTGTAATTCTTCGAACAGCAATACTCATATAATTAGGTATTTGAATTTTTTTTTTTTTTGTGATAAATGGAAAGATCATATATAAGTTTTATAACAAAACTATTTTTATTTTTATTTTTTTCGCAATATTTCAAAAGTTATATCAAAATAAAAATTAATTTTTAAATCCAGTACCGAAAACACGCCGACAGCTTCCGAACAAACCCGAGCGTGTGTGACGTCATAATGTTAGTTTGCATTCATGGCAGTTTATACAGAAATAATAAGTGCAGTGTTTTGATCTATCTAATTCTGTTGTCATTGTTAAATACTCAAGTTTATATTGAAAATGTCGAACCTCAAAAGTTATCGTTCTTGTTTTGTACCATTATGTACGAATACTACAAAAACAACTCCTGACAAAATGTTTTTAAATGTTCCCCAAGATGAAAAACGTCGAAAAAAATGGTTTCAAGCAGTGCATCGTGATAATCCCAAAACAAAATCGAATTTTTTTTGTTGTGAAGATCATTTCGATGTAAGTATTTTATAATATTATTGTTATTAATTATTATTTATCTAAGTATACAAATCAAATAAGTAGAATTCAGTCAAAAATTTTTTTTAATTGGACTCCAAATCATAACCTTTAAAATCATAGCATTAAAAAAATTTTTTATTGATAATTTAAAGTGCTTAAATAATAAATTCATGTATCTTTATCCAATAATTGGAATTCAATTTGATATATTTATAATTTTATAACGTTCTAGGTTATATCTTTGACTAGATTTAAATTTTTTAATTTTATATTACAGTGATTTTTCTGTTGTTATAATAACATTTAAATAATTCTTATGATTTCTGTTTTCTTTTTCTAGCTAAAAGATGACATAGAAAATTATATTTATTATACAACAATGGGAGGCAAAGCAAAGATTAAAATTGATATGGTACCACACAAGTTTGACTGTCAACCTAATCGTAAAAGGCGAGCCACTGCAACCATTTTTAGACCAGCTGCAGAAAAAAGACGGAGACAACAAATTATTCAAGAAATTTTAACTGAATCGTCAGAAAATATCGTCATTGGTAATACTCAAGAACCAAACATTGATGCCGTACCAGCCAATACTGTTGAAAATATTGAAGTTAATTCTGCTCCTTTAAATGTAACACCTGACCAAAAGGTCACTGTTGAAACACAAACTAATATTAACAACCGTACTGTTGCTGTACAAGTGAATAGTTGTCCTACACGGAGAAAAAAATATCCTTATAATAACTATCTAACGTATACCCAATTGACGTATTGTTCTGACAAGGATTCGAATGTCTAATTTAACGATATTTATAAGTCAATTTGACAATACATAGTATGATCAAAACAGCTTTACATAGTATACTTATAATAAGGATTCGTTTATTTGTTTCAAGCGTTCAAACGAAAAGCTCTCGTGAACGTGTGCAGTATCCGACATGTAGGTAACTGGATAGTTAATTTGAGGATTTGAATAGTTATAATAGGGATACGTATGGTTATTATAACGATATTTTGTTCTCCGTACATATCCGTTAAATCACTATGACAAGAATCTTTTGAATGTCTAAAACAGTAATACGGATCGTTACTATAACGATCCGCAATAAGGATTCACTGGATAGCTAAATTAGCTATGCGGCGTATCCTTGTGAAAGATAACTATCCAACGGATAGCTATAATAGGGATACGTATGCTTATTATAAGGATATTTTTTTCTCCGTGTAAGTATCGTAGCGTGTCAGTTCAATGTAAAATTTCATCAATCGGAGTTAATAAATCTTGCTCACCGATTAAAACTGGTAGTATTAGTACAGCAACATCTCCAATAAAACCATTGCGTCAAAAATCAGTTTTAAATTTAGTGGGAGATGCTCAGAAAAGTTCGTCATCTAGTAGTTTTACACATTCAAATAGTTCACAAGATATTTATGAAGCTTCAGAAAATACTGACTCAAGTACTATGGATTCTAGCAGCCTTGAATCGCATGTGAAAAAATATGATATTTTGAAAATCACAAATTACTCAATCAACAATAATTTAAAAGCGTATACTGGAGTTCCTCAAGAATGGAATGTGATTCTCGAACGTATTAGTGTTATATCTAATATTAATATTACCAATATAAAATTATCTTTGATGAAAATACGACGCCAAGATACTTTTGAAAGATTAAGTGAACAGTTTGGAATGAGTGTTAGTAATGCTAGTATTATTTTTAATACAACAGTTCCTGTATTGGCACATTTATTAAAAAAACTCGTTTATATGCCGGAGTCTAGTAACATAAAAAAAATACTACACGGAGAAAAAAATATCGTTATAACAACTATCTAACCTAACCTCAAAGCACCTATTAATGATATCCTTATAATAACTATCCGTATCCCTATTATAGCTATCCGTAGTATAGTTATTTTTCACAGGGATACGCGCTATTGCTAAATTAGCCAATTGAATCGTTGTTCTGACGAAATGTCACTTTGAATATCCGCAATAAGGAACTTCTGGATAGCTAAATTAGCTATACGGCGTATCCCTGTGAAAGATATACCACGTATAGCTAAAATAGCGACACGGATAGTTATTATAAGGATATTTTTTTCTCCGTGTACCGATACCATTTAGAACTTCATATAATCATGTGATTGCTATTATTGATGCATTTCAAATACAAATTGAAAAACCAAGTGATCCAGAGTACCAATCTTTAACTTGGTCAGAGTATAAAAAGTGTAATACTTTAAAGTATTTAATATCTTGTACACCAGATGGTTTTATAAATTTTATATCAAAAGGATTTGGAGGTCGAATTTCAGATGAGTTATTATTTCAAGAAAGCGGATTATTAGAAAAGCTACCCGGGGCTTGTGCTGTCATGGCCGATCGAGGATTCAAAAACATTGTTTCACTTCTTGACGATAAAAACATTGAATTAATTTGGCCACCTTCAGTTAATTCTGGAGTAAAATTATCACAATCTGACGTCTTACAAGGCAAGCGAATCGCTGCTCTACGTATTCATATAGAACGCGTTATCTGAAGAATTAGAGAGTTTGATTTTCTAAAACCGCATGCGGTTGTTAATCATAATATGTTACCTTTAACAGACAATATTGTTGTCATTGCTGCAGCACTAGTAAATTTACAAGCCCCTATAATTTCTACTTAAGCTTAATAGTATTTATATTATAAAATAAATTACTAGGTGTATGTTGTATTTAAATTAATATATTTATTGTAGGTACTTGTAAAATAACATTATAATATAATGAATAATGATTAATAACATTACTGGATGTTTCAAGTTTGTACAGATTTTAATAGTTTTGGAAATATATTTTTGGACCAAAATACTTGACTTTTTTTAATTAAAGCTTGTGTAAGTGCATCATCATATTTTAATTTTTTAATGTAAATAGTTCCATTTTCTTCAAAATTTGGATCAGCAACGCAAAAGATACCTTCTTTTTTACCAGTCAATAACATTTGTAGTTGCATTTGTGCATTACACTTCAAGCTAACTTTACCTTTTGGTAAAAATGTATCCAATGATTTTTGACTGGAGGGACATTTTACTTCAACAGTAGCGTTGTTAGTCATTCCATCAGGAGATGCTGCAAAAATCGGATGACTAGATACAAGATACATCCCCGGACGCGTTATTTTTACTCTTAATTCTTTCTCAAGAACTTCGATTACGTCTTTTTCCAGCTCTTTTCCTCGTGCCATAGCACTTGTCTCATGAACTTTACTCACACCAATGATTTGTTGAACTAGCGAACCATTATTCGTTTTACAATGAGCAGCTTCATAAAATTTCGATGCAGTAATACGTCCATAACGAAGTTCATGCCAAATTGCACATTCACTTTGCTGCGTGGTTAGCTCTTCAACTTCTTCACACACAGCTTCTGCCATGTCTGTTTTAGCGAATTCCAAAAATTTCTCAACTGGCAAATCAGTACTTTGATTAAAATAAAAAATTAGTCGATGTAAAGATAAATTGTAAGCTTTTTTGGAATCTAAATCAAAATTTAATTGTCCAATTTGAGAATTTATTTGTTGATTTTTGGCAAATTGAATAACTTCTTGTAAAAATGTACTATTATCCGGAAAATTTTCAACAGGAGTATCAGAGTTTTTTTTTGTCAGTTTTTCTGCTTCAACATATTTTATAACTGTACCAATGCCTGATAATCGAGATTTTTTCCAATAGCAAGCTACTTCTGTTGGCGTCGGATCTTCACTTCTGCGATGGGTCCACATAAGTAAAGCTAATGCATGTTTGCAACCACCTGTAAACACAATATAAAATATTATTATGGCTTATAACATCAAACAATTTCAGTTTAATATGAGTATAAATTACCTGCTGAAGCTGCACAGTCATGGCAGTGAATATCCTGAATTTTTCTTGACTTTTCATTAATAGTTAAAGTAACTAAATATGCTTTACTTCGAACTCGATGTTCTGGACATACCCGTCCTTTTATGGTACAAATATTATTTTTACGACTTAGCTGAACATAACCTATAGCTTTGTCGCCGTAACTCTCACGCGATGCTCTACAATTAATGAAATCAATAATTATATTTAATATAATAGAGAATAAATACTTAAATATTTTCATTTATAATATTATTTTTTAACAAACTTACCTTGATGCCTTGGCACCTCGAACTTCAGCAGAATTGAACCGAACGTCATTTTTTAAAAAATTGGTTATCATAAATATATCAACATCAGGAATATTATCAGACTTTGCCTTTATACCATTTATCACACATAGTTAATCGGAATTAACTAACAAATCGTTTTTTAGCAGTAAATTTTCAATATTATTGTCAACTCACGTGTAATAGCCGTAAACGCTGTCCTGTTATTAAACAGCTATAACATTATGACGTCACAAAGATGGTGGCCAATTTTGGCGCGTTTATAGTCACGTGATTTTTTTAAATTTTATCAATTTTTAATTGCTTATAATTAATTGCAAAAAAATTTTTTTTAAGTATTTTGCATTAAATATCCATATTATTAATAATAAAGTTTTAAAATACATAAAAAAAATCAATAATTTTTTTTTTCAAATACCTAATTCCGATTAACTATTCCTAATTCGGATCAATTTTTCTTAAGGTAAGTCAATTGATCTTTTAATTACACTGGCAAACAAAAAAAAAAGTGGTCAGTTCTTTTGACCAGACCCACCTAGGGCTATGTATTTCGATGCCCTGAATCCGAATTTGAGGTCGGTTTACCTAATATTTATAAATATATATATATATATATGTTTATAAAAACTTATACAGCTCAAAGAAACAAGAAGAACAGAGAGAAAATACAGAGCGAAAAATAATCAACATAGGATCAGAGGAGATACCTGATATAACAATAGACGAAGTATACCATGCACTCCGACAGATGAAAAATAACAAGGCACCAGGAGAAGATAGAATCGTGATAGAAATGATAAAAGCGGGAGGACAACCCATAATATCAAAGCTATGTGATCTTTTCAATAAATGCCTCATCGAAGGACGAGTACCTGAGAGTTTCAACAACGCGATAATTGTAATATTGTATAAGAAAGCCAACAAAGCGGATTTGGAGAATTATAGACCAATCAGTCTTCTCTCACAAGTATATAAACTGTTGACAAAAATTATTACAAATAGACTTAATAACAAGATAGACCAATATTTAACAGTAGAACAAGCTGGTTTTAGAAGAGACTACAGTACACATGAACATCTATCAACTACGCGAATTCTCTTAGAAAAATCAGTAGAATATAATCTGAATGTACATATGGCATTTGTTGATTTTAAGAAGGCTTTTGACAGCGTGGAGCACTGGGCAATCAAAAGGTCGCTAAATAATGCAAGAGTAGATCATCGGTACTCAACACTTCTATCCTATATATATGAACATGTAACGTCGACAGTACAACTTCATGAAAATACTAAACCTATTCCAATAAAATGCGGCATAAGACAAGGAGATACGTTATCCCCCAAATTATTTACGCTAGTTATCGAAGATATATTCAGACAACTTAACTGGGACAACAGAGGCATAATAATAAATGGAAAACGTCTAAATCATCTCATATATGCAGACGACGTGGTACTTATCACGGAAAACCCTGAGGAGCTACAGAATATGTTAACTGAATTAGAACAACAAGCATCAAAGGTTGGTTTAAATATGAATTTACAAAAAACAAAAGTAATGTGCCCAGAAAATCCAAGAATTACTGTAAGGAGCAAAGAAATCGAAAATGTAGAAAGCTATATATATCTTGGAAATATGATAACGTTAGGAGAGGTTAATCAAAAAATAGAAATAAAGCGCAGAAAAAGACTAGCATGGAGCGCTGGGCAAAACTCTAGGAAACAAAAATATACCTATGCGTTTACGTAGCAAACTATTTGATCAGTGCATATTACCGGTGTTGATTTATGGAGCACAAACATGGACCCTCACCAAACAGTCAATGGACCAATTGAGGGTGACGCAAAGAGCAATGGAGCGTCGGATGTTGGGAATTTCCTAAAGGATTGTAGAAGGAACACCTGGATTCGAAGCATCACGAAAGTTAATGATGTTGTGGAGGCAGTGTCAGAACTAAAGTGGGGTTTCGCAGGACATGTTGCTAGACACCAAGATGGAAGATGGTCTAATGCTTTATTAAAATGGAGACCATATTTAGGAAGAAGAACCAGAGGACGACCACCAATGCGATGGACCGATGACCTTAAGAAAACGGCCGGTTTAGCATGGATTAGAGCAGCACAAAATCGTGATCACTGGAGAAACATGAAAGAGGCCTATGTTCAGAAATGGACCGGGGAAGGCTAATGATGATGATGATTACCCAATATACCTATAAAATTTTGAGTAAATTGTAAAAAACCACTAAAAATTGCAGTTATGAAAATGAAGAAAATTTGATTAAACTAGATCAAACCGACCTCAAATTCGGATTTGGGGGATCGAAATACATTACCCTAGGTGGGTCTGGCCAAAGTACTGACCACTTTTTTTTTGTGCCGGTGTTATACTTACCTATTAATTATTTTGTATTTAAAAATTCTGCAAGACAGACGGGGACGTTTCGGATTATTACAGATAATTTTTTTTAAATGTGTAGTAGCTTAGATTTCTCTCGTAATGCTTAGTGATTAATCGGTAATCGTCTATATTGGTAAGATTTATTCGTAACTGTTTGTTTCTAATTATAATAATCTCTCTATAGTCGTATGCTTCAGTGTTGAAGCGTCGTGATTTCATGGTATGTTATCCATTTCGGAGAAACTATGTCTGTGTGTAGTTAAGTGGTGTTGTGCACAATATCTCTCCATCTGTTTCTGTCTGTTGTTAGTCTCATGTTTTCCTGTAGTGACGTTCCAGTGAAGTCCTTTATTTGGTCTATCCATCGTTTCGTTGAACGGCCCCGAGGTCTAACGCCCCCCACCTTGCCCTGCACAACAAGTTTTTCCAAATTGTCATTGTTTTTTCGGCTAATGTGACCAAAATACTTCAATATGCCCCGTCGAACTATTGTATTAGGGGGACCGGAAAGTAATGTCGTTTTTTTACATTAAATTCAAACAAATAAATTTTTAACAATATTTTATTTTTAATCAATGATGTAATCACCCTCGTTATCAACAACCTTTTGCCATCTAGTCTGCAAATTTTCAATGCCCGATCGATAAAAACCAATAGGTTTTTGAGAAAAATATGTGGAGATGGCATTTTGGATACCATCTAAGTTTTCAAATTTTTTGTCAAAGAAAGTGTTGTAGCGATCGAAATAAATGAAAATCCGATGGGGCAAGGTCGGGCGAGTATGGTGGGTGAGGCAGTACTTCCCACCCCAATTCATTAATTTTTTCTAGGGTTCGTTTTGCACAGTGCGGTCTTGCATTATCATGGTGCAGAATAACGCCTTTTCTATTGACGATAGCTGGATACTTTTCAATTAAAGCTTGATTAACTCGATCTAATTGTTCACAGTAAAGGTCTGCATTAACAGTTTGTCCAGATTTTAACACTTTAAAATGAACTATTCCGCGAATACTCCACCAAACACACAAAAGCGCTTTTTTGGGGTGTAAACCTGGTTTTGCAGTACTTCGTGGCGGTTCATTTGGAGAAAGCCATTGCCTTTTTTGTTTCGGATTGTCATAAAGGACCCATTTTCATCTCCAGTAATCAAGCGATCAAAAAACGATTCTGTAGTGTGCCGCTGAAGCAATAAGTTGCATGTGTTCGATCGGTTAGATTTGTTCTCCTCAGACAAATTATGCGGAACCCAAACACCTGCTCTGTTTACTTTACCAATCTGCTGTAAATGTTCTTGGATAGTGGACCAAGGTTGGTTAAGCGTGTTTGACAGTTCCTCGATTGTCTGACAGGGATTTGCTTCCACTTCTGCCCTTAAAACATCATTGTCTAAAATTGTTGGTCTTCCTGATCGATAAGAGTCAGACAGATCAAAATTACCAGATCTGAACTTGGAAAACCACCTTTGGCATTTACGAATGTCTAATGCACTTGGATAAACATCGCAAACGTTTTTGGTAGCAATTGTGGCATTACTACCCTTGCGAAACTCAAAAAGCATACAATGTCGAATATGTACCTCTTCTGGTATATTTGGCTGGCCATTTCACCCAAACTTACAAATATAAAATAAGATTTAAGTTTTTACAAGCTAACAAGTCACTTTAAACATAAAATTTCTTTGGAACGACTTTGAAGTCCTAAACAGCTGAAAAATGGTTAACAAATATTGACATGCGCAAAAACGACATTACTTTCCGGTCCCCCTGATAGATAGACGGTCTTTGATGTTAAGCTCTTCCAATATTGACGCATTAGTTCTGTGTTCCATCCAGGGCACTCGTAACAGCCTTCTCCAGGTCCACATTTCAAAGGAGTCTATCTTTTTTCTATCTTCGGCTTTTAAAGTCCAGGCTTCTGCACCATAGGTTGCGATGGGAAATACTAATGCTCTTACCAGTCTAATTTTTGTGACTTTTGAGATGTGCCGGTCTTTCCATATTTTTATTAATTTGGCCATCGCTGTCTTGGACATTCCTATTCTTCTACGTATTTCATGGGAGCAACTGCCGTCCTTGTTTATGTGCGAGCCCAGATATATTACGTCGTTTACCTTTCTATGTTTTTTATGTTTGTGTTGTTGTTGATTGTACCTGTTAAGAAAACCCGTTTAGAGTACAGGAAGGGGAAGCTACCCTTCGACCAAGGAGAGTACCGAAGCCAGGGACAGAATGTATCGTAACATCGTGCATCGCTCGTCAAAATATATATTATTAGTTGTACCGCAACGTCGTGCATCATTTTTTTTTTAACATAGAAGCATAGCATAGAAGCATAGAAGCATAAAAGTAAAATAAAATAAATAAAACAGTACCTCTTCTGTCTATGATCATTAATTTAGTCTTTTGTCTGTTGAGTTGTAGCCCTAGGTGTGCACTTTCGTTTTCGACTTTCTCAATTAGCTCTGCCATTTCCATTCCATTCCAATTATAATAATAATAATATCAAAAAACCTTGGTTACTTTTCGGTGTAAAGGTGTTACATGTGCTAATAGTTATTACATTTCGTACTTAACTATCTTAACTCTAATATAATGTACAGCTCAAATTAAACCAAGTTTCCTTATTTTTTCTAACTTAAAACTATTTATTCTCTTGGCCCATTCTTTTTTATTCCTTGACTCTCTTTTTGCTTCCATCCACGTCAGAACCATTTGTTCTAGACTACTTTATCCCAGGTTTTCTTTGGCCTGCCCTTACCTCTTTTCTGATGTACCCTTGTCTCCCAGATTTTCCTTGTTGTTCTCTCCTCGTTTCTAATTACAGTGGTCAAATCGTTCTTCGCCTTTTCCTTGAGATCAGCAATTATTTCTTGATATTTTAATTTATATGCATTATGCAGGTAAATTAGTAAATTTCAAACAGTTAAAAATATTACCGGAAATTAATTGACCACCATTTTTAATAATAAATTTATCTCTATAACCGAACGTGCCTGATCCAAATTAGGAGCCTTCCATTGGCCCCTGGACGAAACGCTATTCCACGAAGTGTTTGTGGTTAACTTATTCGCTGCGCCGGACGTAGAATATAACAACTAAAGTAAGATCTGTTTTTTCAATATAGGACGAAATGGATCAATTGATGGACGAAAGTGAAAAATATAAGTGAATGGGTAAGCTAACTGAATTTTTTTGTTTTAGCCAGCCGACGACGACCTACTATTGGAAGCGTGCCTGAAAATGGAGCGGCAGATCATAAATTTTTATTCAAGAATTGGTAATTTTTGAAATGTTTCTTTTGTTTTAGATGAAGAAAGCGGCCGAAGTCATTCAGAAAGTCGAGTCGCCGGTCGACGCCACACCGGCCGACACAACTCTGGTCGTTCCCACTGGGTAAATGAAGTAGGCAACACATTGGAAGCAGGTGTGCTAATACCCATACCTGCTTGTGCTGCTATCATCCTGCCTCCACCTGCTTCAATTTTCAAGTCAGCAACACTTACTGTTTTCGAGATATTTCAAAAAGAAATTCTGTTGCCAACTTCTGACTTGGCAACACTTTGGAAGCAGGTTTCATAAAACCTATACCTGCTTGTGTTGCTATGCTTCCACATCACCCTGCTTTGTATTTTAATACAGCAACACTTATTATTCTTTAAATAATTTTAAAAACAAAATTTTAATTTTTTAAAATATTTTAAAAAACGTAAGTAGGTACGTCATTTTTCCAAAATTAGTATATGTAATACAAATTAATTAATTTACAATTTACATTTAGTACAAAATATAATTAATTCTTATGTTTTTATTTTTGACTATTAACATTTAGTACTTATGATTAAACTAAATTATAATGGACTCTATATGGTTTCTGAGAAAAATGCATTTTAGTTTTGCAAAAATGGCAATACAGCATGGTCCCCTAAACTTCTCTAAGACGATTAGATAATCAGAATGTGCTTTATAGCAAGTTATATTGATTACAACTTTCCTATAGTAAACACTTACTCGCAACTCGAGGTGCCTACTTAGAAGTTCTTATGAACAAGACAATGCTGAATCAGGCGTATTTTTGTACATAAGTAATAACAATTAAAAAAATTATGACTTTACTTACGTTACTACAATACTATTATATGTCCTTATGCTTATCATGTAGTGTCAATAAATTTAATAATTTATCTTCGTATTTAATTTACAAGATTATTCATTTACTAAATAATTACATTAATAAATTAAAAAAGAAATAAATTTCAAAATTAAACCGGCAAATTCAATATTCAATATGCAAGGAAAATTAAAATTTAGGCGCTTTTAAATAATTATTGGCTATTTAATAAGACGTCTATTATTTATATATATATAGCTATAACATGAAACTTTAATAATTAAGTGTCACATTAAATAATAACTCTCCGAAACACGTATAATTTAATATTTTTTTACCGAAGTTAGCAATTTTACTCTAAAGTAAACGATTTTGAAATATAACTAATAAGTTTTGTTTATTAGTTATATAATAAACAAAATCTTGAACAATTCGGATAATCGTAGTTTTTATACCTATACCTCCATTTATTTAATATTTGTTTCCACGTACCGTATCTTTAAGTATTTATGTAAGTATTTTAGGTACAACAACCTGCAAGTGTTTGTTTTCTTGTATTATACTCATTAATATATAATTAATTTCTTTTACTTTGATACTTAACTCAAGTTTATATATGTATGTATGTACATAGCTATATTCATATATTATTTTAATATAGGTATCTTTTAAAAAAAGTAAATTCGTACAGGAGTAATTATTACACCTAACGTGTTGTCAGCGCATATTACCTAATAAAATAATTATCTAAAACAATATAAACCGGAATAAGCTAACGCAAGGTCAATGTCTGTTTCGATGTCTTGTTTAAATTCGTATCGGTACTTATCTTTAATGCCGATAAAAATTTCGCGTTGGTCAGGATTTGTTATTAAAGTTTTATATTACACGTTAAAGAAAGAAAAAGTATTAACAGTTTTATATTGTGGCGTTGTTGCCAAATGTATTATAAACTAATTAATATTTGTTTGGTGTAGAATTTTTATGTTAACTTATCATTTTAGATTTTTTTTACCTTCGGTCTATTGATACGAATAACATTCTTTTTTAGTTTAATGTAGAATATCAGTAGGTTAGATTCGCCGGTTCTGCGACACTTGTGCACATGCGCAGTAGTGTCCATGCGCAGAAAATGGTGGGGGATTGCGCAGAAGGTGGTGGGGGTGTTGCGCAGATGTGGTGGGAGTGTTGCGCCGATGTGGTGGGAGTGTATAGTGATTTGATTGGTTGAGGTGGGGCGTGTAGGGGGGTGTGTGTTGGATTGTGAGTGGTAAGGGTGTGGAGGGGCGTGTAGGGGGGAAGGTAGTGGTATTGAGTTGTGAGTGGTAAGGGTATGGAGGGGCGTGTAGGGGGGAAGGTAGTGGTATTGAGTAGTGGGATTGAGATGGGGGGATGGTAGTGGGAGTGAGGTGGGGAGAGAGAGAGAGGTTAAGTTAGAGAAGAGAGCTGACGTCATATGTGTGTTTGAAGAAGGTTAAAATTTTGGCCGGCAGCCGGGTTCGAACTGGGTACTTTAAGCTTACGCTACCGCACGTTCGACCGCTGCCTCACGGAGCCATCGTTAAAGATTGCTTAAAATGTTGAATGGTTGGCGCAGTTGCATGAAAAAAAATTGTTTAAAGATAGTTACATACGGCACATCGAGGGAATACATAGATAAAAATATATATTGTTTATTAAAATTAGAATTTACTTTGCTAAAAATATTTGGATTGATTTTCCCTCCATGTTCGATTGCAAAATGTTACAAATGTATGTCAAATAAATTTGTATAAAAATTTTTATTTTATAATAATAAATTATTAAACTACATCTGTTTTATCTATCCAACTATTGTGTGTATTATCTAATCCTAACCATTTTACATATAACTTTTTTCCATTTCTACGTAATACCTTCTCTACTAAATATATATCGGAATATTTAGCTTTTTGTATTTCATATTCGTAAAAACCGCCTTCAATTGGTTGTCCACGCATATCTTCCAGTAGATAAGTGATGGGATTGGTTAGTTGTACTTTTACAATTTTAAATAATTCCGTCGTCCATGACGGTGTGTACCCCTTTTCAAAAACTGATTTGGTTTTGGAAATTCTTACTATATCTTCAATTTTAAATTTACCTTTACCCGCCACTTTCATGTTATTATATACAGTATTCAGTAAATGTTTTTCATTTTGTTTGGTAACATCTTTAGGTTTCATTTTTATTGTAGAATGTTTCCGATTGTTATAGGAATCTGTAATTTCTTTTAATTTATCAAACCATATGTAGCGTCCACGCAGAGAAAATGTTTTATAGATTTCCGTTTTAATCGTACGAATTACTCGTTCTGCAATCGAAGCTTTAATCGTACTAAAAGTGGAATAATGGTTAATTCCATGTTTATCTATAAGATTTTTAAATTGAACGTTGTAATATTCTTTTCCCATATCCGATTGAAGATTTTTTGGACTTTGACGCGCACGTTTTAAAATATTAGCCATCGCCTTTGCAACATCAATTCCTGTCTTCTTTTTAACGGGCTCAGTCCATAGAAACTTTGAAAAACAATCGATAACAAAAAGAATGTAGTTATTGCCCTTATTATTTTTAGCGTAAGGGATAAATTCCGCCAAATCTGTTTGCCATAAATCGTATAAACCTTTTACAATAATTCGTCGTCGAGGAAAACGTTTCCTCACCGGTTTATATAACTCCCTCACTACTTGTTCCATAAATGCTGAGAAATTACTGTTTCGATGGTCGTGGTGGTGGCGGTTTTGATATTGGCACGTTAGTGTGTTGATCATCTATATTAAGATTAAGTAACTTTCTTTTGCAAGGTACGCCATCTTTTATAATCGTTGTAAATTCTACATCGCCATTACCTTTAATAATAAAGGGTAGGTCGCCATATTTCTGTTTAGTAATATCCAGCACAAATTTTCGATTTGCAGAATCGTCATTATCTATAGGATTAGCTATATTTTTTATTTTCCGTTTAATCATCACAGGTTTACCGTTAACAATCATTTTTTTTAATTTTATTTTTATATCTTTATCACTGGTTATTTCAAATGGTACATCATCAATATGTTTTTTAACTATGCTCAAGGAAGCATAGTTTTTCTTTAAATAATTTAATGTTACACAATCTGTATCCTTTATTGGCGGCGCAATGTTGGTTAAACGTTTTTGATTTACATTAAAATGACCATCCACAGTGAGATCAAAACCTACACCTTTAGGACCCGGTACACTTTTTTGAGTTATATTGGCTATTGTTGAACGTCCAAACTTATCAATAGGCATTTTAACAATGAATGATGTCTAGTGAATAATATTCAGTTCTTTTAATTCTTCCTCGATCGCTATAACCTCGTTTTGAACATTATTATTACCGGCGTTTTGAGAAGCTTTTAGCAGGGATAAGCGTTCAATCAATTCGTTTGGATCATCAAAATATCTATAGTTTATTCGACTGTTGTTGTCCATCACCTCCAGCAATCCTTTACCACTCAATGATCTTTTTTTTTCAAACATCTCTGTTGTGGTGCTGGCTCGAGGTCGTTGTTGTACATAAGTTTTATATTTTAAACTTTTACTACCAAGAAGTCTACCTTCCGGATTATTGTCCTGCTTATATAAATTTGTTCTCTTTAAAATATCTCTATAATTTTTTTCATCTTTTTTTGTCACACCTTTCGGATGAGCACTAAACAATAGTTCATATAATCCAGGAGTTCCCTCATATTGAACATTATTGATAATAAAATCTCTACCTTCAATAGTGACTGGTGTTTTTCCCAGTCGCCACTTTGACGTTTTAAAATTATATTTAATTCCTTTTGGATCGATATCATTTCCATCTAAATATTTTTCCAAATAAAATCTCGGTAGCGGATCAAATTGTTCGAGAAACTCATTGTATACACCACTTTTCTCTAAATCTTCAAGTTCAGATTTTAATTGTTTCAAATTTTCTTCGCCCTCTTCCTGACTAGAGTTAGAGTCTTTGCTTTCAAATACCTCGTCATCGGACAGAAATGATAGTTTATTAAGTTCTTGTTTTGTAACTGGTTTTTGTTTCGATTGTGGTTGTTGACTTGTAATGAATGATGATGATGATGATGGCTGTTGTTTAATATTAGTTGCAATTTCTTGTAAAGATTGTGTAAGAGGTCTTAAAGTTTTCTTTACATGCTCTTCCTGCTTTTGTTCACCCTTACGTAATTGCAAATATTTACGTTTAATATCACGAATCGTCTTAACGATTTGTAACTTTACCGAATTGTTTTCCATTATGTATTAAACTATTTTTCTACAACTTGAACGTATTTATATATATATATATATACACATTTTTGCAACATTAACTTCTTTTTACTATTAACTCTATGCTAATACTGTTTCGAATAAATTCTTACTGTCTGTCTCAAATGTATATATAAGCATCGAATCCTCGACGATAACGTCCTTTATTCATCTCATCATCTTTACTTATCACCAAAAAATCATACTTATTTTTCCAACATTCCGAACAGAGCTCTTTAAACATTTCAAATTGCATGTCGGTATTGACGTGATCATTATATATATGTTTTAAATTTAAATCGTCCTGCTTAAAAACAATTATCAAATTTGCGTTATCACGTATTAAATGTTTAGGTATACGCGTGTAAGATTGGCAGAGATAGAAACAATCAACATCATTATGACGACCCATCGAAAAATACGAACGCATATTATCTTGCTTATCACAGGCCACATCATCAAATATAAAAATTGAGTTTTTTTTTGCTTGAGCAGGCTGCAGAATTTCAATATTATCCTCGAATGGGTAATAACCCATTTCCTTTATCGAACCCATTATTTCTTGAAGCATTCGATATTTCGGCTGGTGTAAGGACTTTGAATATATGTAAATGTTTTCGAAACGTAATCCATTCGGATTGCAAATAAGCGTATACATTACATTAGTTTTACCACAGTTTGATGGTCCACATATAATACATCGTATCGATGAAGGTAATAGAAAACCGTGTTTTTTTGTCAATTCTTCACCCACGCCTTCTGTAACATTATTATTATGTACAGTAAGCGATTGTTTTTGTTTAATAATTTTCATGATGATAATGACTAACATATTATAGAGTTTTTCTTATATATAGAGCAAACTTGCGAGCGCTTAACAGTTTAATAATGAAACGTCGTCGAGAAGGACGAGGTTTAATTAACGATTGGATTAACAATTTAAATACAGAGTTTCATCTACCCGGTTACAATTTTATTGGACCTGGCACGAAATTACAAAAACGTTTAGCTAGAGGCGATCGAGGAATCAATCTGCTAGACGAAGCCGGTAAAGAACACGATATTGCATATCACAATTACAAAGACCTGCCGTCAAGACATCGGGCTGATAGAGTGTTAGAGGAAAAGCTTGGCAAAGAGTAAAATCTCCAGACGCAAAGCGTAGTGAAAAAGCTGCAGCTTGGCTTGTAACGAACGTTATGAAAGCTAAACGAAAATTGGGGATGGGTTTATCGTTTCGCGGTGGCATCATCAAACCGATGGGGAGAATTGTAAAAAAATCTAAACCTCTAAAAGATAACATTAAAAAAGCGTTATCAGCAGCGAAACGTGTAGTAAAATTGGTGGGTGGAAAAAGAAAAATTAGACTACCTCGTATAATACCGATACCTAAAAGTGGTGGTATTTTACCGCTGATACCACTATTTGCAGGCCTATCTGCGTTAGGTACGCTTACTGGTGGTGCTGCAGCCGTCACTAATGCAATCAACCAATCGAAGAATGCGCGACAAAAATTTGATGAAGCTCAACGTCACAACAAAACAATGGAGGCTATAGCTTTAGGCAAGAGTGGTAAGGGTTTATATTTAGCTCCTTATCGTAAAGGTATGGGACTCTATTTGAAGCCAAAAAACTGTTAAGACAGCTACCTCAACGTCCACTCACCGATCAAGATATAAAAAAATTTGCAAAGAACAATATTTCTCATTTTCGAGGCGTATTTATGAGAAATGCATTACCGAAAAGTGAGCCGTGGCAAAACGAATGTGCCATTTTAAATATGGATGATGTTAATGGTCCTGGAACGCATTGGACCGCATACATCAAATGCTATTCCCAGGTTCTCTATTTCGATAGTTTCGGTGATTTGGCACCACCTTTAGAATTAATACAATATCTTCGAGGTAGCAAAATTCGATATAATAAGGAGCGATATCAAAAGCCAGACGCATTTAACTGCGGACACTTGTGTTTAAAGTTTCTACTACTATGTCAAAAACATTTACATTATACGGAAAAAGTTCAGAATTGTCCTCAACTTTTTTCCCACCGATCGAGTTAGATTCGACAGCATCTTACGCTTTAGGATTAGTGGGTTTCTATAGCTACAATTCAATACCAAACATTGACAAGAGCAACAATAAATTTATTATATCAGAAGGCGATAAAGGTCAACGTAAAACAATTGAAATTCCAATTGGTTCGTATGAAATAGAGGATATCGAACGATATATTAACAATAATATATCTATCTACGATAATGCAATACGGAAAGAAAGTGATCAGAAAGAGCATATAAGAATCAAACCTAACAATAACACGTTACGATGTGAATTATATAGTAATAGTTTTACCATACACTTCAATGGTGAAACGATTGGATCTTTGCTTGGCTTTAAAGAGGGCATGTATACATCTAAAACATTACATAAATCGGATATGCCTGTTAATATAGTAAAAGTAACATCGATACGAGTGGAATGCAACATTACCACAGACGCTTACTACAATGGTCAACTATCTCATACATTATACGAATTTCCAATCGATGTTCCGCCAGGTTACAGCATTCAAAATGTGGCAAAAAATGTTATATATATGCCGATTAATACATATTCCATCAGTAATATTACATTAACTGTATGTGATCAAGACGGCGATCCAGCTAATTTTCAAGGGGGAGAACATCGTCATACGATTAGAGCTCAAAAAACTATAAAATGGGTATTTCTTTTAAAAAAGGTCAGTTTGAAAGGAAATTCTTTCATAAACGTTTGTCGTTGAAAAGCGTACAAATACTTAAATCGTTGGGCTATAAGTTAAAAAGAGATAATGTCTCATCTACTATCTATCTTCGATAAAACACAATTCGACGAGATCGTCACCAAATACGAATTTCACACCTATCAACCATACGCAACAAATACTTTTAATTTGAGTGATGAAATTCGTATTCCAATTCAATCATCAAATGTATACCTAGCGCCTTCAGAATCATATATCTATATTGAGGGATCGGTGGATGGGGATGCTGGTGCTAGCTTAAGTAACAATGCTTTTGCTTTTATGTTTGAAGAAATACGCTACGAACTGAACGGTGTACTTGTAGACAAGGTAAGAGATGTAGGTATCACAACCACTATTAAAAACCTAGTTTCTTTAACGGAAAGTGAAAAAAAATTCTGCCGAATTGTTTGGCTGGTCATCCTCAATGGGCCAACCGCAAACCATCACCGATAAAATATTCTCTACCTGTTTACCTCTAAATCGTCTGATGGGATTATTTGAAGATTACAACAAAATAATCTTAGGTCAGAAACATGAATTGATATTATTTCGTGCGAAAAACGATATAAATAGTTTAATAATACCGGCTGGAAAACATGCAAAAATTAAAATTGAAAAAATCGAATGGCATATTCCTCATGTACTGCTGAACGATGAAATCAATCTACAACTGTTAAATGCTATTAATAAAGGTGCCACAATCAACGTACCATTCCGAACTTGGGACCTTTACGAGCTACCATCTGTTAGAACAAATACTTTGGAAAATTGGTCCGTTAAAATATCTAGTAATGTTGAACGACCTCGCTTCGTTATTGTGGGATTCCAAACAAAAAGAAAAAATGTTGGAACAGCTGATTGTTCCAAATTCGACAACTGCAATTTGCGTAATCTAAAACTATACATTAATTCCGAATGCTATCCTTACGATAATCTAAATTTGAAATTTTCAACCAATCAGTATGGGGAAGCTTTTATGCAATACATAAACTTTATGAAAAGCTACCACGAAAGAAACGATAATTTTGCACAATCAATTCTCTCTTATAAAGAGTTTAAACAATGTCCAATATTTGTTATCGATTGCTCGAAACAGAATGAAGAAGGTAAATTGGGATCATGTAATATTAGATTGGAGTTGGAGGCTAACAACAAATTTCCTGAAGATACTGTGGCCTATTGTCTAATCATTCACGATTGTCTCTTTACCTATAATACTTTTACATCCGAAGTTCGAAAAGTTATTTAAAAACAAACATTACTCCGAATTATCACAATTTCGAAATGCACTGAATGCATCGTTTTTTTGCTCCAGTTTTGTTCGATAGTGTTACATATAATTATTACAATTTCGAAATAAATGCACTGAATAATTGGATGTGAGCCAATCTATCGTTTTTTTACTCCAGTTTTGTTTGATAGGCTTATTTGGGTTGCACAAAAAATATATTATTGTTGCATATTTATTAAAGATTTTGTAATTTATGTTATTGTTACATAATAAAGCATATATAATAATGACATTATAGTTTATTAATCGATAAACTCTGGATTATCACAATTTTTAATTGTTCCAATTAACTAGATGTAGACATTTTTTCGTAACAAAATAATGCATCATCCATTGCAGTATTTGCTCTGGTTTGATAACCCTCTTTTGGTTTTACCTTTATCGTAATCGTATGCGCAGCGATGCTCTTTTCACAAAAACAATAATATTTGTTGCATGCATCACACCATTTCGTGTGCAAAATTTTTGGATTTGGTATCTTTTTTGTTGGTAATTGGCAATTATTCATTTCTGTTTCTTGTCAGATATATTACTAACAAAAAACAACATTGCATCAAAATTTATGATAAGCAATTATTTTAATAAATGGGGAGGGGATGAAATGTATTTAAATTCACGCCCAAAACATCATGTGTCAGTTTTTGTTAACAATATAAGCTGCTTCTTCATCTGCTAAAATGAATTTTACAAAGTTAAACTCTGCAACTACAATTGTAAAAAAGCCTATGAAAAGATCATCAGAAATTGATCCTAAAGTGGTGTATAAAGTGATTGCAATTAAAAAGGTAAAACAAAATACGGGGAATCACTATTGGTCGAAACCGAAGACTTTGTATTTTTTACCTGGACGGTTTATTGCTCATATGAGCGATGATGACATCCAAAAAATTAATACATCGCTGACACCGGTAGGAGTTCGAGCACTAAACTCTGTGGATGTGGGAAAGCAATCTCCCGCATATAATTTTGAGTTTGTAAATATTTAAAATAACGTAATAATGGAAACTAGTAGCAGCAATAGCAGTAGCAGCACAATACAGGGTATGAAAAGAAAATTTTGTACTATTTGTGAAATACCTGATACACCAGGACATAGTCGAACATTACATCATCGTAATATGTTAATAAGCAGTAGTCGTATAGATGATGGTGTAGAACTTGTTCATCATGCATTCAAAACCGTATTTCTATTTATCGATTGAAATCTTTAGAATTTCCCGACTCGAATAATATAAAGACATTTATGGATAGTGTTAGGTTTAAAAGTATACAATTAATTAAAGATATGATTAAAATACATAGTTCGGTAAAAGTGAATGTTGAGTTATTTGGACAATATGTTCAACCAGCGAAAGAGGATGATGGCGATATAATTTCAAGCGTAAAATCATTTAACGTTAAATTTCAAATAGCAACTCCATCCACCAATCTAGAAGAATTATTCTCAGACTTTTGCAAAATAATTGAAATAAAAGCGCAGGAATTTCAAGTAAGTAATACATATGCTGATGTTAGACTTTTATTGATATATTATTTTCTATTTGAACAGGAAAGAGATAGTGGTTGGGCATTACAAAAATTTCTGTATTTGGAGCTTAACATCAACAAATATGATCCTATTGGTGGCTCATCATACATCCCATTACCATCTTTCTTACAAAGGAAAAAGGCAATTGTCAACGTTAGGAATAGAGATAGCCGCTGTTTTATGTGGGCCATTTTGGCAGCCCTTCATCCTTCAAACATAAATCAATCGAGCAGGGTGAGTGCTTATTATCAATATGAACGCGAACTAGATTTTACTAATATTAATCAACCTGTAAAATTAAAAGATATTTACAAATTTGAAGAACAAAACCAAATATCGGTAAATGTATACGGAGTTGATAACGAAACAGCAACAATTGTAGGCCCCCTTCATTTTACCCAACATAAACGCGAAAAACACGTCAATCTATTATTACTAACGGACGAATTTGGAAAGTTTCATTATTGTTTAGTAAAGAATCTTTCGCGCCTTGTTAGTTCACAATTATTGAAGCATGAACATGAAATTTATATATGCGATGGATGCCTATGCTATTTCGGTTCAGAAAATTTATTAAAATCACATCAGGAACGGGATTGTGGCCATGTTTCAATCAAATTACCTAATGAGGGTAAAACTAAAAAAAATTGGTTTGGTTGTGACGTTTCCGAAAACCGATTAGAATTTTCAAAATTTAATAAATCGATGCGTGTTCCTTTCACAATTTATGCTGATTTTGAAACAATTTTGCAACCTATCGATTCATGTGAACCTAATCCCAAATTTTCCTACACCTATGCCACACATTTACATAGACCATACAGTTTTGCTTATTTTATTAAATGTCAATACGATGATAATTTATCAAAATTTGTAACTTATAGAGGTGAAGATTGTGTCGAGAAGTTCATTTCTTTTCTAGAAAATGATATTTTTCAAATATATCATAATCATTTAACATTAAATACACCTATGAAACTTCTAACGCCCGAAGAAAACGAAATGTATCAAAATGCTGAAAAATGTTTTATCTGCGATAGGTCATTTGAAATTTCTCAAGAAAATTATAAAGTACACGATCATTGTCACATAACCGGTAACTTTAGGGGAGCTGCTCACAAATTATGCAATTTGCAGTACAAAATTCCAATGTTTGTTCCCATCTTTTTTCACAATTTATCGGGATATGATGCACATCTTTTCATTCAACAAATAGCTGGTAAAGAGCAAAAGGTAGATGTTATTCCGCAAACTAAAGAGAAATATATATCATTTTCTAAACATTTGTTGGTGGATGAGACAAATTATAAAAACAAAATTTATATTCAATTGCGATTTTTAGATTCATTTAAATTTATGACGTCTAGTTTAGATTCACTATCTCAAAATTTACGAGACGAGGAATGTTTCATCGTTAAAAAATATTATTCAGATTTGGATGAATTTAAATTGATGAGACAGAAAGGTGTTTTTCCATATGAATTTATAGATTCTTTTGATAAACTTCATTATCCACATCTTCCGGATAAGTCTAAATTTTTTTAGTAAATTACACAATTCTAATATTTCCAATTCGGATTATATGAGAGCAAAATTAGTTTGGAAAAAATTTAATTGTCAAAATTTAGGCGATTACTCAGATATTTATTTGAAGGCTGACGTTCTACTTTTGGCAGATATATTTGAAAATTTTCGAGATGTATGTTTAAAAGCGTACGGTTTAGATCCGGCTCAATATTATACTGCTCCAGGTTTAAGCTGGGATGCTATGTTGAAATTAACAAAAATAAATTTAGAACTTTTAACAGATATTGACATGCATCATTTTATAAAAAAAGGAATTCATGGAGGTGTTGCCACCTGCATAAAGCGAGCAGCTGTTGCTAATAACAATTTTTATCCAACAGCCTTTGATATCACCAAACCTTTATCATATTTGATGTATTTAGATGCAACCAATTTATATGGAGCTGCAATGTCACAACCTTTGCCTCTTTCACACTTTGAATGGTTATCTAGTAGTAACATTGAAAGCTTTGATCCAATTAAAATTCCTGATGATAACCCTGAAGGCTACATTTTAGAGGTCGATTTAGAATATCCTTCAAATTTACATAATGAACATAATGACCTTCCTTTATGTCCTGAATCAATAGTGTCACCAATTGCAAAAACAAAAGTTTCTAAATTAATTCCAAATTTATACGATAAACAGAATTACGTAATTCATTATAGAAATTTAAAACAGGCCCTATCTTTAGGGCTTGGATTTAAAAAAATCCATCGCATATTAAAATTTAGCCAATCAGCTTGGCTAAAAAGCTACATCGATTTTAATACCGATATGCGAAACAAGGCGCGAAATAAATTTGAAAAAGATTTTTTTAAATTAATGAATAACGCTATTTTCGGCAAAACGATGGAGAATGTAGATAAACGTGTAAATATCAAACTTATCACATCATGGTTGAATCACGGCAAAAAAATGGGTGCTAAATCGCTAATTTCTAGTCCAGCTTTTAAAAATTGCAAAATTTTTAACGAAAATTTCGTGGCTATTCAAATGAAAAAATTAAACGTTCATTATAATAAACCAATTTATATTGGATTTACCATTTTGGATTTGTCAAAAACTATACTTTACGAGTTTTACTACAATTTTATTAAAAAAAAATATGGGAACAATGCAAAATTACTATATACCGATACCGATAGTCTAATAATAGAATTATTTACTCAAAATTTTTATTCTGACATAACTGAAAATATACAATATTTTGATACTTCAAATTATACGTTTGGTAATAAACATAATGTCCGATAACGAAATCTGTCGTGGGTAAGATGAAGGACGAATATGCAGGTAAAATTATTTTTGAATTTTATGGCACAGGGGCTAAAGCCTATTGTGTTGTTTCCGAAAATTCTTGCACTAAAAAAGCGAAAGGTGTGTCAAAAAATGTTATACAAAACAATTTAAGCGTTGATAATTATAAAAAAGCAATTTTTAGTGATCCCATTCAGTATTGTTCTATGTCATCATTTAGATCAAATTACCATCAAATTTCAACTAACGTGTTTAACAAAATATCTTTATCGCAACTTGACGATAAACGTTTCATTCTAGAAGATAAAATTAATTCGCTAGCTTGGGGTCATTACAAAATTGCATTATGAGTCTGGTAATTTTAATTATAATATAATTTTAATACTTTGTAATTGTTTAATTGTTATTGTTATTGCTGCTTAATTAAAATTCTGTGAGATTATAATTATATCTTATAACCCATTAACCTTTTTCCTTAATACCGTGTGATAACTTTTACACCCTTCCTTGCTGAAATGATAAGTTTTCATTTAAATACCAGTGTCAATACCAGTTCAAATATACTTTAACAAGAATGTCGATATATCAAGATGTTCTATTTATCAAGGAGGTAATCCTCAAAAATTATGTAAGTATAACATGGATTTTATTAATGCATTTTTAATCTGTTTGTTTTCAGCCCCGTGCATACATGATAATGCAGATGGAGGAGATCCCCGTCGAGGCCTCCTATCTAGGCCTTTTGCCTCGAGGAGCGAGGCTTTTTTTTGAGCGCGATAGGGAAGAATTAAATCCCGTAGATACTGTTTATGTAAGTATATTTATTTATTATATTATATATATTATATATTAATTTTTCAACAACAGATTCAAGAGCATCGCACCTGTGGCGATCTACTTTTTGTTCCCCCCACCCAAACCAATAAAGCATAATTTTCAAAAATAAATCTTTTATTTCAATTTAGTGTTTTTACAAAATAGGTAGGGGAGAGTTGGGCATAAAGGGATGTAAAAATTTTAGCAAGAGCAAGAGTCTTAAAACAACACCCTTACGCTAAAAAATTTTAGCAAGAGCAAGAGTCTTAAAACAACACCCTTACGCTAAAAATAATAAGGGCAATAACTACATTCTTTTTGTTATCGATTGTTTTTCAAAGTTTCTATGGACTGAGCCCGTTAAAAAGAAGACAGGAATTGATGTTGCAAAGGCGATGGCTAATATTTTAAAACGTGCGCGTCAAAGTCCAAAAAATCTTCAATCGGATATGGGAAAAGAATATTACAACGTTCAATTTAAAAATCTTATAGATAAACATGGAATTAACCATTATTCCACTTTTAGTACGATTACAGATTCCTACAACAATCGGAAACATTCTACAATAAAAATGAAACCTAAAGATGTTACCAAACAAAATGAAAAACATTTACTGAATACTGTATATAATAACATGAAAGTGGCGGGTAAAGGTAAATTTAAAATTGAAGATATAGTAAGAATTTCCAAAACCAAATCAGTTTTTGAAAAGGGGTACACACCGTCATGGACGACGGAATTATTTAAAATTGTAAAAGTACAACTAACCAATCCCATCACTTATCTACTGGAAGATATGCGTGGACGACCAATTGAAGGCGGTTTTTACGAATATGAAATACAAAAAGCTAAATTTTCCGATATATATTTAGTAGAGAAGGTATTACGTAGAAATGGAAAAAAGTTATATGTAAAATGGTTAGGATTAGATAATACACACAATAGTTGGATAGATAAAACAGATGTAGTTTAATAATTTATTATTATAAAATAAAAATTTTTATACAAATTTATTTGACATACATTTGTAACATTTTGCAATCGAACATGGAGGCCCATCGAATTGGCAGGATGCGTTGTTGTAATGTTTTAAACAAGGTCTATGCAATTCCAATGCTTCTTTATACTCATCGGAAAGTCTGTTCCAAATAATTTCTAATGTTATCGGATTTACATGATCGATGAGCCACGTAAGTGGTAGATATGCAATATCTTCGTTCGTAAGATTTATGATGCCTTCAATTTCGCATTTTCTAATAGAATTACCTACTAGTTGAACGTACTCTTTAATAATTGACATGTTAATGCTTTGTAGTTTACGTAGTCACTGATCACTTTATTACGTGCATAATATATAGCTTCTTGGACACAAAGAGCGTTATCAGTTTTAGAATCTTGGCATAAATTATGAATTGTTGTGAGCACATCATCCTCCGAGTTCATGCTGAAAGCTGTTTGTAGAAGTGTATTATAGTAATCGTAAAAACATCTCATCTCCAACACCTCCAAATGTTTATATAGTAAATTAGCAATGTTCTCTAACTTTTCCCAACTTTTTTGTAAAAGTTACAAAAGGGAATAGTGATATACCTGCATATATTTCACACCATTTATAATCATAAATTTAAATTTATGTGTATTCATTTCTAACTCGGGAAGTGTTGATGTTGTTACACGATTTTTAAAGAAATCATTTATTTTAGATTTTAATTGCATGAACTCGTACCACTCGGAAAGAGAAAAACAAATTTTCTCATTTTTATTAACGATACGAATTGATGGTGTAAATTCTTTTACCGCACTCAATCCCACAAAACATTTTTTAGTTTTTTCCAATGTATATGCAATCTCACCGATATATTTATTCTCATTTTTTAATTCTTCAATGTAATCAAATAATAAAGTCCTAGAGAGTTCTTTAATAGTTTCACAATCATCTGCACTAAAAGCCATTCTGCACAATTATGAAATTTATACTTGTATCAATGAATTTATAAAGATCTTTTTAATACTCCCACTTTTAGAAAACCTAGTTAAATTAGTAAATATGATAAACATCATTGAAATTACTTGCTGAAACCTAAAATTTACTTGTCAAAACCTGCTTATTTTAAGCTTAAACATTTTTACTTTTATCATTAAAAACAACAAGATTAACCAAATATTTATTATAATCATAAAAGATATTTTATACAGGTAATTAATGCAAATGTGCTTATTATTATCATATTCCAATGTCTATATATAATTACATGTAGGTACCGAGCAATTATTTAACATCATTGTTGTTGCTCTATACAATTTCAAAACATTTACATAACCACATATGCTGAATGCATCTCCATGATAAATACATTTATGATATTCTTTATCAAATTTCACATCCACACCTGAACAATCTTCTTCTACGTTAATAATTTCGCAGAAAAAGAATTTTTTTAAAAAGTTCTTTTTTTGGTGTCCTTTAACGTATACACAATTACAAGGAAATCTTCGCAATATTACACCAATTTCGCCTGGTTCAATAAATCCATCACTGTATTGTATTGTATGGTGGTTATTTTCCAACCATCTCACCTCCTTTTTTTCGTCACTGGATAACCTCATAAAGTTTATTGGAGATTTAAACATATATGTATACACTCTTTTTCCATCATATGTGATGGAAAGTTCTTTTGGAACAAAATTATTATTTAAAAATCCTTGAACATCTATAAATAAAGCCATTTTGTTTATTACAACAAGCCGCTATGTACACCCTACCCACAATGGGAAATGTATATGTTTTGTGTTTGTATATATAGGCACCTAATTAAAATTTCAAAAAACTTTCCCTTCCCACCATTATTTACACGTATTATTTACCATTATTTACACGTATGCAAAGCATATCTTATCCTCTACAAGAGGCAATAAACCTTTCTGCATATCCGACATCATCTCTTCCCAAGTAAACCACCATTTAGATCTGTAATTAGCAGGACGGTGATCACCAATTAGATCCTTTAGATTATAGTGACCACAATACATCACACTCTTTTTTAATTGATATGGCACAATGGGATACAAATTTTTGTATGCATTAAGTGTATACCCACACGTGTAGTTATTCAGAATTATGGGAGTACCTGTAAATATTTAAAAAAGTTTTAAAATATTATGGAATAATGAAAATATTTACCTGGATAAATCCGTTTTTCCGAATAAAACATTGGGTACTCATTAATTAGCACAACATTATCATACCGTTCAAAAATTGGAAAGGTTTCATCTTTATCCATGTTATATGTCTGATCGTTGACCAAAATTTGTATTTCTTTAACCAATACATCTTCCTCTACTTTTAAAAGAGGGTAGAATACTTTTTCTTCCGCCGCAAGAATAACTAATGCGGATGCAATCAAACATAAAAAGTATGAAAATAAATGCATCTTGTTCGCGATACACTACTTAGGTGTATATGATACCTTGAATTATAGCAGCGACTTTATATAAGAAAATTTACTGTCGACTTGACAAAACAAAGTACATTTCCTGAACCGTAAACTGAAAAGTAAGAAACATGTACGCTTTTTTATTACTATTGCTGAATTAATAGAAAATCTTTCATCAATAGATAAAAAACAGTATTTATCAAGCATTTTTTACCGTAAACTGCAAAGTAATTAACATGTGCACAATTTTATTATTGCTGAATTAATAGAAATTATTTCATCAATAGATAACAACACTATTTATCAAGCATTTTTAACCAATAAGATAACGTCTTTAATTTATTATGATTTACTTTATACACTTTATTTTTACCTGTTATTTATTTATCTTTTACCTCTAAAGCAATTTTTTTAAAATAAATATGCTTTTTATCATGTATAAGTTTTATAAAAAATACAAACGTTTTACTTTAAAAGCAACTATCCTTTATAATAATATGAATCTAAGAAAATCAATCCAAATATTTTTAGCAAAGTTTACACGCAAAAATTGCAAGAGCAGAAATAATAATACAAAATAAAGTTTTATAATTTAATTACTATAATTAGCAATGTTATAAACATATTATGAAATAATTTATTAATAGATAAAAATGTTATTGCATTTTTTAGATAATACACACAATAGTTGGATAGATAAAACAGATGTAGTTTAATAATTTATTATTATAAAATAAAAATTTTTATACAAATTTATTTGACATACATTTGTAACATTTTGCAATCGAACATGGAGGGAAAATCAATCCAAATATTTTTAGCAAAGTAAATTCTAATTTTAATAAACAATATATATTTTTATCTATGTATTCCCTCGATGTGCCGTATGTAATCTATGTATTCCCTCGATGTGCCGTATGTAACTATCTTTAAACAATTTTTTTTCATGCAACTGCGCCAACCATTCAACATTTTAAGCAATCTTTAACGATGGCTCCGTGAGGCAGCGGTCGAACGTGCGGTAGCGTAAGCTTAAAGTACCCAGTTCGAACCCGGCTGCCGGCCAAAATTTTAACCTTCTTCAAACACACATATGACGTCAGCTCTCTTCTCTAACTTAACCTCTCTCTCTCTCCCCCACCTCACTCCCACTACCATCCCCCCATCTCAATCCCACTACTCAATACCACTACCTTCCCCCCTACACGCCCCTCCATACCCTTACCACTCACAACTCAATACCACTACCTTCCCCCCTACACGCCCCTCCACACCCTTACCACTCACAATCCAACACACACCCCCCTACACGCCCCACCTCAACCAATCAAATCACTATACACTCCCACCACATCGGCGCAACACTCCCACCACATCTGCGCAACACCCCCACCACCTTCTGCGCAATCCCCCACCATTTTCTGCGCATGGACACTACTGCGCATGTGCACAAGTGTCGCAGAACCGGCGAATCTAACCTACGAATATCAGCTGGTTAAATTTTAATACTCATTATTAGCCCGACTAACTTTTTATCTATCATTACTATTTTTGTTAATTTTGTAGTGTTAAGTTTATTAAAAACCATTGACTTACAACGTAGATTTCAAATTATTCTGTTAATAATGTGAATTAAAAATTATAGGTACTTTGTTAGAATAGTTTTTTGAGATGACTTATTTTTTACACATTCATTATTAGTATTTATCTATTATTTTAACAATTTTTAAATGATTGATGTTTTAATTTTAAAATACTTACTATATGTATATGTATGTATACTAGGGTGGCGCAAAAAAAACGACTATTTTTTTTTTGAGTCTCCAGTGAAAAAATGTTAGTTTTTGATGTTTTAAGAGCTACCTCCAAAGGACAGCTCAAAAAAAAATTTTAAGAGGTTGCTCAAAATGTTTTAAAATTTCAAAATCCGTCAAAAATCTAATGTTTTTTTAAAAAAAAATTTTCTCGTTACAGTATAATTTTATAGACAAACAAAAAATATGTTTCTGAAAGTTTCAATTTATATTTTTAGTTTTATAATTTCATACATTATTTTTCTATTATTTAGTAAAATAATCTACAAAAATTCACCACGAGATGAACTAAAAATGAAACAAATGACTAAATAATAGAAAAAAATGTATGAAATTCTAATTTGAATATTAAAATATCACTCAAAAAAATCCAAAGTAATGTACTAATAAATAAAAAAAAATTCTGAGCGACCTTTTAAAACTCAAATTTAAAATTGAAACTTTCAGAAACTTATTTTTTGTTTGTCTATAAAATTATACTGTAACAAAAAAAAATCAACTTTTGAAGGATTACGAAATTTAAAAACTTTTGAACGACCTCTTAAAATTTTTTTTTGAGCTGTTCTTTGGAGGTAGCTCTTAAAACATGAAAAACTAACATTTTTTCACTCGAGACTCAAAAAAAATAGTCGTTTTTTTGCGCCACCCTAGTATACATATATATTTTGTTGTTGCCTATAATAAATATAAAATGTTAACTGATTTTGTACATTTTTTGCTTGATGGAAAGACTAAAACGATATTTATATCGTTTTGTATTTATACAATAACAAAGATTTATTATATACTTATATATACTTCCTGCAGGACAATAGCAGTATTATAATATTTGCAAACTTTAAGTTTTCGGTACTATCTGAAAAAATTAGAAAATTCTGCAAGCGGATTCTATTATTAAGTACAGTCGAACCTTCATAAGTCGAACCTCAATAAACCGAATTTTTGATAACTGCAATTATTCTTAGTTTTCCTTCAACTTCGACTTATCGAGGTTTGACTATATTATTTACGAAATTTGTCTTAAGCGGCTTAAACTACATTTAGATATGTATTTAATTTTTTGAACAAAGAGGAACTGTTACCAACAAATCTGTGAACGCCGACAATAATTTTATTATAACACTATCAAGTATCATATAAAATTACGTTAGCGCCTTAAAAAAGCTTACCTTTTTATCATCGTTTCACCCGCATCTTGTAAGCATATGTGTTATATTTAATAAAACAATAAAGCAATTTGTAAAATTAATTAATTTCAATTATAAATACTAATTTTGGAAAAATGACGTACCTACTTACGTTTTTTAAAATATTTTAAAAAATTAAAATTTTGTTTTTAAAATTATTTAAAGAATAATAAGTGTTGCTGTTTTAAAATACAAAGCAGGGTGATGTGGAAGCATAGCAACACAAGCAGGTATAAGTTTTGTGAAACCTGCTTCCAAAGTGTTGCCAAGTCAGAAGTTGGCCACAAAAGTAATTGTCGAATATTTCCGAAACGGTAAGTGTTGCTGACTTGCGGTTTGAAGCAGGATAATGTGGAAACATAGCAACACAAGCAGGTATAGGTTTTATGAAACCTGCTTCCAAAGTGTTGCCAAGTCAGAAGTTGGCAACAGAATTTTTTTTTGAAATATCTCGAAAACCGTAAGTGTTGCTGACTTGAAAATTGAAGCAGGTGGAGGCAGGATGATAGCAGCACAAGCAGGTATGGGTATTAGCATACCTGCTTCCAATGTGTTGCCTACTTCATTTACCCGTTCCCACTTCGAATGTCGCCCCTCCTGGTGTCATTCGCCGTTGCCACGCGACACGGTAGCGGCCGTACACCGCCCGGCGCCCCGACGTCGGTGGTTAGCAGTAGAGTTACTTTTATTTTGTTTAAAAAAAAACAATAAAATTTAGAGTTTTGTAATTATGGTAATTTCCTTTTTCCTACGTGTTATAAGCGACACGCTGCTCTTTGCCTTATCAAATTAATAAAAGGTTGAACACTTTTCATTTCAAAATAAAAAATAGATAGGTCACTTGAAAGGCCATTGCCGGATTAACATGGAAAAGTGCCCTTGAAGATATTTAGCTGAATTTTTTTTCCTGTGATGTATCTTAGTATCAGTAACAATTGTAGAAAAGTTTAAGTCCCCAGTCCTTATGGTTTAAATAAAAAAATACTTTTTGTTTTTAGAAAATATCTTTATAGACATATATTCAGCCTATTAGGTAAAAAAAGAATCAATTTTGAATTTCTTCAAAAAATGTCTTTTTTATATAATTTAATTTTCCAAAGGGACCGTTTTGGTATTTCTGAATTAGGGACACCCACCATTTGTGCATAAGTAATTACCTATTTATTGGTCTATAACATATATTTTTTCAAAATTCTTTGTTTAGTATTCTTCTTAATTATCTTCTCCGTAGGAGGTTGCTTATCATAATGGCTATTTGTATTTTGGATGTTACAGCTCGGAACAGGTCGACTGAAGACATATCAAACCATTCTCGTAAATTACGTAGCCAGGATGTTCTACGTCGGCCTACGCTTCTTTTTCCTTTAATTTTCCCCTGCATGATCAGTTGTAACAGTTGATATTTATTGTTTCTTATTATATGTCCCAGGTATTCTATTTTGCGTTTTTTAATTGTATATACAGTAGCGCCCAAAAGTGAGTGCCGAAACCGTTTTTCACGCATAACTTTTTGCAATCTCGGCCAATTTACTTCAAATTTCAGTATATTGTACAGTTTGATGTTGGAAAATATTATTAATAGTTAACTGTTGCGCAGATACGGTATTTTAGGTTATGTTCCATTTCTACTGCAATAGTCATTTTTTACATATTCCGCGCCGTCACATTATTGGTTTTTTCTTGAATATTTGGGTTATTTTTTTTGTGTTCAGTAACAATTGACCAAGTTTTAACAATGCCAAGGGTTGAAACTTCTCCAGCCATTCGGAAAGCAATTATAGATATGAAAAACTCTGGCATGAAGGCAGCTACCATTTCACGAATTCTAAAGATGCCAGCTCGTACTGTCTCAAGAATTATTCAAAGGTTTGATCAGAGAAATTCTGTTGAGAATGATAAAAGAACTGGTAGACCACGTGTTACTTCTTCCCGGCTTGATACACGCATTGTTCGTCGCTCCAAAGCGGATCCGATTCTCTCAGCTGTGGATCTGGCAGCAGAATTCAATCAAAGTGAAGGTCTAAATATTAGTCGAATGACAGTTTCCCGAAGATTGAGTGATGCTGGTTTGAATGGCAGACGTCCAGCTAAAAAACCTTTCATCAAACTCAAGAGTCGAAAGGATCGCGTGGATTTTGCAAAGCGGCACTTGCATTGGACAGCAGCCGAGTGGAGTCAAGTACTTTTCACAGATGAATCTAAGTTCAATCTATTTGGAAGCGACGGAATACAATACATAAGACGTCCTGCTGGAGAAAGATACAATTCAAAATACATAAAACCGACAGTAAAACATGGAGGTGGATCAGTTATGGTTTATGGAGCCTTCTCTCGTAATGGCATGGGCCCCATCATTAAAATTAACGGAATAATGACTGGACAAAGTTACAAAGATATGCTGACTAATGTCGTCTTACCATGGGCCCATACAAATATGCCTCCTAGATGGATTCTACAACAGGATAACGATCCTAAGCACACCTCCTCGATTGTCAAGACTTCATTGCAGCAGCAACAAATCAGGATTCTTCAGTGGCCCAGTCAATCTCCCGACCTCAACCCGATAGAACACTTGTGGAAAGAGCTGGCAAGACGTTGTCGAAACAAAAACATTAAGAATAAAGATGAAAAATTTGCCGAATTGGACAAGGAATGGAATGCAATGCCTGATTCAGTCTTTGAAAATCTTATTGATTCAATGCCATCTCGCTGTCAGGCAGTTATAAAATCTCGTGGTTTCCCAACTAAGTATTAGGCATTTTTATGATTATAAAATTGTTTTAGTGTATTTTTAAACAGTTATTTTTCATTAAATCGTTCTTAGTGTTCTGTTCTGAAAAATGCGTTTTTTACACAAATAAGTCTGAGCTCGTTTAACTTCCGTAAATTTTTGTTTATCACGTTTTAAACATAATAATAATTCTTTTTCTCATACAAAACTGTATAACATACTCAAAAATGAAGTAAAATGGCCCATATTTTAAAAAGTTCTTCTCGAAAAATCATTTAGGCACTCACTTTTGGGCGCTACTGTATCAATTCTGTATCTTTGTTCATTCGATGTAGTACTTCGGTGTTTCTAATTCGTGCAGTCCATGGTATCCGTAATAGTCTCCTGTAAAGCCACATTTCGAAACTTTCTATTCTTTTCAGCAGTTCTTTATTTAGTGTCCAGCTTTCTACACCGTATAACAAAACAGGGAATACATAACATTGGACCATTTTTAGTCTTATTTCAAGTGCTAGATTTGGTGCTGTTAGCATTTTCTTCATCTTTAGGAAAGTTTGTCGAGCTTGTTCTATTCGTGTTAATATTTCTTGTCGATGTTGTCCATTTTCGTTTATTAGTGTTCCTAAGTATTTGTATCTGGTGACGTGTTCAATTCTCTTATTTCGTATGTATAAATTTGTGTGTTGGATGTTATTTTTAGTGAACACTAACAATTTGGTTTTCTTAACATTCATGCTGAGTTCGTAACCTTCACTTACCCTATTTACACTATCTAGCACTCGTTGTAAGTCTATGATGTTACTTGCTAAGATCACAGTATCATCTGCGTATCTCAGATTGTTTATAGGGAAGCCATTCACTACTATTCCTTCCGTCTCTTCTTCTAGAGCTTCTCTGAAGATTTCCTCTGAATATATGTTGAACAGCAAGGGCGACAATACGCTTCCCTGTCTAACTCCTTTCATTATTTCTGCTTCATCTGATACTGTTTTCTCCACTTTTACCTTCGCAGTTTGGTTCCAATATAAATTTGAGATAATACGGATGTCTTGATGGTCGATTTTTAATTTGTCTAATATCGCTAATAGTTTGTCATGTTTTACGTTGTCAAACGCTTTTTTGTAGTCTATGAAGCAACAGTATACGTCGTTGTTCATATCTTGACATCTTTGTACTAGTACATTAAATCCAAAAAGCGCCTCTCTAGTTCCAAATCCATTGCGAAATCCAAATTGTGTGTCAGAGATTTCTGCCTCACATCTTTTGTATATCCTCGTGTGTATGATACGTAAAAAAATTTTTAGAACATGACTCATTAGACTTATAGTTCTATATTCGTTACAGTCTTTAGCATGTGGTGTTTTTGGAATTGTAACAAATATAGACGTCCTCCAGTCTGTTGGAATTTTCCCTGTTTTATATATATTGTTAAATAATTCTACCAAAATATTAAATGCACGTATAAGGTGTCATAATACATCCTGTGCTGTAGTTAAGAATTATTTGAAAAAATTTTAAATTATCTAGGCCAATTAAACCATCAAAAGAATTGTGAAATTTAAACAAGTAAAATTTTAAATTTTTTGGTTGAGGTAATTTAAAAATATTCGACGCTGGAATCGAAACGCTATATTTAGGTATGTGCAGATTTTTTAAATACTGTAGATACATTAAAAGGATCATTTTTAATTAAATTTGGAAAGTGTTTAAAAGCAATTGTCGGATCAATAAAAGATTTAGCCGAACCTGAATCATTAAGTCACTTAATGTTGTATTCGGGTTGTATTGAGTTGATTTGATTTATTAAAAAGGTTGGAAATTCTAAGTTCGATTGTTGAGTGCACTTTTGATTGTCATAATTTGTAATTGGTTTATTTTGAAAATAGGAATTTAATTCCATGTTATACATTTCCATTTCATTTAATTCTTCTTTAGGAAGGATTTGTTGAATATTGGATGGTCCATTATTAAAATTGGAGAATTGCCTTGGGTTCGTCGTGTTTCGTGTCGAAATCGACATAGGTGTGGGGTTTGAATATGATTCATTTTGATTGGGTTCAAAAACATTGAAAGGTTTGTCAAGTTGATTTTGTTTAAAAACCTGGGAATTTGTAAAGAAATGTGGTTGTGGCATATTAAGCCGTTGTTAGATAGATGTAGGTCCTCTAGGAAAATTATTCTTCATTTTATAGGTATTATAGGATTGTGGTTGTGACTGTTGGTTGTAATATTGAGGTGGTTGTTGAATCCGATTTGATTCTTGTTCAAACTTTGTTACAAATCTATTTGTATAATTTTGAAAATATTGGACATTGTCCTCTCGAATTGCAAATTGTAATGCTTCGGCAAGATCCTTAGGTTTCATACATCTTATTGTGTTACCTAGAGGGTCTTTAGTTCCGAAGTTCTTAGTGCTAATTCGTTGTACAAATTTCTTTTATGATTTTACTAGCAGCGCTATTTTCATTTGCATTTATATAACTGCAAAGCAAGTTTAATATATTTAAAATTCTATCGAAAAACTGTTGAGGTTTTTCGTTAGGTAATTGTTTCATAATTACAAGATCTCTATTGAGACACGCTTCAGTTCTTTGCTCAGCAAAATTTCTTGTAAGGGTTGATTTTATATCTTCCCAAGTACATACATTCGAAATATTTATAACTAATTTGGATTGCCCGTTAATTTGGAAAGCAATGAATTCATCAAATGAGTATTTTGGAAATCGTTACCATCTCCAGGCTTGTAAAAATTTGCAATAATATTTTCGCATGTTGTTAAGTATCTACTTAAATCATTAGGGTTACCATCAAATTGAGGTACGCAATTTAAATATTCGGCCTTAAATTCTGCCATTTTTGAATAGTTAATTTTTGGATTATTACTAGGTACTAAAGTGTGAGTATTCTGTGAGTCAGCTAAAGGATTTATATTTAATCTTAAAATTGCGTCCGTTAAATTTTTAATCGACATAAAAACTGTACTTACATTAAAGTTAATGCGACTATTTTCATTGGCGATTTACATTCTCCCTCAAATGGTTCTCCTTGCAGATTTAGTTCCAAATCTCGTTGTTTGTTGTGTAGGGTTGAATTATCTTCGATAGATTCTTCAGAACACTAACACTTTGTTTACCGTCTACTTGGTTAATCGTTAATACGAAAATTAACGTTCGATACGCTAATTCCAAGTATCCTAACCGACTGCGCCAATTATATTTCTGTTATATTTCTCGTATTGTATTATCACTTTATTTTAAGTTTCACTTAAGGCCTTACATACGTAAAATGATGACGCACCTGCACATTTTTGTTCGTCATTTTCTCAGTGTGTTGCAACGCGCCATTGAAATTACTCTGCCCTATTTTTTTTTCTCTTCTGCAAAACGGAAATAGTTTTGTAAATTTCGTATGCGAAAGCTCCATATGTAATTTCTATGCCTCCGCGTTAGTAATAGCTCGCAATTTAAAACACGTTAGTGATTATTTTTAAGGTTTTATTTCGAATTCGTTCTGCGCTTAAAATTTGCAACAATTAATTTGCCTGAATTTTTTTTTGTGTAAATTTAATTATCGAAATAATGTGCGTATTTTAAAGTGATTACGTGAAAATCAAAACGTAGCTTTTCCCGACGTATGCCATAAATATTTAATAATTGAGGTAATTATGTAAATTTGTAATTTTATTAAAATTCTATTCAATGGATGTTTCTCTATATTTATGTTATAAATATTAACTGATTCAATTAAAATTAAAATTGATTATTAAATCTTATAAATAAAATTTATTAAATTTATATACAGTAGGCGCCGCTTAATGTGAACACTTTGGGACCTAGATAAAGTGATTACATTAACAGACTGATAACAACTAACGCAAGACAACAGCGAAGAAGGCAAAACTTACGTTTGGAAAGCTTCGAACGGGTTTTTCTCACAGATTTAACATTTGACCTCGTTGATTTTTTTCACTACTCTTACGCTCCAATAAACAGGCTTTCAGAATCTGAAAAGTTTCTAAAGATCCGTTCACAAATAACCGAGCTACAATTTTTTTTAAAATATTTATAAGTCGGAGTCTTCAAAGTCGTTTTTCTCGGGAATTTCAAATAGCACTACTATAATTTTTTGGGCCTATACAAAGCCAAAAAGTCTGGCGAATCCGAATCTGTATAGTTTTTGAAGATCTGTCTTCAAATAAAGGCCCTACAATTTTTTTAACGTAAACTTTTGTTAGAATGCGCGCGCAACCTCCATTGCATGCCGAAATTTTACTCTACATCCGCCAAAAGAAGTATAACTTCACTAACATTTTTAAAAATTACATTAGTACATATTTAATTTTTTAACCAAACGTTTTGAGATTTAAAACGTCTTGTTTTGTGGTTAGAATTTTGTAAAATTCTGTAAGATAACGTTATTGGTATTAATCAAAGGATAATGTTGTAAATTATCGGAAAACAAATGTTATTAGTGGAAGCATTGACAGGAGCATTAAGCACATTTCAAAAGGCAGGAAGATCAAGAGAATTACCTCTCGCGATACGTAATTAAATGAAGAAAACGGTTCTAACCACAAAGCAAAGGGATCAGACACAATAACTCTATTCTTCATCTACAAAAGAATTTTCTTAAAACTTTTATTAAAATTTGAACAAGTTGAACTAAATAAATATGAGATTATTTAATTTGCTTTTAAAATCTATTATTACCGCACAAAATTTAACACTACGTTATTTAGATTTTAATTTAGTGTTTCTTCGTCATCTTATACCTTTTAAATTATTTTGATTTTATTTTAAACGCAATTACGGAGAAGCAAATAAAAAAAACCTTTTTGTTTTATTAGAATACGTTTTTAATATTACAATAAAAAATGTAGGTCATCTAAATACATTTTTTTTAAAATATATAATATTCGTTGGATGTGAGGCTAAAATAATAAATTAAAAAGAAAAGACGGATGGATGTAATTTTTGTAAGATGAAAAATAGAGTAACTCCTGCTCGATTATTGTAGACGTAAATAACAAGATATTTTACAATTTTTACATTTGCATTTACATCTAAACGTGAATTCTTTTTTATAAAAATAAAAAAGTTTTTGGTCCATGAATTTCTATTTATTTTAATAGAAATAGAATTAATTAAATTAAATTAAATCATTTCAAATTTTTATATAAATTAAACAAATTGCAAAGCCCTTTTGTCTAGCATAATTCGCCAAACGAATTTTGCTAGTTAGTCAAACTAAATAAAATGATTTTAAATTTTTATATGAATTTAAAAAAAAATTAAGTTACTATGAACACAAATCTTAATAATCAACTTTAATTTGATTTCGTTTAATTTAATTGATCACCAGTTATGAAAATTTTGTGTTTTATTAAGTGCTTTCTTTCATTTTCATTATGCCGTCTCTTCTTTTAATTAATTTGTGACTCTTGCACAAAGGTTGGGTCGCACAGGTTGAGAATCGCTGGTTGCCACCTGCCTATTCAATCAACAAGTTTTATTTCCATAAGGGTAATTATCTACTATTAGATACATATAATAGTTTCCATGGAGACGGACCTGAATTTGCCTTTAATCCCCGTTTGAATGAGCGGTCTTTGAAAATATTTTTTATGCTCGATTACGGCATTGCTTTTCAACGTGTCTGTGAGGCTGGGTGTTTTTCGTTTTTTGTGGGCGCCATATTATAATTAATAATTAACAAAATATTAGCGTAATATTTTAAACACCTTTGAAGCGCGTCGTTTTCCCTAGCGTTTTTAATGTTCCAACAGATAAAAAAGGGAGATAAGACAGAACAGAACATACGTGACTTTCACGCCATGATTTTAATCTTACAAAACTGAAATCTACAGTAGGTTAGTTGAAATTAAACAGTAGGTTGTATTTTGTGTGTACATAAACCGAAGCAAACTGAACCACTCTTGTAAGTTTACCAAGGACCTTATAAAATAAACTTATAAAATAAACTTATAAAATTAGCTTAAAAACGTCGCTCTGTTTAATGTACGTATTATATGCATTGTGTGTAATATAGGTCCTAAAATAACAGGCAACCATTATTGTTTTAAACTCGTTTCATCTTGATACAATTTTAGACCCAAAAAATCGAGATTACCTTTTTCTAGTTTAGGTTTGCATGGGATATTTTTCGGTTTTTTTTAAGGTACTTTTTTTAATTGTTAAGATTTTTGGAAATTTCAACTCGGCACGTGGAGGGCGTGGGCAAACCGCGATATCTGCCACGTGTGGCAATTTAAGGGTTGACCAAATCCATGTTTGAAAAAAAACTTGTTTCAGTAAAGCTCCCTAGTAAGTCAAATGTTGAAGGGGAGGGGCGTCAATGTAAGTTTTTGGCCTGGCTCGGAAAAATTATAGATCCGGGACTGGAAACTACAAATAAAAAATATTAGGAAAGTTTTAGAATGAGAAAAAAAAGTTCTATAGATTGACCAATACATACAAGGTGTGTATAAATTGTTGCAAAAGATCGCACTCTGCGACGTTTTTCGTTCAATTCTGAATTTTAACATTAAAACATTATATCACACGTTTTCTTGAAGTTTTCGAAGTTCGGACATTGGTTCAGAAACAATTGTTAGTTTCACCGACTGTTGGTAGAGATAGCTGCAATTAAAAATAATAAAGAAATTTTAATACTATTGTTTCGTTAACTTTTTTTTTTTAATTTCAAAGTTGTGAAAGTTTTTTATTAACGTATATTTACGAAAACACATTTTGCAATGTTGTAGAACTAAGTTCGTATTTCAATCACAACAAAGATGCAAGTGCGGAAATCGTCGAGCCCGACTCCGAGTAATACCAAAGGTAAAAGAAGAAGAATCAGAACTGAACGAACAATGTCGCTGCGTCTAGTTTTTGTACCAACTTAGACACACCGTGTATTGGTAATTACCTACATAGTTTTTTATTCTTTAGAAAACTTTTATGTTTTAAAAATAAATATTTAGATTTACTTACTCCTTTTTTTCAAAATTAGAACTTTGATAACTTACATTATTAAAAAACATCTTTAATTTTCAGATATATATTCCCAAAGAACAGATTTGATATTTCTGTCATATTTTTTAAATAAATCGCTACCAAAAAATCGACAGATGCTGGAAAAATTGTAAAAAAAATAAGAGTCAAATCAATTAATATATTTTTATTTTGGTCAAAATCTTTCTCAAAATTTGTGAGTCAATTTTATTAAAATCATTTATTATAATAAATTAAATTATAAATAAAATACTTACCTATAATAAACATAAAAGAAGTAAAAAAAAATAATGCACGAAAAAGACCAAAAGAAAATCAACTTGCACTTTTACACATTTTATTTTTACAATATAATTACTGTTGCTTTCGACTGCTTAATAATATTTGCGCAAACAGTAAAACCTCAATTATCCGAACCATAATTATACGGATTCGCGATTATCCGGATTGTCAACCGCGTTCGGACTCATTGCAAAAATTAAACCTTGGTATTATTTACTAAATATTTTATTTTGTATTTCGCACTAAACAGTTTTTTTTTTTGCTTTGTTGATTTTAAGATAATGTGCGATTGTTATATTTAGTGATTAATATTTGTTGCGTTTTTTGTAAACATATACCTAACAATTTGACCAAGTTTTTTCTTGTTAAAACGGGACGCTTTGTAATCGTGCTTAAAATAGAGTGTGCGCATTCGAGCTCAAAGTGGCACATTCCGACCTCGGAAAAATGAAGCGCGCCGCTCCGCGTCGCGCTTTATTTGCCTCCCTCGCTCGGAAATGTGCCACTTTTCGCTCGAAAGTGTGCACTCGGCTTTAAGCGCGATTCGCAATAATTTAGGCCAATAAATTAGACGAAAAATTAATTGATTAATTTTAATCGTTTTCTCTCACTTGCATTAACAAGATTAACGCATCCTCTCGCTCCCTTCCAATCGTTGCTATGGTAAATACGTTTTTCGAATATAAAATCGATATTTACTAATGTAAAATAAAAATTTTCGATAAAAATAAATAAAAAAAAAATACATTTTGACTCACAAAAATAGTAGAGCTGTAATTTTCGATGCAATCATTACAAGCGAGACGGATTCGGAATTCTGAGACTTTTCTACATAAGATACATTATGTAAAATAAGTATAGGGCGCAATGTTAATTTTTCGAGTAATTAACTATTGCAATTTTAGGTACACTTTTTTGCACAAAATTTTACGTTAAAAAAATTGTAGCGCTGTTATTTACGGACCAATATTTAAAAATTATACAGATTCGGATTTGGCAGCCTTTTTGACTTCAGATAGGCCTAAGAAACTATAGGCATGCTATTTCAAAGCTTTGAGAAATACGTTTTTCTTCGAGAAATAACATGGATTTTAATCCGTTTTTTTGGCAAAAAATGAAAATAATAAAATTGCTTTATATTGCAAGGGGATGCTCCTACGTACTCCTAGCAACTATAGCCGGTGTCATTTCCTGGCGCTCTCGCTCTAATTGTAAATTAAATAAATAATTTTAGTTTGAATTTAATTTTTCGATTTGAAAAAGGGACGAATCAATCAGCACGACAATGTGCACATTCGAGCGAGGGAGGCAAATGAAGCGCGCCGCTCCGCGTCGCGCTTTATTTTCCCGAGATCGGAATGTGCCACTTTGAGCTCGAATGTGCACACTCGGTTTTCAGCACGATTCACAATAATTTAGGTCAATAAATTAATTGAATAATTTTAATCGTTCTCTCTCACTTGCATCGACAAAATTATCGCATCTTTTCGCTCCTTTCCACTCATTCCTATGGTAAATACGTTTTTCGAATATAAAATCCATATTTACTAAATTAATTAAAAAAATTTTGATTTGAAGGAGCGTAGGACAAATTGAACTAAAGAAGTATAACTTCAAAAACTAAAAGCCTTCTATAATAAGCATTGTAGTACATTGAAATATGTGTGTTTAATAACAATTATAACAAAAATCAAAAGAAGTGAGTAGTTACGCCTGATGTGTGAATGTCTGTTTATAAAAGATAACGTGCGAAATTTAGAACAAACGCATTTTGATGTGCTCGTTTTTTTCCTTGTAGGAGAAAATATAAAAGATGAATTCTGGGAGAGAATATAAAAACAATTAGATTAACCGACATCACTTCTGAAAGCAATTTGTTGTTTCAATTAAATTTGAATTAATTCCCTACTTTTTATTAGGAATAACAATTTCTAGGTCATTTTATTGTTGGAAGATTAATTAAAAATGTTTCATTGTCCAACAATTACCCATTAAACTTGTCGGCGATGCGAAATAATAATTACATTTTCTTCTAACGAAATATGGACGTTTGACTTTTTTTATTTCGACTTTTTTTCCGCGTTAAGTTAAATCAAACAAAAATTATTTTGATTTGAGGTTTTTCTTTAGATGTGTGTTTTTTATACAAGCAAACTAAGCCCCTAAATCATTCCAAGCTCGCACGTGGAGACGAGAATGGCAGGAAAATCGAAGAAAATCTTTAGATTTCTACATTTATTCTCAGCGAGGCTTTTTTGGGATTTTTTAAATACAAATATGTAAAATGAAATTTACGAGATATTAGTTTTTCATAACAATGTTTTTGTTACGTTCAAGGATTTATTTTTATTAGCAGCTGTCCGTATTAACGTGGTTTCTATTTTGTAAGTTTATCTCTGTGGTATTATTACCTGCATGAAATGTAATCGAACAAAAATAGTACCTAAGTGTAGATAGCAAAAGCTGTTAAAACAGCTGGCTCTTTGAAGGCAGATGTAACGAATCATTGATTTCAGCAACCATAATGACGTTTTTGCTCTTTAAAGTTAAACAAAAATCATGTCAGAATTTGAACGCACAGACTGCGATTTAAATGACAGATTATTCCAAGGTTATTCGTAATTAATAAATAAAAAAAATGATAAGGAAATACTTTGAATATTTTTTTCTATCTGGTTGGCAGGAAACTAATGTGGGTTTTTTAAAATTTACCATTTTGGTTAATGACTTTTTGTCGTCTTTTCTGGTAACTTCATCTAACTACGTTCGTAAAACTTCTGGTTCTTAAAAAGTTGAATTAATGTGAATTTAGGTCATCATCATTAGTGAATTTTTTCTATTTAAAGAGGTGGGTAAAGATCGAAAAATAAATGGTAATCTCATGGTCCAAGATCACGACTATACGGTGGATGAAACAAAATTAGTTCTCAACCAAGCCCCAATCATTTTTGACGAGTTACTAAAGATATGTAAGGTCGGGTGTTGTCATGGTGGAATATTATACCTTTACGATTAGCTAATTCTGCCCGTTTATCTTTCATTGCTTTATCTTATTGCATCAGTTGATCGTTTGGTTTCTTGGAAGCACGACGTATTAATAATCGCAACAAATTGAAAGCATGTTCTTCTTTTGGTGCAATTTAGCTATTGATGTAGCTTGCGCTGGTTTATCTCGCTTGGACCATGATTGTTTTCAATTGATGTTATTGTGGACAACCCATTTTACGTTACCAGTGTCGATTCGTTTTAGTAGTGGTACGCTTTCTTTGTGTTTGAGATGAATATTACAATTACTCATTCGTTGTTTTAAATGAATTTTTTTCAATTCTAGCAAAACCCAAATATCTCGCTACTTAACAAGCCCAAAACATTTTAAATGATTTTCGATTGGTGCGTATGATACATTTAACCTTTCTGCAATCTCTCTTTCAGTTGTGTGACGGCGTGCTTCAGTTATGGCTTTGATTTGATCATTTTAGCTTGAGTTGGTTGACTAGAACGATGGCCAACTTTAAGACAAAAGTGTTAAAACGGAATTTTTTAAACTAATTCTAACCAATTAACCTTCCTAATACCACGAGAAAAATAAATCACCCACAATACCATGTCGGACCGTCGGACCCAACAAAATTTTCTGTATTTTGGAAAGTCTAGATTAATTTAATTAGAAAATTAACAGTTAATTTGGGCTGAAGACTATTTTAGAAAAAAACGTGACGTATTTTTTTATATAAATATGTGCCTATATATATTGGGGTGCTTTGTTTTTAAACGCTTTTTTTTGTATTTAAGCTCTATGGATCAAATATTATCCTAAAACATTGAAAAAAAATTCTCACCAAATTTTAGGCTTTAAATTAAATTTGAAATTGTTGCTTTTATAATTATGGCACAGGGTTTTTTTTTAAATTATCTGTTTGTCTGCTGAATTTCACGCAAATGGTTTGTTCTTAACGGCAAATTGTAGGGAAAATATCAGTCTTTAAAGGTGGATCCCAAAAAAATCTTAAGAGTCTATTTTTGCATTTTTCTTCTAAACGGCCAAACTTGTAATAAAAACATATATGACAGTTATGGAGGAAATTAAATTTTCTGAAAAAAACGTGATTCGGAGCTTAAGCTGTAATCTATTAGTTATATGGGATAGCTATATGGGATAAAAAACTAGAAATCCTGAAATATTATTTTAGGTTACCGAAATCGATAAAATTTAAATATCACCGGGTCGATATAATCCAGAAAACTGAGCACAGAACGGAAAGAATAGGTTTAGAAAACTAGAAAAATAATCATTCGCCGTATTTAAAAACTTCAAATACCACGTGGGGTCCGATCAAACCCAAATAATGCTTTCTCTGGCATTTTTGAATATTGTGGATTTTGTACAATACATATATTTTGCTTCGTTCATCGAAATAAGATACATGCCCGGTAAATGTCTTTAGATATCAAGGCAATAAACTCCGTAACATGTGTATTTCAATTACTACTTGATCTTATGGGGTTTGCCAGGACCCCCACTTGGTATTAGGAAGGCTAATACTAACAATTATTTATGAACAAATATCTATATGAATGATAATAATTTATTAAAAATCTCTTATAAAATTATAATTTTATTCTAGTTTAAACGAAGTATTTGTTTCCAATGCAATCTGTATTGGTAATGCTATATATCGTGTAATATAAATGCTTGGTTCTTTAAATTGCACAAATTGGATTTTTTCTGCCGAAATCGGAACGTCGACCTTTAAATTTCGATAAGAGTTTCGTTCTTCGGTGACGTCACATCAGTCCACGTGCACTTGCTATACCTGTCAACATTTTGCAAAGCATTGTGATTGGTTTTTGCCAAAATATCTTTAATTTGATTGCACTATCATACATTAGGAGGTGGGTCTTCGACATATTTTTATTAAATTCCTCAGTATTACTTCCGCGTTGAATGAGTGCTAACGTGTGTCAAAATTTGGGGAACGAACTACGATTATCGCCGGCTTTTGGGTTTTATTCGTGGATTTGATTATCGTTCCAATTTCGAAGCCTTTAGTCGAGGTCTTTAAGGTAGGACATTTTAATTTCTTGTCTTCGGTCAATGTTCTATTTTTTTTCCGTTTGACAGTTGGTATTAGCAATTTTTAACTTACTTTAGAAACAAATTACTTGGTATTTGGTATACATTTCATTTTTGTAGCACAAAAATTTACGTTAAAGAAATTATAGCACCGTGAATTGTAGACGGATCTTTAAAAACTTTGCATATTTGGATTCACCTGATTTTTGGGCTTTGTATAGGCTTAAAAAACTATAAGCGTGCCATTTGAAATTCTTGAAAAAATGGATTCGAAGAGTCCGATATTGTAATTATTTTTTTCTAAATTTCCAATTTGAAAAATTTTAGTTTTTGGTGAATACCCATCTTACACTGAGAGGGTTTTTTTCTTGTCGCAGGGGAAAAATCTAATAATCAAAGATCTATATAAAATATAATATTCAAGGAAGGGATGCGAATAAATTGATAATTTCTTATTTGCATATACTTTATAAGAGACCTTAGAATATGTATAAAATGGTTTGCCGAAGGTGGCTTTATAATTATACATAACAAACAACATATATCTATTAAAATTTAAAAAAAAGCATAATTTTAAGACACAGTTTTCGTGTTTATCATATCTCTGCTTTCTCTTCGGTGCTCCTTTAGAAGGCGTTTTTATTAACAATCTCACACATGGTAGTAAACGCCACATGGTATAAATGTGTATTATTGTGTATCCATGACTTCGTCGCCGGTATTGCAGTTTTCATATCTGTTGAAATGTCAGAAGTAAGTACATACCATTAAATTCTTTTTAATAAATTACAATATTTTATTATTCTATTATAGCAAATTAATATAATTTTATTTTAGATAAATCAAGTAGATCAAGTTTCTGTAGAAACTGAAGTACAAAACCCACAAGAAACGGTCACAGGTGCGGAAGATGTGGAAACAACGCAAGTGGTGGAGGTGGCCACCAATTCGGCAGAAAAGTCACCTGTAAGTACCTAGTTATAAGTATTTCATTTTGTTTCAACTTTGACCGAACCATTTTAATTAATTGCATTTTTCTTTTTGGTATCTAAAAGAGAAGAAAAAGACGCCGCCACAAAAAACGAGTAAGTGTTATTTTCATTAAATTTAGATTAGTATTAATATATGTCAAATTGATTAGTACCAGAAATGCGGGTGCCGCCGCGGCAATGGTTGGCGAGGAGGCCGTGGAGGCCGTGGAACTAGCGTAAGTCATTTATTAAATAATATATTATTTAAATTAATTAACATAGATTTATGTTTTTCTAGTGGACACCGCAAGGAAACTGTACAGTCGTCATTAATATTCCATTGTAATCAATTTAATTGAACCCGAAATAGAAATAAAAAGATTGATTGTTGCAGTTTGTTTATTCTTAAATGGCTATATAGGTACTTTGTTCGCTGATAAACGATAATGTTGTTGCATACATCTAAAGAGATAAATGTATTTGCTAGCCTTTTAAATGCAATCAAATAGTGCGACCATCAATGCATTTTTTTACGTGCTATATTTTATGAATTTTGGGGTTCTCCAACTGCTTCAACATTTGATGCATATTTGAGGTCCTTACGACAGGTTTTATAAATATTTGTCTTCGCGAAAATCCAATCTTTGTATAAAAAAATTGAGTTTCATTTCAAAAAACCGAAATTACTTTTTTGCTAATCCGATAGAAGGAAAGACGATAGCGGCACAAAAGCCTCTATATGTTAACTTGTAACACCCAAGACGCACTCCTACGCTGAAACATTAAGAAGGTATCCCTAACGCGAGTTACTGCACCACACAACAGATGTCGTCAACGACTTAAGACGCAAGCACGTTATTTGAAAGCATATTTAAAAGGCCAGCCCGAAGATCTCAACGGCATGCTGAGCTCATCGGCCTTTGCTATTACTGCATACAGGGAAAACAGTTTATCCTTATTGCATCTCTTTTAGAGGACTTTAAGCGACTTTAATTGTTCATCCCAGTGACAGCTATAAGCGAAACTGATAGACAGTACAACAACCGGTAGCGGTCTTAACTAACTTTGTTCATTATTAACTTTTGAATACTTTGTTTATTGTTAACTTTTGATTGTTTCTGTATACTTGGATTTTTGTTTCTCTTTGTATCTCTGATACTGTATAATTATATATTTTTCCGCCACATCTTTGTATTGTTCAAATCCTAACGTGTGTGAGTTAAAGTTAGATCCCAAAAAGGGTTAAGTTAAAACCAACCCCTACAACTGGCGCCCAACTAGTGGACTTTAAATCCGGCATAACGTCAGGCCCAAGAACGAGATCCAGAGCACGGAGAGAGATGGAAAATCAACAACCCGTCCAATTTACAATGGAGCAGCTTCAAATGTTATTGAGTCAACTCACCAGCTTATCTTCACCCGCAAGAAGCAGCCAACCAAACGAGGGCTCGTTTTCAAGATGTACATCTAGGTACAACGGAACGACAGACGTCAACGCCTTTATCGACGCCATCTCCGTATACCAGGATTGCGAAAGAATAAGCGACGAGAACGCCCTCAAAGGCTTGTCAATGCTGCTTGAAGACCAAGCGAGCACGTGGTGGCAAGGAGTCAAGGCGTCCATCCTTTCATGGAATAGCGCATTGGATGCGCTAAAACAAACGTTTGGTTCCAGCAAGCCCACCTATCAGATTCTTCGGGAAATATTTGCGACAGAGCAAAACGCAAATGCACCCACTGAACTATTCGTTTGCGAGAAAAGGGCATTAATCGCCCAAATCCCGCCAAGAGATCAACCCACCGAACAACTCCAGCTGGACATGGTCTACGGATTGCTACATCGCGACATCCGACGACTTATCCCGAGGAGCCGGTTCAACACATTCCAGAACTTTTTCTGCGAACTTCGAAAACTCGAAGAAGAGGATAGAAATCCGAAATCTACGCCCCAACAACCCGCGGAAAAAGCAACTACCAAGGAAGTAAAATGCACTTATTGTCGCTTCTCTGGTCACACTAAAGAAGAATGCAGAAAAGAAAGCAAAATGAACTTCCAAAAAAACCAGAGGCAGCACCAAGTAAACCCACAACGATATCTTGCTACGGCTGTGGAGAACCAGGGGTAATCCGAGCAAACTGCACTAAATGTCAAAACCCACAAAGCGAAGTAGGACTGTTCCTATCAGAAGCAACCGCACTTCCGCAACCTACGTCCAGGCCGATAGTAAACATTTCCGTATTCGGTGTACTTGGAGGCGCATACCTGACACCGGCGCAAAGAAAAGTGTCGCTGGTAGCGTCTTATACGGCATCCTGAAAAAACACGGAACAATATTCCGTGAAGAAAAGGTAAACCTCGTCCTTGCAGATGGTAAGGACCAAGTCAAACAAGTTCTAATGGGCAACGCACTAGTCACGTTAGGCCCCAAAACTATTTCGACCGAGTTTCTGGTGCTACCCGAAGCACAAAACCGAACGCTTCTCGGAATTGACTTTTTAAGAAGCGCAAGCATGGTGCTAAACTTGGCAAACAACCACTGGCATTTCAACGAGAAGCCAACCATTTTGTACCGGTTTCGAGAAAAACCACAAAACAATCCTTACGCAAACAACGCCAGGACCGCACCCACCTTCCAAAGACGTAGTTTGGAAGACCGCTCTATGGCACTGTTTGGGCCCGAGCCGGAAGAGGAAACCTATGTCGAACCAAAGGTAGAAGACCTGCTGCAGACCGAGACGTTCAGCATATTTAGTGACTCGATCTCGTCTCTGTACCCTGCCACCGAAAAGAGCTGTTCAGTTCCAAACCCCATCGTCTTCCCTCATTCGCCCACAAAGAAAATTAACCTGGCCACCCTCACAATAGAAGAGTTGCGACTAGCCCATGAAGAAGCGCACCTCCATTCTACCGCCGAGAAGGGGCAGGTAGTACAACTCCTTCTTCAAACCAGTGACATCTTTGAAGTAGGGGGAGAGTCGACTCCCTACGGAGAACATCGCATAGAAACAAGGGACCATTCATCAGCCCTTCAACCCTACAGAACAACAAATGGCGGAGTTCCATCAGCGGTAAACCCCATTCGTAGACGAGGCCGACCGCCCAAGAGAAAATAAAGTCATTTCGTGTCCTGAATCCTTCGTCGGGACGCCTTTCGAGTTCAGAGGGGGAGTCTGTAACACCCAAGACGCACTCCTACGCTGAAACATTAAGAAGGTATCCCTAACGCGAGTTACTGCACCACACAACAGATGTCGTCAACGACTTAAGACGCAAGCACGTTATTTGAAAGCATATTTAAAAGGCCAGCCCGAAGATCTCAACGGCATGCTGAGCTCATCGGCCTTTGCTATTACTGCATACAGGGAAAACAGTTTATCCTTATTGCATCTCTTTTAGAGGACTTTAAGCGACTTTAATTGTTCATCCCAGTGACAGCTATAAGCGAAACTGATAGACAGTACAACAACCGGTAGCGGTCTTAACTAACTTTGTTCATTATTAACTTTTGAATACTTTGTTTATTGTTAACTTTTGATTGTTTCTGTATACTTGGATTTTTGTTTCTCTTTGTATCTCTGATACTGTATAATTATATATTTTTCCGCCACATCTTTGTATTGTTCAAATCCTAACGTGTGTGAGTTAAAGTTAGATCCCAAAAAGGGTTAAGTTAAAAACCAACCCCCCTACAAACTCATATTTATTTTTAGTCTTGCGGTAGTTCCATTAGTTTTAATAATGAAATATGTATGTACAGTAGAACCCATTTGTTACAATTTTGTACGGGTTGCCCGAAAATAACTTCTTATGCGGAAAATGGATAAAATTACAAAATTAAATACTACATACCTACACCCATGCGTATTAAATTAAGTAAATAATTTTAAAATACATATATGTTTTTTATTGTTCACAATTATCGTATACGGAGAAAAAAAATATCCTTAAGATAACTATCTAACGTATACCCAATTGACGTATTGTTCTGACAAGGATTCGAATGTCTAATTTAACGATATTTATAAGTCAATTTGACAATCCATAGTATGATCAAAACAGCTCTACATAGTATACTTATAATAAAGATTCATTTATTTGATTCAAGCGTTCAAACGAAAAGCTCTCGTGAACGTGTGCAGTATCCGTCGTGTAGGTAACTGGATAGTTAATTTGAGGATTGGAATGGCTAAAATAGGGATACGTATGGTTATTATAACGATATTTTGTTCTCCGTGCATATCCGTTAAATCACTATGACAAGAATCTATTGAATGTCTAAAACAGTAATACGGATCGCTACTATAACGATCCGCAATAAGGAAACTCTGGATAGCTAAATTAGCTATACGGCGTATCCCTGTGAAAGATAACTATCCAACGGATAGCTATAATAGGGATACGTATGGTTATTATAACGATATTTTTTTCTCCGTGTACGACTAAAATTCTTCAATATTCTTAATGTATTGCTTAATTAGTTATTGGCATAATGAATTTGTTGTTTTTAAAATTACCATGTTTTCTATACTGTATTTCAATTTTGAAGTCCTTTTTTATTATTACCTAATGATGATTCTGTATCGTCTTAAAATCGTTTACTGCTGGCAACTGTTTTTCATCAATGTCATCTTCATCTTGAATGGTTGTATCATCCTAAATTGAATATTGACGATGTTTAAAACGATCAATCTTGCCGTTAAAAAATTTTGGCCATTCCTCGTGTCTTCTCTCATAGTATGCTGATAGTATACTGATAGCTTGATGAAGGCATTCTACTAAAAACCGCTCTAATGTGTCAAACTTTCCCACCTTCAACTTTTTTCTTTTCAATCCATCCAATCTGAAGTTTTCTTCAATCTTCTTTCTATTTTTTAATATGGTTTGTAATGTAGAAACCGGTAATTTTTTTTTTACTTTTTCGCATGATTTTAGAACGTAAAATTTTTCGTCCAAGTGAATACTTTGTTTAAACGAATAGTAGCGTACTTGGCTGCTTAGAATAATAGTACGAAAGCGAACAAAAACTTTTTCGTCCACATTTAAAGAATAACATAAACTAAAATTGTAAAAAAAATCAATAAGATCACACGATTTTTTTTATACAGTTTAGATTGCACATTTGATCTTTGTAAATAGACTCATTGGGTCTTAAAAAAGTCACTAATTTTTGTTTGGTTGATTGCTTTACAAATTACGTTATATAAGATTCGCTCGCATTCCAGAAAAACTTCTAAATATGTTTCGCTTATGTGTTTAGAGTACACAAAACGCGAAACATTTTTTTTTCTTACGTGTAACTGAATAAAATTGACGTTAAGAGGACTGTACTTTTCTTCGTATAACCGAATTATTTGTATAATTGAATATCGTATAAATGAATAATAAACAGTACATTACTTATAGGAGTTTTGCCGTGGAATGAGAAATTCTTCGTTTAACTAAATATTTCGTATAAGTGAGGTTTTACTGTATATTTATTTGTTAATAAACAGTAAAAACTACTCTAATACAACTTCGTGTTTATGCATAACTACATTTCGCCGTAGTCTGAGTTATTTATACTATGTTTAGGCAAGCGATAGTAGGTTTTTTTGCTTCGGCCATCCGAATACCGAATATTCGGCGAATCCCTAGTTTTCCTAACTCGATAGAACGTAATATTATCGAATTACAAAAATAAAAAGTACATCCGTCTTTTAACGTCTTTTAATCTGTATTTAGCAGACGTCTGACAATTTTTACAATTTTTTTTTAAGTAAATTTATACAGAAAATATTTAAAAAAAAATTAGACCAATTAATTCTGGGAACTTCTTTGTGGAATTGAAAAAAAAAAAATTTATACCAAGTTCTTTGATAGAAAAAATTGTCAATTTATCTGCTGACTTCAATGTCATCATTTTTTTGAACAATTTATAAATTATTAAAAAAAAATTTTTGTTTGTTACAGCTAACGTTAATCAAGTACGTTTCCATTTAAAAAAAACTAGTGTCAGAAGGTTGCAGCCCACATTTAATTAAATGCCCTGCTTCGAGAATGCTTTCTCCACCAATAAAATTTTTGTGTTTAGGTTCAGTACACGCGAAATTACAAATTTCTTGAATTGCGATTCTCATATTATTAGATATTTTTTTTAAAACTATATTTACGAACGAAATAAACAAGCACTGCTATATAAACACATGTCGTCTGTTTTTAAAATACCCGTTAGAGTAGTTAACGCTTCTGCCGCAAGGAGAAGCCACGCCCCAGGGAGATTTCCCAATATCTTTCACAGGGATACGCCGTATAGCTAATTTAGCTATCCAGAAGTTCCTTATTGCGGATATTCAAAGTGACATTTCGTCAGAACAACGATTCGATTGGCTCATTTATCAATAGGGCGTATGCCTCTGAAAAATAACTATACTACGGATAGCTATAATAGGGATACGGATAGTTATTATAAGGATATCATTAATAGGTGCCTTTGAGGTTACGTTAGATAGTTGTTATAATGATATTTTTTTCTCCGTGTACGACGAGCCGCCTTAAAGAAATCGTTAAAACTTTGTATTTTATCTCGAGTAATTCTTTGGCGAACTTTAGGGCTGAACAAACCGTATACCATGTCAAGTTGAATCTCTTCAGTTAACGTATTCGATGGTAAATGAGATAATATGGCTCTACACTTGCAAATAAAGACATCTGTTTTCTGATTATTTTGTGCTTCGGCGAATAATTCTTTGTATACCTGATAACGAGGCTTTTGATGTCCGAACGTTAGTCTCAGAAAATTTATCGCATCTTCCCACGTCTCTGCAGTTGTTTTAACGCCTTGCCACACCAACTACCCGCAAAACCGACAAGTAACATTCGTAAAGCTTTCAGAGCGTTTACATCAGGCACCTGCACGCAGTTTTTATAGATTTCTATTGCTACTACGAAAGTATTAACATCAACTAATCGAATATGCGAACTGTCTTTGACTGTATTGAAATTCCGATACAAAAATTTAAAAATCTATGTTGCCAATTGAATACTTATTCTTATTATAAAAGTGGTTATATGCTAAAATTTATGACAGCTGTAACACCGGCAGGAATCTTTTCATTTATCAGCAAACCATATGGTGGTCGATCTTCGGATAATGTTATTTTATAACAAAGCGAAATATTAAAAATGATGTATAAAAATGATGACTTGATGGCTGATCGAGGATTCACAGTTAGTGAGCTGTGTAAAAAATATGATGTTAATCTAATTATATCTCAATTCTTGAAACAAAAACAACAATTTTCGCAAGCAGAAGGTCAGACGGGGCGAATAATAGCTAAAGCACGAGTTCATATTGAAAGATGTAATCAACAACTGAAAAACTTCCAGATATTATCTTCTAAAATGCCTGTAGGGCTTATCTTTAAATCAATGGAAATATTTACCATTATTTATGCTATTGTAAATTTAAGTAGTCCCATTCTAAAAAATGATAAATTTTGTTGAAGAAAAAAGAAAAAAGTGTAAATAATAACAATACAATGTTTTTCATTAATAAACTCATATACCTATATTGCACAAAATATATAACATTATTTGAGAACACATCAATTCAATTATTAATACATTGTTATAACAGAAATAAATAAATTAGTTACTCTTTACTTGATTGTTCTCGTTCTCTTTCACAAATATTATGCAACATAAATTTAAAATATATAACTTTTAATGAAAATAATAAGTCTCGAGTAAATGTTTTGTCAAAGCTTATAGGAATAACTTTGAAACTTTTATCGAAAGAAGAATAGATTAAAAAATCAGTCGATTGCACGTTGACGAGCACCATAATAATTTTGACCTGAACGTAATACATATGTTTCCTTTTCAAGCTTACTTGACCATTTTGTATTTCTAACCATTTCACTTGTTTAATCGCATCATCAGCACTATTTTTTTTCCTTCTATCGGACATTATTTTGGAATATTATTCCATCTGGAGAACCACCTAACCAAGGATTCATCTTCGAGATAATCAATCCACATTGAATTATTTCAACAGACAAAGTGGCTTCATAGGCTTCCCGAGCTACAGATTCATTCTCGAGGCCGTATTTTGTGTTTGCATTACTGAATGGTTCTCCAAAGAAGTAATCGACAGATTTTTTTTCCAATCGAGATTTTTATTTTTACAATAAGTAAAAAGTTTGTAAGCATCACTCGCTGTTATCCTTAATTGTCTTTCTTTCATCCAAACACTATGAAATTCATGAGTTTCTTCACAGATTCTTTTAATGTTGTCTGAGAGACGAGTTAATACTTGCCTACAACATTCTTCAGGAGTATATTTTATATCAAATTTTTTTAATTTAAGAAGTAACTCAGACACCTCTTGACTTTTTATTATAGCCATCATTTTCTTAGGAGATATGATTCTTTTGCTAGTTTCAACCTGTTTTTGTAATTTTAAATTTTAAATATGAGTTGTTATACATGGTTGAAAAGAGAAAAAAAAATGCTATTTAACTATGGAAAAATCCAATATGGCGTCCATTTAAAATAAGAAAGTTGGTATCAATATCTTGGAAACCGCCATTTTAAATTTAATTTTGAGTTAATTTCCATTTGTATTTTATAAAACCTAGCAACTTTTATATTAAACTTTTTTTTGTAATTTTTATAATTACCAAGTTATTTGACATTAAAGAAAATGACGATTTTCAGTTTTTTGAGGATAACTTTGGAACTATTCGGAATTTTAAAATTTTCGGAACGGAATCTGAATCGGCACCTAAAACTGCAAAACATTGCCCATTTAACCAAACTTCTATCTCCTCTAATAAGAAAGATACCCATGTTAGCCTACTCAATTTGGGACACACTGTATATTAGGGTGGTCGTTAAAAATTAATTTTTTTCCGACAGCCCAAAAAAACCTTCCTTTTGATGAAAAAACACGGGGGAATTTTTTTAAATCTTTTTTAACAAAAATAGCACGTGCCTCAAGACAATCTAAGTTCATTTTTTGATAAAATCGTAGTTTTTTGTAAGTATCTCTTAAAGTATACGGATTTGAGAAAAAGTTATAGGAACAATTTTGTAGAAAATTCAATTCTCTACAAAAAGGATTTTTTCCATTTTCTTCATAAAATTCATATTGATAGAGATATTCTCAATAATAAATTCATTAATTCATATAGCCAACATTTTAAGACCCTCAAACGTAATTCTTTCTTAAAATTGTTATTAATACATTTACATAGAGAAATACAAGATAATTTTGATTTTTTGCAACTGCAAGACATTGTGCGACAATTTGCAGTACATTTACAAGGTTGAATTAATAACTCTGGTAAAGGCGGCTTAGTCATTTGTCGTGGACGTAAGTCACCATTCAACTTTTCATAACCGTACAAACAATAATCGATGAGGTGTAATTGTGTTTGATAAGAATTTTTCCAAATAAATGTATGTACTGTAGCCCTTAATAAATGCAAATGCAAAGCATCTGATGTGCATATTACTTTCATCAAATTAAAACCGAAAACTATGTTTTGTGAAATCAGTTTATATCTGTGTTCATCAGCAAATAATTTTTTTTTTGAAAAGAAATAAGTATAAACTATTTCTAACTGTTAAATAATTGTTCATTATTTAGGTCAAGGTTTTCCAAAGATATAAGGGCTGTTTGTACAAAATCTTCAGACGCAGCTTTCAAACATTGCATTTTACTGCCAAATCTGCTAGTAGTGTCGCAACCACTTATAGCATGTAATGCTGACAAAATATCGCATATCCTTTCACCTAGTGATTCAGCAGCTAAATGGCATCCTAGAAAATTTTTCTTTGTATGAGAACCATCGAACCATAGATCAAGACACCTGATATTTGCTAAGTATTTCCAGAAATAAATTCCCAATATGAATACATCTGTATCAGCGCTGATTATAATAATATGAGCAGATTGAATCCTTACTGCATGGAACATATGGCAAAACATTCTTGAATCAGCTTCTAAGTGGTTTGATTCTAATTCAAGTAGCTCACAAAATAAAGACCCTTGTAACTGGAAACATTTAGTTGGATCGTCGAATCCTCCACAAATGTACATCTCGCAGTCTTCATTGACTTGTGCATATTTTGGAGCATTAGTGCAAAGAAATCGAACAAGTTGTAATTTATTTTGAATGTTTGCAAGAAAAGCTTTATAGTCTAAGAGCCCGTGAACCCCAGACCTTCGTTATTTTATAAAAGCTGAAAGTTTTTCAGCGCATGCTCCCAACACAGGTAAGAACGATGGACCATTATGAAGTTTGGGTTACCCTGGCTTTGGCAGGTAAACAGTACTAAAGGTGTGTAAAATACCGATCTAAATTCATTAAATAATAAAGTGTGATTTTTTGGTATTGCCTTCAAAATATTATTAAAAATCACGTCACCAATATCATATTCAAGCTGCTACGAATACAACATAGATATACATGTTCTTTATATAGACTTCAGACAAGCTTATGACACAATAATAAGGAAACAGCTATACAAAATAATGCAAGAATTCAAAATACCTAACAAACTAATACGATTGTCACAAACAACACTCCAAAATACGAAAAACAGGGTTAAAATACAAGGAAACCTCTTTTGAAACTAACAAAGGATTGAGACAAGGAGATCCACTCTCGTCGCTCTTGTTCAACCTGGAACTAGAAAAAATAATAAGAACTAGCAAGCTAAACAGACAAGGAACCATTATAAATAAAAACCATCAGTGCATCGCCTACGCAGATGACCTCACCATATTGACAAGAACTAAAAGCACATTATAAACTCAATTCACTAACCTGGAAAACGCAGCCAAGACAAAAGAAATAACAACACGAATAACAAGCGGAAGCAAATGTGTGGGTGCATTAAACAAAGTGCTAAAATCCAGTGAAGTGTCAAAAACAACAAAGTTGCGGATATATAAAACAATCATAAGGCCAACGGTGGTGTACGGGAGCGAAGTGTGGACTCTAAACAAAAGTGATCTAGGGAAACTAGCAAGATGGGAAAAGAAAATCATACGAAAAATATTAGGAGGGAAAAGAACCGAGGAAACTTGGAGAAGACGAACAAACCAGGAGGTATTAGATGACCTGCAAGGAACAAATATTATAGGAATAGTGAAAAAAACAGAGATTAAGATGGCTGGGACACCTAATGCGTATGACAGAAGAGAGGACACCAAGAAAACTTATAAAACCTGTAATAGACAATACAAGAAGGAAAGGGCGACCAAAAACCAGATGGTTCGATCAGGTGAGACAGGACCTGGACGAATTAGGGGTGACAAACTGGCAAGAATATACAACTGATCGAAAGCAATGGAGGAAGATAACACAAAGAGCCACAGGCCTTAATGCCCTCTAGTGCTTATTATATAATAAATACATTAATTACTGCAATTTGTCTATAACTTATTAAATATACTTAATAAGAAACTGGCATAAATTTATTAGGTCTTTCTTATGTTAGAAGTCATAAATGAATACAATTTGGCACAATTTATTACTAATGCCCGGTTGCACCAGCCAAATAACGTCCGATCGAATCGGCCGATCGACCGTAAATCAAAGCTCTCGTGTTGCACCATCCAAAAACGGTCCGTTAATCGATAAATTTTACCGACAAAATTAACCGACACTTTTCGGGCGATAATTGCAAATACGGAGCGTTTTTCACAGTAACCTCATTTTGTGGAAAACTTCTATTTTGTTTGTTGTTGTGAAGTTTAAAGTTATTCGGCAATCTTTTTAATAATATTATAATAAGTGGCATTGTATTCACTTTATAATCATATAATCTATAGATTCGTTTATATGTAAGTTTATTTTTATTAATCTGTTTTGATTTTATTGTGAATTTTAATAATAAAAACGTATTAAAATTTTAATTCTTTTCAATACGTTTTCTGTTTAAAAAAAACCTGTTTTGGCATTATCCGTCGTATTAGAATGTATTGGTTTTAAGGTAGTTCAATACGATGACAATAAAAGTCATATAGCCCGAATTAAATTGAATTGAAAGTTGTCGTATTGAAGAGAATTGCGGCGAATTGAAAAATTAATAAGTATTCAATTATTTGAGTTTCAATTCGAAATGTGGTTAAATTCGAATTGAAACACGAAAATCTTAATTTTTTTCTATACGTTTTCATTTATTGGAATATCATTAGTCATGGATACCACGTCTTCTTCATCTGATGAAGAGCTCGACCATATAATGGAACTCCTTCCAGAAATAAAGCGAGTGAGACCAAGACGTGATCTATTTAATGTTTTTGACAATCGTGAATTTAAAGCAAGATATCGGTTTTGCAAAGAAACAGTCAACAAGTTATTATAAATCATTGAAGAAGATTTGATAGGTTCCCAAAAAAATAACGAAGTGACGCCTATGAATCAATTACTAATAACATTAAGGTACTATGCTACAGGATCATTTCAACAAGTGCTCGGTGATCATATTAACGTACATAAAAGTACAGTATGCAGAATAGTGCATCGAGTAGGGCACTGCATAGCTTTATTAAGTAATCGCTTTATTCAAATGCCTGGAACAAATGAAGAAATTGCTGTGGTAAAACAACAGTTTTATAATGTTGCTAGATTTCCTGGAGTTGTTGGAGCAATTGACTGTACCCATATTAGGATTTTGTCCCCTGGTGGAGAGAACGCAGAGGTTTATAGAAACCATAAGGGCTGGTTTTCCATCAATGTGCAAGTGATAGGCGATATGAAATTGAAGATTCGAGACATAGTAGCAAGCTATCCGGGATCTGTACACGATAGTACTATTTATAACGATAGTTTAATTCGTGCTAGATTTCTAAATAACGAATTTCCCAGCAGTTATTTGATAGGTGATGGAGGGTACATGTGTACAAACCACCTAATGACACCATTAAGTAATCCGCAAACACAGTCCGAAAATAATTATCAAAACTCACATATCAGCACTAGAAATGTTATTGAAAGATTGTTTGGGATTTGGAAAAAGCGGTTTCCTGTTTTATCTGTGGGAATGCAAATAAAGGTTGAAAATGCATTAAGGGTAATCAGTAGTACAGCCGTATTGCATAATTTTGCAGTAGAGAATGATGACATTTTTACAATTGATTGGGATCAACATATTGAAAATCAAATTGAAGTTGAACATCGAGATGGTGAACTAGAACGAAGTGGAAATGCCTTAAGAACTCATTTGATTAATAATTTTTTTTAAAATACGAATTCATAAAAAATACTTTAACCTTACTTTACTTTTATTTTTAATTTGCATACAATTGCGATATATTAAATAAATTAGCAACCGTACTTTTTTTTAAATTCAATTTCTTTTTCTTTTAATTCAATTTCTGCCTTTTTCAACTCAATTTCTACTTTCTTAAATTCCATTTCCTTTACTTTTTTTTCGTAATTTAAAATTTGTATTTTTAAAGCATTTGCAATTTTATTATGCTCATATTCTTGGTTTTTTAATTGTTTTTCTATTTCTAAAATTTGTTCTTTGTGCTGATAGTAAACGGAAGAATAAGCTTCTTTATTTTTTAATTTTGTTTTCTTCTCTGATGTAACACTGATAACTTCTTCGTAAACATCAGTTAATGTACGTTTTTTAGTGGCTTTTACAGATGTTTGGTCATGTTCTGCAAAATTATAATTTAAATAACCATATTTAATAAAATACAACATACCATTAATTTTATTTCCATTTTGATCCACACAAACGATTTCGGCTATATCACATTCTATTTCTTTCCCATCTTCTAAAATATTATAATTAGCATTATAACATGTTGTACTATGTAATTATAATTATATACATACCATTTACTTTTTCATTAAAACTTAAAGACACGTTTTCGTTATTTTCTAAATTTATTAATTCTTGATCTTTAGAGCATTTCGAAATCTTTTCAGTATCTAAAATAAATATGTATATGACTAAAGTAGTTTATAAATTTATCAGTAGATTTATACTTACCTCTGCAATAACTTTTATTGGAATCATAGATATTTGGTAATGCGGTAATTTGCCCCTTTATAGCAGCCAAAATTTTTTCTTGGCTCGGGTGCAAAACCGAACTTGGTCCAGGACCTCCACCAGTTTTATATCTTTCCACCTATAAAACAAAGATTATTAAATAAAGTACACTTGTTAAATAAACAGTATGTACAGTCATACTTTTTCATTCGAAATTTGTTTCTTCAGTTTTCTTTTTACATTTTCATACAAATTTTTTAATTGCTTGCTACACCGAGGCATATTAATATTGCAAGAATTATATTCTTTTGCAATATTTTCCCATGCTATAGCTTTCTGTTTGTTCGTGACTCCATCAGTCTTTTTATTTTCGATAATTCCTTTATATCGCAAAATCACATCAATGGCACAATCTTTCTCCAATTGTGTAAAGTGGTGATTAATATTTTCCATTTGAAGAGGCGAGAGTTGCTTTAATATTGTGTTAAGCAGAACAAAAGATTAATACACCAAAAAAAAAGTATTTATTAATAACACTAATAAATCAGAAATAAACAAACAAATTGTAGCAAAGAAGAACACACGCGTTAGCAAGCAAAAGGCATAAGCGGAAGTGCACTTAAAATGTTCCTCTTCCGCTACATACAAAAGCTACCAGCTTAAGAATATAAATATAGATTATTTAATAAGGTTATAGGTATATAAAATCAATATTTCTAGAAATAAAATAAAATATTTGAAATAATAAAATTTAAAATCTTATTGCCTTAACAATAAAACTTTTGATATAATAATTTTTACTTACTTTTAGGTTAAGTTTCATATGTTGGTCACATCACTTTAGAAATAACAGTCGATTCAAAAACCAACTGTTATTTTTTCTGGTGCAACTGAGTTCTTTGAACAATTGGAGAATCATCAATTAATCGGGCGATCGACGGTTGTTCTACCGACTGTTTTTACGGTCGATCGGTGCAACCGGGCATAAGGTATGGGTATTTCTTCGAAGATGCGAAGATGATTTAGATGTTGGCCATCGATGTTGATACCTTTTCTTTCCCAGTCCAGTTTTTTAAATGCTTTCTCGAGAGCAAGGGTAAACAATTTTGGAGAGATTGTATTTCCCTGTCTCACTCCCCGCTTGATACTTATTTTGTTTGTTGTGAGGTCTTCTGTGATTTTAATTTGCATTGTGCATTAATAACATACCTTACTCTTATCAATAACACAGATCAACACGAATTTTTACTATGATAAGAGAGTATGAAATTTCGAAAGATTTATCGATAGTTAGACAAAAAAATAATATATGGCTTGAAAAAGTTTGCTTTTGTATGCACGAGAACGGTTGATCAATATTTTAGAAAATCCATAGTTTCAATTTTTATTTATTGGTAAATCTAAACAAATAAATTTATAAACAACCCAGGCTCATAATAGTTCGGCCTGTTCATATTTTCGACATATGCGTTTATAAATCACAAAACTTAGAAAAGTTATGAAAGTATTTTGTAAAATTGTGTTAATTATGTCAAAATGTAGAGTCTTAACTTACAAAATCTAAAAAATTTATTCAATATAGTTAATATATAATTTAGCTTACCATTATGAGTTTATATGACCATTAATGATTTATTTTGTAAACGAATGTTTACATCACGACATAATTTGGCGGTAACAAGTAAACAACTTGTTATTGCTATTGTTTTATGTTGCACCACACCATTTGATTTGAAGCTCTGTTGTCAAGGAAGTATTTAGGTTTTGTTTCCTACTTTCGCGCTTCTTTTCTGCCAGTTAGATCATATCTCGTAGGATGTGAAATGTTGATTTGAACCCCCGCAGGTGCCAACATTTGCGGTTAGCGCTTGTAATATTCTCTTGATCTTCGTGTTAATCCACTTATATATTTCTTCTTCTTTTGCGATTTTGGTCTACTATGGACCGCGATTAATAAAGTTCTTTATTTAACTTTGGACACCTGTTCAGCCTTTCTCTTACGCCAATATTCCTTCATCGTTTGGCTTCTTTGATCCCGCAGTTCTTGTGAGGTTATTCTTTGTCTCCGGAAACTCCTCTATCTCCTGTATTTTTTGCCTAAATATTGATGTCATGTACGTCTTGCAGTTCGATATTACACGTCTGTAGATCTTTCTTACAGTTTGTCATCCAGACATTGTTTTTCAGCAATGCTGATCGAACACCACAAATACATAATAGGTATATTAGGGTGGAGCAAAAAAAAAATATTTTTTCTTAACCTGGGGCTAGAATTTGTTGCTTATAAAAAATAAAAAAAATTGAAAAAAAAATTTTTTTTACTCAACATCTTCAGGTGACCTACTGGTTTTTTAAATTAAATTCAAGTTAAAATTCTTTTGAAACAAAAAAAATTTTGGCTTGTAATCTTCAAATTTATCTAAAAATGAACAAATTTATCTAAAAATAAGGAAATGTGATCGTTTCTAACTCAAAATGCACTTTAATGCCTAAGAAAAGTATGTTATTGTTTCGGAATTTTATTGAAAACTGCAATAATGGCGATAGAAAATTGTTTTTAGTTAATAATTGTTAATGTCTCGATACCTCTGCGCGATCACGGTGCCATCAATAAAATGCAATTTACCCACACCCCTTCCCGACATACAACCCTACATATGCTGGAATATTTATTTTTTGTACTAAACAATTTGTATGATGTTTCTGAAAATGTACGCAATACCTGTTTCTGTGTGTCACCCACATAAACATCAAAATTATTTTAATGTCATAAAAGTGATTATCAGATTGACTGATTTTGAATAAAACCGGAAAAAAATTAAAATAAGAATTGTAGGTAAACCAGAGCTGTCTTTTGACATCTAGTAGCAGTAATAAAGTTTATACTACCTACCTTACCGACTACAGATACGGACAGAGCTGCACCAAACCAAAAAGTTTTTTTTGTAGGCCAGTGTTATCTCAAGCAGGTTCTCCTTAAAAATTACATGAGTATCACATTTCTTTTATTAATCTACATTTTTTTTAAACTGTTTAATTCAGAGGCGGCCGTAATTGTAAACAAAATAGAGGTCCCCGTCGGAGTTCTTTATTTAGGAGAGTTGCCCCGAGGGGTAAAAGCTTATTTAAAGTGGAATGAGGAGGAACATTCTCTCGATGTAGTATAAGTAAGTATCTTAGTTTCGCAACTAAAATTTTAATCTCCTTCAAACACACATCTGATGTCAGCTCTACTCTAACCTAACCTCTCTTTCTCTCCCCCACCTCACTCTCCCCCTCCCCTTTAATCCCCCACTTCAATAACAATAGAACCACCTCATCATACAAGAGAAATTCCACAGTGCGCAACCTGCCAAAGAAGTTCTACACACAACATCCTAGGTGTGTGAAATGTGGCGCAAACCACTTAACAAGTACCTGTAGTAAATCGGAGGAAATTCAGCCAAAGTGCGTCTTATGTAACGGTTCACACCCTGCGCATTATAAAGGTTGCCAAGTTTACCAGGAACTGAAACAGAAAATTCCTATCACCACGTCGTAAAAGGCTCGTGCCCCAGCCAACTACCACCACCACCCTCTTTCAAATGCCAAACAGAAATGAAGGAACATTTGACCAAATTGTGTGTAATGGACAACCCTCTTATCATTTAAATACACCACAAACATCCCACGTAGAGAAAAAATGATGATAGCACTAGCTGAAAATATAAAAACAATGTTAAACCGTCTCACAGCCATCGTCTCCAAACTGAAATAATGGCTTAAATCTCAGTATGGAATGCCAATGGCTTGTCAAACCACAGCCTAGAATTACCGGCGTTTATTACTAATCGCAACTTAGATGTAGTTTTAATATCTGAAACGCATTTTACAAACATCAATTACTTTATAATACCTAATTATAATATGTACGACAGACAACACTAGCGTGGCTGTACACGGAGGATCAGCAATAAAAGTTCAATCAAACATTACCAAACAGATTGTTAGGAACTTTTATAGTTCTTAAGTTAGTAGTGGTAGTAGTAAAGAACGATGGTGACAAGGTTGAACATAGAATGTATCATTATTTAAGTTAGACTTTTTCTGTTTATTTAAAGTAATAAAGTTATTGTAAATATAGCCTAAACAAAACAGGTTATGGGCCCAGGAGTGCCGATAAGAAGAAGAATAAGAAGATATAGGGTAAATGCGCCAGACCGATGTCCGGCGCCAGATCTCTGCCCATCAGCAATAAAATTTGTAAAAACAATAAAACACGACTTGTTAAACAAACTTGTCATGCGCTATTTAGTTACACTCATATTTAGTATTAATTATAATACCTCAATTTCCTGTTATGACTTTCTGTATAGATTTCTAGTTAATGCAAATAAAAGCAAGTGCAACGGTTCTCTCAATTCTAAGTTTTGTGATTCAAAGTGGTAGTGCGCAAACATTTATTTAACAGTAAGTATTTCATATAATTCTTCGTTATAAATCTTAGAAGTAATTAAGTATAAGTATCATATGTTTCTTTATCATTATAGACAAAATTTAGATAATTTGATTGAAATTGTTAAATATAATTAAAAGGCCGCTAAACGGTTCAAATAAATTTGCGATATTCTATTTCGCGGCTGCCGCGGCCGAAAACGGCAACTGTTAGGCCGTGTTCTCACCGAAAGCAACTGGCAACTGCAACGCAACTGCAACGCAATTGCAGTTGCCGTTGCATTGCTTTTGTGTACTTACTAAAAGCAACTCCTGTTCAACTCAGTTCTATAGAAATGTCGTCTTCATCAGATGATGAAATTGTTGCTGCTTACTTGTTAATAAAAAAGCGTAAAAAGAACAATAGAAGATTTTGGGTTAACCCTTTTTTTATACGTAATATGGACCATAGTTCATATATAGTCGCGCAAGAATTAAATTGTGATCCCATTAAATTTCACGGATTCTATCGTATGAACAAAAGTACTTTTACAATCTTGACACAAATGCTAAAAAGTAAAATCAGCAAGAAAGATACCAATTTCCGTCAAGCAATAAGTACCGAGGAAAGGCTTTTGATAACATTAAGGTAAGTTTCTATTATTTGTAATAATTATATATTTGTTATAACCTTATAGATACACGTAAGAAAATGTCTTTTTTTTTAAATTAGGATTCAAAATTATAATAATAATTATCAGATTGTCGCTGAAAAATTTTTATAGGCTGGGATGGTTCGCACACATTTGTTGGTGGTAGAGGTTCAGGTGTTGAAGCTGAATCATAGCTGAAGCCACTTGATTGTGTAGATTGTACGCTCGAACTTCTAGATAAACAAGGTTGACTTGTAAGATTATCCTGTAATATTTTGTCAATAACTTCTAAGAATTGCAGTTTACATTTCCTTTTTTGATTTGAATTCATTAATTCTATATCAGGAAGAAGACTGAGCAAGAATTTCTGATCTGCATTTTCAGTTTGCTTGGTGATAACATTTGCTCGTTTTGCCTCAAAGTAATCTGCCAATGATTGTTCCATATCTACAGCACTGCGACGTTTTGTTGCTGTAGTTGAACTATTTAGTCTTGTGTTATTTATTTGTACCTGATGTTCTGTATTAGAATTTGTCCCCGTCTCTTCAAACTCTATAGTGCTTTCTTCAAGAGGTGTATCTATATCGTTATTTTTCGTTAAATTTCCAGTTTGCTTCCTTCCACTTTTCACAAAAGGAACCAAAATTGAAGAGCATCTTCTAAATAGTATTTTTTTTGAAGTCCCTGAGCTGATCCACTTGGTGGAATTTTTCTTAAATGCCGTAAAAATACTGTCCTTATATTCTTCCACCGTTCTTTACACGATTGCACTGGAAAAATAATATTTGCATTATAATTGTTTTTGTTTCAGGTATTTATCAACAGGTGACAGTTATAGAGCTTTGACTTATTCTTTTATGCGAGGTCTTACAACTATTAGTAATATCATTGAAACCACTACTGAAGCTATTTGGGCTATTCTACAACCTGAATATATGAAAACACCAACTCTAGAAGACTGGACGTTAATTGCTGATCGTTATTACAATCTCTGGAATATACCGAATTGTTTGGGCTCTTTAGATGGTAAACACTTTCGAATCAAACGTTATTCTAAAACGGGATCAACATTTTATAACTACAAGGGATATTTTTCAATTGTACTTATGGCATGTGTAGATGCGGATGGATTATTTACTACAATAGATGTGGGAGAAGTCGGCAGAAATAGCGATGGAGCAGTTTTTCGAACATCAAATATTGGTCGTTTGTTACAATTGGGATTGTTAGAATTACCACAACCTAGACCACTACCTGCCGGAAATTTCGATTTTCCTTTTTATTTCGTAGCAGACGAAGCATTTCCGCTAAAAAAATATATTATGAGGCCTTACTCAAAACGCACTTTAGACAACCGAAAAAGAGTTTTTAATTACCGTTTATCAAAAGGAAGAAAAAGTGTAGAATGTGCATTTGGAATGCTGGTATCTAAATTCCGTTTATTTGAAGGGCCTATTTGCTGTAAAGAAGAAACAGCAAATTCTGTAATTAAAGCAGCATGTGTTCTGCACAATTTTATTCGAGTTAAGCAAGGCATATTTACCCAAGAAAAGAAACTGACGAATTTTGTGAGGATCATCCACCAGTTTCGGTTAACCGTGTGCCAGAAGTAAATCGAAATTATTCAGAAGCACAGAATATTAGAGAAAAACTATGTGATTATTTTGTGACACCTGCTGGGGCTATACCATCTCAATGGAATCACATAATGTAAATAGGACAAAATAATTGATGTACAAATATATTGAATAGATATGGGTGATTACATAACATTTGGGTAACTCTATGTCCGCAGTACTTTTCACTTCATCTAATTGAATTCATTTTATTACGAAATTGCTATATAATAGATAAAAATGTGTTTTATTAGTACGCTCACTTTGTTTAAATTAATAAGTCAAATTCATTTAAAAAAAAATTTCTAATGACCGTAAACGTCAGTCCCTAGCCATGTCCGCGAATCGAAATTTTCTATTTGGGCATTTTTAGTTCAAAAAACATTTACCCATTTACTTAAATTTTCTTTACAAATGTTTAAAGTTAGATTATGCACTTAATAACATCAATTTATTATAAATTTTAAAAATAATTATGTATTTTTCGCAAGTCAAATTACTGTCCGCGACTTTAACCATCAGTCCCTAGTCGCTTACAAATATTTAAAATTTCGCGGATTAACTAGTAAATAAGTGAATATAAGGCAGTTGATTTTAAAGTAACGACATAAAGTTACTCGCAGAGGCCACTTGTTCGCTTCAATCATTTTTTAATTCAGTGCTACAGGGATTGATTTTGCTAAAACACGTGTTGATGATGAGTATTTTAATTGTTAAATAATAAGCAATTGTTTTTAATTAATTTTTATTTACTAGTGTTTGGAAGTCCTGTTTGATATATGACATTAGATATTCTAGTAATTATTGTAGAACATGTGTTTCTTTAGTTTTTCTACAAATCGTCAGTCCCTAGACCGTCAGTTCGTTGCCGCAAATGTGACTAGGGATGACGGAGTGGCCAAATCCTGATTTTCACTTCAACTAGCAATATTTTTGAATAATTTAATGTTTATCAGTTTTATTACAATAATAAAATTATTCATCAGTCGCTAGCCATATCTGACAGTTCCTAGATGCCTTTTACAAAATTCATAAAGTGACTGGCCCTGTTAAGAATGACATAATAACTTAATTAATCACGTTATACTCTAATCGCAAATTTATCAGCGTCCAAAACATGGTGGGGACAAAAACTTTTTAAAAGTTACCCAAATTTCATGGAATTACCCATATATATGTTTCATATTGGTAATAAAATAATTAAAAAAAAATTAATTTGGACTTACCACATTCACCCATTGTTTGTGAAATTTCCACCCATGATTTTTCTTTTACATCTAAACGGGTGTATGTTTCCTTAGAAATATCATATAAACAGGGATGTGCTTCCACAAGCCCCACAAAATTTAAATTTTTTCCTACGTCGTCTGCCATCATGACTTATTTCAAAGCAACTTGGAAGAAACTGGCGACTGCGACTCGGCGTACGGCACTCTTAGCAACTGGTTTCTTCCTGATTGCGTTGCGGTTGAGTTGAATTGCTATCAGTGGGAACACGTGTATTGAAATATAAAGGTAAAGTCGCGTTGCAGTTGCGTTGCAGTTGCCAGTTGCTTTCGGTGAGAACACGGCCTTACATTGCCAATTAATTATGTTTATTTGTATTAAGGCTTACGTATTTACCGCTCTTTTTGATAAACCTCGTAGGCCGTGTTCTCACCGAAAGCAACTGGCAACTGCAACGCAACTGCAACGCGACTTTACCTTTATATTTCAATACACGTGTTCCCACTGATAGCAATTCAACTCAACCGCAACGCAATCAGGAAGAAACCAGTTGCTAAGAGTGCCGTACGCCGAGTCGCAGTCGCCAGTTTCTTCCAAGTTGCTTTGAAATAAGTCATGATGGCAGACGACAGTAAAAATTTAGACTTTTGGCACTTGTGGAAGCACATCCCTGTTTATATAATATTTTAAAGGTAACATACACCCGTTTAGACATAAAAGAAAAGCATACGGTAGAATCCGTGGAATTTAATGGGATCATGAATTAATTCCTGTGCTACTATGTATGAACTATGCTCCATATTACGAATAAAAAATACTAACCCAAAATTTTCGATTAATCTTTTTACGCTATTTTATTAGCAAGTAAGCAGCAACAATTTCGACATTTCTATAGAACTGAGTTGAACAGGAGTTGCTTTTAGTAAGTACACAAAAGCAATGCAACGGCAACTGCAATTGCGTTGCAGTTGCGTTGCAGTTGCCAGTTGCTTTCGGTGAGAACACGGCCGTAGAGTTTATTGTTGGGAATGTTGTGTCTAATTTTCGGCCGCCCAAATAACAATGTTTTTTAAATTATACGGTCTTAAAGAAGGCCTGAGAAACAGTATGATTTTGCCGGTTATCGAATACTACTGTTTGTAATGATTTTATAGAGGCATATAAAAGGGTCGGTTGTCGGATACGTATTAATATTTCGTTTTTATAGATGCCATCTTTTAAAAAGTGTAAGAATAAATAAAAAACAAAAACAAAACACAAAACACAAGGTGCTCAACCATAAAAAGAAAATTATATTCTTATCCAGAAGAATGTCTTAAACGAGCCCTTTATGAAATTCGGGAAAATGGACTATTCATTCGTAAAGCGAGCAAAAGATATGGGTTCCTAGAACAACAATTCAGGATAGGATTCATGGCAGAGCGGAAGATACTTTAAAAAACCAGGACTTGCACCTTTATTAACGAAAATTTAGAATGTATGGTGTTTATGTAAGAAAGGAACAAAAAAAATTTGGTCGATTTTGTAGCAATATTAAAATCAGGTGTGTGAAATGTGGCAAACCACTTAACAAGTACCTGTAGTAAATCGGAGGAAATTCAGCCAAAGTGCGTCTTATGTAACGGTTCACACCCTGCGCATTATAAAGGTTGCCAAGTTTACCAGGAACTGAAACAGAAAATTCCTATCACCACGTCGTAAAAGGCTCGTGCCCCAGCCAACTACCACCACCACCCTCTTTCAAATTCCAAACAGAAATGAAGGAACATTTGACCAAATTGTGTGTAATGGACAACCCTCTTATCATTTAAATACACCACAAACATCCCACGTAGAGAAAAAATGATGATAGCACTAGCTGAAAATATAAAAACAATGTTAAACCGTCTCACAGCCATCGTCTCCAAACTGAAATAATGGCTTAAATCTCAGTATGGAATGCCAATGGCTTGTCAAACCACAGCCTAGAATTACCGGCGTTTATTACTAATCGCAACTTAGATGTAGTTTTAATATCTGAAACGCATTTTACAAACATCAATTACTTTATAATACCTAATTATAATATGTACGACAGACAACACCCTAGCGTGGCTGTACACGGAGGATCAGCAATAAAAAGTTCAATCAAACATTACCAAACAGATTGTTAGGAACTTTTATAGTTCTTAAGTTAGTAGTGGTAGTAGTAAAGAACGATGGTGACAAGGTTGAACATAGAATGTATCATTATTTAAGTTAGACTTTTTCTGTTTATTTAAAGTAATAAAGTTATTGTAAATATAGCCTAAACAAAACAGGTTATGGGCCCAGGAGTGCCGATAAGAAGAAGAATAAGAAGATATAGGGTAAATGCGCCAGACCGATGTCCGGCGCCAGATCTCTGCCCGTCAGCAATAAAATTTGTAAAAACAATAAAACACGACTTGTTAAACAAACTTGTCATGCGCTATTTAGTTACACTCATATTTAGTATTAATTATAATACCTCAATTTCCTGTTATGACTTTCTGTATAGATTTCTTGTTAATGCAAATAAAAGCAAGTGCAACGGTTCTCTCAATTCTAAGTTTTGTGATTCAAAGTGGTAGTGCGCAAACATTTATTTAACAGTAAGTATTTCATATAATTCTTCGTTATAAATCTTAGAAGTAATTAAGTATAAAGTATCATATGTTTCTTTATCATTATAGACAAAATTTAGATAATTTGATTGAAATTGTTAAATATAATTAAAAGGCCGCTAAACGGTTCAAATAAATTTGCGATATTCTATTTCGCGGCTGCCGCGGCCGAAAACGGCAACTGTTACATTGCCAATTAATTATGTTTATTTGTATTAAGGCTTACGTATTTACCGCTCTTTTTTGATAAACCTCGTAGAGTTTATTGTTGGGAATGTTGTGTCTAATTTTCGGCCGCCCAAATAACAATGTTTTTTAAATTATACGGTCTTAAAGAAGGCCTGAGAAACAGTATGATTTTGCCGGTTATCGAATACTACTGTTTGTAATGATTTTATAGAGGCATATAAAAGGGTCGGTTGTCGGATACGTATTAATATTTCGTTTTTTATAGATGCCATCTTTTAAAAAGTGTAAGAATAAATAAAAAAAACAAAAAACAAAACACAAAACACAAGGTGCTCAACCATAAAAAGAAAATTATATTCTTATCCAGAAGAATGTCTTAAACGAGCCCTTTATGAAATTCGGGAAAATGGACTATTCATTCGTAAAGCGAGCAAAAGATATGGGTTTCCTAGAACAACAATTCAGGATAGGATTCATGGCAGAGCGGAAGATACTTTAAAAAAACCAGGACTTGCACCTTTATTAACGAAAATTTATTGCTAGAACTGTGATGGTGAACTTAATAGTGATACAGAAGAGAACAACGACAAAAATATTGGATGCGATTCTTGTACGCGATGGTATCACTTAAAATGCACCAAATTTATGGGATTTTTATATGAGGAAGCTGCAAATGAGGACTATAAATGTGATTTTTGTGGTTGAATAAAATCAATTAAAGTTAAGGAAACATTTTGTACAACTTCAGACATTGTTTATTAATACATTTTAAGAATAGTTATTGATGTTTGTTATGCTTAGATTGACAATTTGAACATAATTTAGCTCGATGTTGTAGACAAAATATAAAGTAATTTGTAATCGGTCGTCGTAAAATTTATGATGACTAGCCTTCTAGGGTTAATAAAGTTTGCATTTCTTGCTAATAAATAAAAAATGTGACCAGCTAGCTAAAATAACTAAACATAAATAATAAAATATGCGATTAGCTAGCTAAAATAACTAAAATTCAACGTCGCATTGTCGGGCCGACGTCCAGCTTATACAATGTCGATAAATATTGTTTGAAGGCCGAGCAATGGTAATATTGGACATTTTTAAAAGAAGTCTAGTTTCTTAAATTAATTCTAGTTTTTAAAGACTTTTTATAGCTGAATCTAAAATAACAATAGACTAAGTTATCAGAACAAAAAAAAAATACATTTAGAAGAATTTTAAATTTTCTAGCTCAGTTCAAACTTCAAATTTTAGTTAACTGGCCGTCAACCGGCGCATTTACCCTAACAATAACCAAGATTAAAAAGAATAAAGTTTTGAGCACAATGGCGGTGAATATAGGTACAACATCCACAGTTAGGATCAAATAATTTTAACAATTGGAAATTCAGAATTTTTGCAATTCTAGAAGAAAAACAATTGGTGCATGTTTTAAATAAGAGTGTAGAAGATATTATAGAAGCAAAAGACAAACAGAGCTTTATTAAAAAAGACCATAATACACTGTGAAAAGGTGCTTCTAAACGGATAATATTTTTACTGCAATACGTGGCTACAATACTGGCAACAGTGGACCAGCTATCATGACAACATTTAAATGCAGTATAGGGCTCGGCAATTATATATCTCGGCAACATTGTCTGCAGCAGTATGGCCCGTAAATTTTTTCGTAAACGGGCTACACAATCGGGTAAAAAAAAAATTGCTGACGAAATTACACGCGTCGCAGCGGCTTCTATTGTTTTAAAAGAAAAGTTAAAGAAAAAAATACTAGATTCTGGATTCGACCGTACTTCAATAGGCGTGAAACTTTGGATAACTTAAGTCTAGAAATAAGGCTTGATAATAACTTATTTAAAAACTTTTCAAGAATGTCAAAGAGTGACTTCCAATTTCTTTTAAACACAATTGGACCACAAATAAAAAGAAATGATACTAACATGACAAAAGCAATAACTGTTACCACAAGATTAGCAATAACATTACGGTTTTTAGTGACTGGCGATTCTTACAAAAGTTTGATGTATCTGTTCAGAATTTCAGCTGCGTCGATTTCTGTAATAATGGTAATAATACTCAGTAGTAGTAAGTAATCCTCCAAGGTCATCAGTCCAGGGATTGGTTTGTAGCATCGGCCCATTCTTTTCTGTTGGAAGCCTTCCTTTTCATGTCTTTATAGTTTCCGCTTCCTGTGTCATTTATAGTAGTAAGTAATAAGTAACATAAATGATAAAAGTAAAGTAGATGTCATCATAAATAATAATAATATAGTAGGTAAGTGGTAGTAAAAGGAATTTTTGTTTTATAATGAATTATGCATCATGTTGGCGAACAGTAAGTGTCACAAGGTCCTCATAAGTAGAATTGGTAGTAAATTCAGTTTGATCTGGAGACGCATATCGGTGATACTGAGGAACAGTAGTGTGCTGTAAAGTATTTAGCCTTGACTCGTTTTCATTTGCAGTAGCACAGTCTTGAGACCGAGGAACATAAATGTTCTGCGAATTGTTTTGGAGTGATGAAATTGAAGGAATATCCGAATATTGGCTAAGTGCAGTTGAAGCTCCGCTTCAACTACCGTTATCTGGACTCTGTAACGGTGTTGATGTAGGCAAACGTCGATTTCTGTCCATTTCTCTATCACAATCAAACAGAATTTGGGTTATTTTGAATTCTGCCTGAGCACGGGTGTAATCATCATATTTGCTTACCTTGTGTGCTATATGCTCTCCAAAACTAGTACCTATATTCATTTCTCATTTTTTCACCAGCACTAAGTATAATGCTTTGAGCTTTTTCTAAAATTGGATCTACAGTCTTGGACCTATGAGAGCCACGTGGTTTTGGAGTAGACATTGAGGACCGCAAAGAGTCAGTTGTTTCTGAATTCACGACTTCTTCTTGGTCATCACGGATGTTATTGTCTAGGTTTTCAGTCACCTGAAGTTCATATAAACAAAGGTATTTTTGACGCAAAGTTAATGTAAATTATTTTTCAGATGCCATCAGGAGTGATAGAGTAGAAAGAAATCGCAAGAGATTTTGAGATCGTTGAAATTTTCCTCACTAATTATATTTCTGTTATATTTCTATTATATTTCTCGTATTTTATTATTTTATTTTCACTTTATTTTAAGTTTCACTTAATAAAATACTTCATAAAATATATTTATATATTTAACTTTTAAATTACAGATACATCTTACGTACTAAATGATTATCTTTAGCTAACTAACTGATTATCTCTAGCTGACTAACTAACTTAAATTAAAATTGAACTTAAATAAGTTAAAAACTATTAGCGTCGACATTTATGTGCGGATATGCCTAAGCGGATTCTAATAACGGAAACACCTAAGCATATCCGTAAGGTGAATGTAACTCCAACCCCTGAAAATTCAACTTCAAAGGCTAATGCGGAAGTTGAACCTCGCTCATCTCGACTTCTGTTGACGGACTACTTCTTGTATTCCTTGGGTATTTCTTTTTAAAGAACAAAAACACTAAACTTAACACAAGTTAGCACGATTAGTCCATAAATAAGGATTGTCCAGATGCTTGGATTGAACTTAAATTTTGTTGAACTTCTTCGGGTTAGTTTGCCAACACTTGATTACGAAGATTTTGACGATCGTTGAGTTCTATGTCATCCAATTCCATATGATTAACATATTCTATTTTGATATAACTTAAGGTGATAAAGAATACAAGTCGTTGTTTAAAATTAAATTTTGTATATCATCTGATTTACTGTTCAAATTGTTAATTTCTATAATTAAAGGATTTAAATCGTAATAGTAAATTAAAGAATAACTAAAATCTAGTAGCTTTTGCTTTTCCTACTCTAAAGGTTATTAATGACATTTAACATTTTACGATTATATTATATTGAAAATTATTTTATTTTATTTTATTTTGTTTAATTTTTTTTACAAATACTTTTGGTTTTGGTCTAAATGTTTCAAAATTATCGTTAACCTTGTTATGGTTCTCGATCGTTTTCTGCTGTACTATCATAGGAGAATTTTCCATATCTTGGGGTTGTACAGAATTTAATAAAATATTTTCTATTACATGGTCAACTTCATAATTAGATGATTGATTTGGAATTGATAATACTTCATCAAGCAACTTTTCTGCTTTATTTGTTGTTATCGCAATTCCATTTTCCGATATTGTTAGACATTCCGTTATTTCACAATTTTTCAATTGCGTATAAGGAATAGTAATTTCACCATCTGTGACATTTTTATTTACTCCAATTACTTGTTTGCTTCACGGGGTCAATGTTAATGAATTGTAGTTATCTTTTGTAACTTGATAATGAAGCTTAATGCACGTATAAGGCGTCATAATACATCCTGTGCTGTAGTTAAGAATTATTTGCAAAAATTTTAAATTATCTAGGCCATTTGTTATAAATTATTAGATGTGTTGTAATCGTATGCTAAGGTGTTAGCTACTAAATATTTCTTCACGTTCGCTAAATCATTACAATTTGCCACCGAAGAAGCCGAGCGGAATCACATACACGTGCAGCGTCTGTTCCACTAACATTAAAGAAAATCAAGCAAGCATACTCTGTGCATCCTGTCGTACCTGGGTCCATCTCAAGTGTACCAATTTAACCACAGATGAATTCAAGGAAATAGCACGCATTAATAAAAAATATGGTTCAACGTGGAAATGTGACCAGTGTAAAAGTGAGGTTAGTGTCATTGTTCCAGATGATATTCCAGAAGTCCACGACGACAGGGCTGTAACAATGGATAATTTGGAGAAACTTTTTGAGAGGAAGCTCCAATCCCTTACAGCAACACTTGTAGGTCAATTCGAAACTAAACTTGAACAATTTAAAACATCTATCGAAGGTAATGTGGCCAGTATCAGAGATGAGGTTAGTAAACTTGCTAAGCAAAACAATACACTAGTTAATGATTGCTATCATCTTAATAATAGACTTACTGATGCTGAAAAAAAACTCAACTCTCGTCCAGACATGTCTATACCCGCTGAAGACATATTTGCCGAGCTAGCAGAACGTAAGAGACGTCAATCCAACATAATAGCAATTAACGTCACAGAATCAACCAAGGTTGACGGTCGGGAGCATCTGGAGGAAGACAAAGCTAAAATTCTCGCTGTGATGCCGCCCAGCATTGCCAGTAGTCTATCAAATCTCAAATTACGCCGACTTGGTCGTCCAACAGCGGGTCGCAATCGTCCACTACTTATAGAAACACCGTCACCAGACATAGCCTTGAACATCCTAAAGCACAAGCCAGATGATGCTACCTTTGAATCTCAAATTCTCTTCAAATCTGACCAGACACAAGCCCAACAGCTCCATTTAAAAAATCTACGAGTTGAACTTGAATCAATAACTAAGAGCGGTGACTCAACAAAAACTATCAAGTATATAAACGGAATTCCTAAGATTGTCAATAGGAATTTTCGCTCGCTCGCGGAGAGGAGTATGTCCAACAACGCTGGCGGTAATATACCAGAACGTGAGAGGTCTAAGGACAAAGTTAAGCGAATTCCAAGCATCGTCATCGGCCAGTGACGCTGACGTATTTTGTATCACCGAGTCCTGGCTACACCCAGCCATATTAGATGGGGAAATCATCGATAAATCCTATTCAATCTTCAGGAAGGATAGAAGTTACTTAACAAGTAATTGCGCCCGTGGTGGCGGCGTTTTTATTGCAATAAAACAACACATTTGTGCTGAGCTTATTGTAATACCTGATAACTATTTAGAACAAATTTATATCAAAATCAAGTGCAATAACGTGGATCTTATTATCGGGTGTATATATCTGGCACCTCAATCAGCATACGAAGCTTACAAATTACACTGTCAGCAACTATCTTATCTGAGAAACAAATATAGGAACGCCAGACTCATTATCGTCGGTGATTACAACTTACCAAGCAGTACTCCACGCAACGATTGTGAAAACTTGCTATATACCGGCCTGGCATCTATTGGCTGTACACAGCGCAATAACGTCCTCAATGAACACCACGGTCTCCTGGATCTCTGCTTCTCAAGCGTAGAAATCAATATTGGTAGTACTGAATCCGTTGTATCCACGGATAAATATCATCCAACATTAGAAATTACCATGGAACTCACACCTGAACTCAAACAAGCCGAATCATCCTCACCTGCATTCAAAAAGGCAGACTACGAGAATCTTAATGCATTTTTCTTAACGACTGATGGGACGGAATTACACGCCCACGACTCTTTAGAAGTAAAAATGAAATGCTTTTACGATACAGTACAAGACGGAATCTCTCGCTATGTTCCTGCGCACATAAACAAGTCTAATAACTTCCCATGTTGGTTTTCAAACGAGCTAATCCACAAAATTAAACTAAAAAGGCAGCACACTCAACTTTAAAAAAAATAAACCAGTCAGAATTACAAAAAATTCAGCGATCTCAGACGACTATGCAAAGATCTCAGTACGTCATGTTACAAAAACTATGTAAACAAAGTTGAGCAATTAGTCCTCTCAGATTCAAAAGAACTTTGGAAGTTTATTAGAAACAAGAAAAGAAGCAACAACAGCCAAATTCCAACTAACCTTGTTTGGAACAACCGATCAGCTAACACTGGAGATGAAGCAAGTAATCTGTTCGCCGCTTTCTTTGAGAGCGTATATCCTACGGTGACACAACTCCCAAGGCCTATCCAAGATATTAATCAGCACATACAAGACAACCATCGCGCATTGAATGACCTGGAGATCACAGTGGACAATGTTAAAAAGACTCTGCTATCAACTAAACTCCAAGAAAGGTGCTGGACCGGATGGTATTCCTAATATTTTTCTTAAGAATTGCGCAACAGGACTTAGTGGACCACTTGCGCATATTTTTAACGCTTCCCTGCAGCAAGGTATTTTTCCCACAGAATGGAAGCTGTCTTTCGTCACTCCCATTCACAAGGATGGTCTTAGATCCGACGTCTCTAATTATAGACCCATATGTATCCAGTCAGCACTTGCTAAGCTTTTTGAAAAACTAATTTTGCCTTAACTGACTCAATTCTTTTCCGACATTATAACGCCTAAACAACATGGATTTATTGGGGGAAGATCTACTACCTCCAATCTGTTCACCTATATCGGCTATATCCTGAATGCAATGAATAACTGGTATAAGGTACATGCTGTCTATACGGACTTTAGCAAAGCTTTTGATAGGGTCAACCACGACATCCTACTGCAGAAGCTAGATGCAATCGGTGTGCGAGGTAACGCACTAAAATGGATCAACTCTTATCTACTTGGCAGGAAAATCCAAGTCAGGGTTGACGGCCATCTCTCATCTAACTACGATGTCAAAACAGGGGTACCACAGGGATCGCACCTGGGTTCCATTCTGTTCAACATATTTATCAACGACATCGGTGTTAATTTCAGCTCGGAATACCTTCTTTATGCCGACGATTTGAAGATTTACAGAAGAATTACAAGCAACCCCGACTCTCAAGCGCTCCAATAAGATCTGGACCAGCTCTCCACGTGGTGCCTCAATAATAAATTGAACTTAAACATAAAAAAGTGTGCCGTTATATCCTTCTCACGCTCACATGCCAATACTCAGACAGACTGTAAGCTAGTTGGTAATAAGGTCTCCGAAGTTGAGGACATCAAAGATCTGGGGATCATCATGGACCATAAGTTTATTTTCACTAAACACATCGATAAAATTACCCAACGGGCTTACAGGATGCTGGGTTTCATCACCAGGACCTGTAGTGACTTCTCCAGTCCTCGCACGCTGATCCATCTTTATTACTCACTTGTTCAACCAATACTAAAATATGAATCAGTTATTTGGTCTCCATATACTGATCTTCTGATCGACCGTGTCGAGAGGGTCCAAAGAAAAATGTGCAAGACTCTAGCATATCGATATGCCCAACCATCCTATGGTTGCTCACCCGAAGAAACCTGCCGCCACTTCAAAATAAATAGTTTTAGTTCTCGACGCCAAATTGCTGACTTAGCATTTTTCTTCAAAATAGTTAACGGCATCATCGATGCGTCAGACATCAACAATAGCTTCGAATTTGCTCCAGCTAACCTACACTTAAGACGCAAACGTTTACTAAAAACTTCACAGTCAGCTAAAAACTACGTAGTGTACGGTTCTCACAATCGCATTGCTACTCTCGTCAACTCCCTGCATAATGCCATTGATTTCTATGGTGGTTCATATAGCAAATTTATCACCGCACTGAAGAGCAAGCTACTCGATTACCACTAGTCAATCAATTACTAATCTAGTTGCCAGCCATCAGTCCTCTCAAATCTCACTGACTTGCAATTGTACTTACGTACTATACCTCACATATTTATTGTACCTATTAATTTGTATTAGTTTGTATTAATTTGTATTAATTTGTATTGTATTGTGTCATGGATTACTTATATGTTTAAATCATTTTGTATATTGCCGATAGGCGTCTGTTTAATAATAATAATAATAATTAAACCATCAAAAGAATTGTGAAATTTAAACAAGTAAAATTTTAAATTTTTTGGTTGAGGTAATTTAAAAATATTCGACGCTGGAATCGAAACGCTATATTTATGTGCAGATTTTTTAAATACTGTAGATACATTAAAAGGATCATTTTTAATTAAATTTGGAAAGTGTTTAAAAGCAATTGTCGGATCAATAAAAGATTTAGTCGAACCTGAATCAATAAGTCACTTAATGTTGTATTCGGGTAAAACGATGTAAGATAGCTCGTTTGAGTTGATTTGATTTATTAAAAATTCTAAGTTCGATTGTTGAGTGCACTTTTGATTGTCATAATTTGTAATTGGTTTATTTTGAAAATAGGAATTTAATTCCATATTATACATTTCCATTTCATTTAATTCTTCTTTAGGAAGGATTTGTTGAATATTGGATGGTCCATTATTAAAATTGGAGAATTGTCTTGGGTTCGTCGTGTTTCGTGTCGAAATCGACATAGGTGTGGGGTTTGAATATGATTGATTTTGATTGGGTTCAAAAACATTGAAAGGTTTGTTAGGTTGATTTTGTTTAAAAACCTGGGAATTTGTAAAGAAATGTGGTTGTGGCATATTAAGCCGTTGTTGGATAGATGTAGGTCCTCTAGGAAAATTATTCTGCATTTTATAGGTATTATAGGATTGTGGTTGTGACTGTTGGTTGTAATATTGAGGTGGTTGTTGAATCCGATTTGATTCTTGTTCAAACTTTGTTACAAATCTATTTGTATAATTTTGAAAATATTGGACATTGTCCTCTCGAATTGCAAATTGTAATGCTTCGGCAAGATCCTTAGGTTTCATACATCTTATTGTGTTACCTAAAGGGTCTTTTAGTCCCGAAGTGAAAGTTTTAGTGCTAATTCGTTGTGTACAAATTTCTTTTTATGATTTTACTAGCATCGCTATTTTCATTTGCATTTATATAACTGTAAAGCAAGTTTGATATATTTAATATTCTATCGAAAAACTGTTGAGGTTTTTCGTTAGGTAATTGTTTCATAATTACAAGATTTCTATTGAGACACGCTTCGTCTCTTTGGTCAGCAAAATTTCTTGTAAGGGTTGATTTTATATCTTCCCAAGTACATACATTCGAAATATTTATAAGTAATTTTGCATTGCCCGTTAATTTGGAAAGCAATGAATTCATCAAATAAGTATTTTGGAAATCGTTACCATTTCCAGGCTTGTAAAAATTTGCAATAATATTTTCGCTTGTTGTTAAGTATCTACTTAAATCATTAGGGTTACCATCAAATTGAGGTATTACTCGACCAATTTAAGGTGGCGGGTGAGAATCTTACAAGCGACGCACACGATTAAGAGAGAACGCATTCGGATAGAAAAAGACGTACTCTACGCTCGGCTTTTGTACATTCTGGTGAACAAATACATGAAATATAAAATTTTTTCGGATATTTTATTTATTTGAAATGAATAAATACTGAAATTAAACTAAAATTCATGAACATAAATACGTACTTACTAGCGGCAGAAAATTAAATACTTTAATTACCGGACTAATAATTATTAGTGGATAAAATACATACATATAAAAATACATTTATAAAAAAATAATAAAGTACTCTCATTAAAATGAAAAAAAAAAACTTGGTTACTTACTTAATATTATAATGGTTCGACACCTGACATATCACTACCAACACTAAATGCATCACTCAAATCACTGTCTAAATCAGAACTGTCATCATCTAAATCACTATGTCTTCCAACATTTATATTTGACTTTTCAGTATTTTGCCTTTAAATTTGGTTTCAAATTCCATATCACCCGATGTGAATTAGCGGTTTGGCACAATCTTGTTGCGAATTATTATTCGCGCTCGAATCGTGCGGAACACTCTAAATTAATACACTGTTCAAAAAGTTCTCGTACTCTATCAACTTTAATGTGACTGATAGTTGCAAAGAAAAACACAGTTTGTAACGCACAAACACACATATATTTACAAAACTAACAAAAAGTTCAATTAAAAACGAGTACAAATACAAAATACATAAAGTAACAAATAACGAATTAACGAATTGAAAATAAATATGTAAAAAATAACGAATTGCAGTTGTTCACTAAATGAGTGATCAAAAAGATAGATGAATATTCGAAATGTTTGGTGTCTTATATACCAAAGCAATTTTGCATGTATGAAAGAGTCCGTGGGAAGCTGGTTAAAATTCTTGGAACTTGAGAAATAGGTACAAAAGGGTAGTAAATTTTCACGTCTTACAAGCAAAGGACACGATGTGGCTAATGGAGTTGCACGATGAGACCAATACCATTCGATAGCTCTTTGAAAAACATACTTATGGTAAAATTTTTAGGTGCAATCGGCGAAAGGTGTGCGACTTATGGGGCTTTCAAGTTAACCTAACCCAAATCAAAACTAAGTTTATATATATATTCTAGGAGCTTATGATGAGGCAAAAAAGCAGAGAATGAACATTTTTCTATTTCAAGTCACTTTAATCACTTTCTGCGGAGTTACATTTCTATGTTATTTACAATTAACATGGAGGTCATTTACAAGGGCGTGATCTATACACAGGCAGTTAGTGCATAACTTTTTAAAAGGGAAAAAAAGGATGGGTAAGAGGGTAAATATAAGCTTGTGATATATGCTCATGTAGAACCTAACGCAAAGAGCCTGTCATTTAAATTAGAATAAGTTTATTGTAAATACTTTACAATTAAAAACATATAATATTTGTATTTATATCTCGTAACTAACATAACAATAATATATTGTTTATTAAAAACACTCCGATATGCATACTTCTGAAAAATAACCTAAACATAGAAAAATAACTTAAAGGAGACATTCAGGTTTTTGAATAGCAGAAAGTGATTAAAGTGACTTGAAATAGAAAAATGTTCATTCTCTGCTTTTTCGCCTCATCATGAGCTCCTAGAATATATATATTCACTTAGTTTTGATTTGGGTTAGGTTAACTTGAAAGCCCCATAAGTCGCACACCTTTCGCCGATTGCACCTAAAAATTTTACCATAAGTATGGTTTTCAAAGAGCTATCGAATGGCATTGGTCTCATCGTGCAACTCCATTAGCCATATCGTGTCCTTTGCTTGTTAGTACTCGCCGCTTATCAGGATAGGTAATTGGAAATGTAAAAGCTATTAGCGGCACACTTTACGGATGGATCCTAAGTCCCGTTCTCACGGGAAGAACGCGTTTTCAAAATAAAGTTAAAGGGTTCCGTCGAAACGGAACACCCGATTAGTATTTTCACTTCTCTCTCGACTGTACCTCAACCTTGCAGGACTTTCCCTATTCATGCGCATCCGTAGGCGGGACTATTTCACCCGCCACCTTATCCTGGGCAAGCTGTACACAATTTAAATATTCGGCCTTAAATTCTGCCATTTTTGAATAGTTAATTTTTGGATTATTACTAGGTACTAAAGTGTGAGTATTCTGTGAGTCAGCTAAAGGATTTATATTTAATCTTAAAATTGCGTCCGTTAAATTTTTAATCGACATAAAAACTGTACTTACATTAAAGTTAATGCGACTATTTTCATTGGCGATTTACATTCTCCCTCAAATGGTTCTCCTTGCAGATTTAGTTCCAAATCTCGTTGTTTGTTGTGTAGGGTTGAATTATCTTCGATAGATTCTTCAGAACACTAACGCCCAGAATTTCAGTGCATGATTAACCATTCGTTTGCGCTAACGCCTGTTTAAGGCTGCGCTGTATGTAAAATACATGGTTGTGCGCAGCCTTAAACAGGCGTTAGCGCAAACGAATGGTTAATCATGCACTGAAATTCTGGGCGTTACACTTTGTTTACCGTCTACTTGATTAATCGTTAATACGAAAATTAACGTTCGATAGGCTAATTCCAAGTATCCTAACAGACTGCGCCAATTATATTTCTGTTATATTTCTATTATATTTCTCGTATTTTATTATCACTTTATTTTAAGTTTCACTTAAGGCCTTACATACGTCCAGAATTTTAACAAAATCGTGTTTTTTTACAGATTGTTGTTCTCTATAGTTTTAGTTCTGTGAAAGTTGATTGCCAAAATTTCCCATAGATCCAAAGTTATAGTAGAAAATATGACCGACCCACGAGTTTGTTGCGCGCAGGTAGCTGTCTTTAAACGCGTTTTTCTCGAAACTACTTTTTTAATATTTTTTGAAGCGATTTTTTTAAAAATATTTAAATAGTTTTTTCTGTAGTCTGTCGAGCAGAATTTTTGATATATTGATTTAAAAATTTTATAAAAATTATTAAAGTGTAAAATTTATGACGAAAAACACATATGGGTCCCAGGGATATAGTGCTGCACTGTAGAGACGGCCAGCTAAAGAGGGTCTCTGAGTTGCACCCTTCCTATGACCCATTACAGTATCCTCTAATGTTTGTAACAGGAGAGACGGTTATTATTTGACAATTCCCCAGCAAGATACAGCGCGTAATAAAAGTGTTTCGTGTATGCAATTTTATGTTTTTAGATTGATGGTTAGAGCTAACTCTTTTAATCCGTTACATTATTACAGAGATTTATTTAGCCAATATTGTGTGGATGTGATGGCTAAAATGATATCAGAAAGATTGAATTACATATCTCACAATCAACAACGATTGCGGGATGATGAGTACATTCATCTCACAATCAGAGATGCTTTAAATCAAGATGCAAATGTTGATCCATCAAATAGTCGGTCAACATGTAATCTTACTATCTTCATTCACAGATTCTCCGCGTTACATGCACGAAAAAACTCAGGACGCAATCACTTACGTTCGAAATTATGGAAGACCCGACTTATTCGTCACTTTCACATGTAACCCGGAATGGACTGAAATTATAGCGGAACTATTACCAGGTCAGCGGTCATTCGACCGTCATGATATAATTTCAAGGGTATTTCACTTAAAGATGAAGAAATTTATAAAACTATTTACGAAAAAATCAAATATTCGGCAAAGTGAAGTGTTACATGGCAAGTGTGGAATGGCAGGTGTGTTGTACAGTTTGCACTCTATTTGATACAACATACGCTTCTAATAGTTCGACATTGTCAATTTTTAACAAAAATTTTGTCATCTCCAAGGTAGCCACTGCTCCACCACCATAACCAGAAATATTAATAATTTATTGAAGAATAAACTTCCAGATGTTTTGCTCGCACTTCGCTATTGCGAATAGTAATAAAGGTGCTGCCAAAATCGACATAAGCTTTTGTATGTTTGTCGTTAATTCATGCATCTTTAAAGAATTTAGCATTAGGGTCCAATTCAGTGTCGTGAATTTGCTCTATTTCTCTAAGTGCGAATTTTCCGTCAGTTATTGTTAATATCTTAGGGCCCCCACAACGTGGCCTATCATCAATATTACCTTCTTTCAAATAATGGCAACATGCATGTACATACTCTACTTTATTTTAATTAAAACATATCTGCTATTGAAGAAAAGTTTCTCCTTTTCCTCTATAAAAAAACGACAAGAGATTTAATATTAATGGCTGTATTAATCATTTTATTTATTTATTTATTTTTAACAGTTTAAAAAAATATTTCTCGGCGCTTTAATTACAAAAACAATCTACCTTACCCTAACAGCCCGTAGTGTATTTTTGAATTAATAATATTGCATTTTTATTGTAACTCGCACATTCCCAACTAAATGGTTATTGCGATTTCCTAGAACTTTTTCACATACATATGTATATATATTTTTTGACCAACATATTGTAACCGTATGACTCGGCTTACAATTTTGGTTTATCTTGCTTGACCAAACGGCAGTTATTAGCGCGATGACCAATTTGATAGTGTGGACGATATTTATTTTGTACGTAACAGTCTAATGGACGAATTTTCGGGTGACGTTCTCGCGTTTCTATTTGTTGCAAAAATTTTAGCAAGGACTCAGGTCTTTCGTGTCGCCCCCTGCTTCAGCCGTAGCGCGGACGTGTGAATCTCCAATTCCCTCTATTATGCACGAGACAACGTCTTTCTCTTCAATACGCACCGCAGCCAATAATGTTAATTTTTCGTAGTAATATTTCAAATAAGTTTCATGGGGATGTTTTTGTCTTTGCAACATCTCGGTTAATGCCGTACAGTAATTTACTTGCGATGGAAATATTTCTAATTTATTTGCAGGTGGTTTAGTTAACCTGCTTCTTATACACTTAATATCACAAAATAAAAGAAATCATTATAAGACACAGTCAATATCGAATAAAAGCAATTGAGTCAGGCGACGTCATTTTCATTCATTTTTATTTGTTTAGTACCACCCTCGTTGCCCCCAACACACATGTGAGACGCGTTAAGTTTAGTCTACGGCTCTTCAAAATCTTATTTATTGGGCCATAAAATAATTTTAAATTAAATACTTCAAACACTCAAGTTCTTTCATACGTATCATAGTTTATTTAGTTAGGGTCAGACAAAAACAATTAGCTCGCTTCACCCTTCATAAATTGGCATCCCACTTCTTACAATTGTAGGTGCGTTATTAAGGACCGTATTTAGAATAAAATAATTAACACGGCCTGATATTATTATAATGCCATTGTCTCTTTTTAATTCGGTTCGCGATTTGTGTGGAGGGTGAAGCCGTGCTTTGCAGATTTGGTTGACCCATAACGAACCCAGCAATAACATGGAACAAAAAAACATTCCGTTATATTTTGTTTACTTTTAAACTACTTACGCGGGGTGTTACCACCCCTTGCCTTCTCGTCTGGTCTCCGGCTTACGGAACAGCTTCCGCCCTTTGGTCGGTGACCCGGAGGAACCCGGACTCTCACTGGTATCACGTTCACCAGGCCCCACTTTCGCCAGGCTCCACTCGCCGCACACGTTGTTCAAGTTTGCAGGGCTATTACAGCCCTACGGCCTTTTCGGCTCACGTAAACCATGAACAACTGAGGGGTGCTCCCCCTCAACCAGGTCATACCTGGACACTCGTAAGTACCTCACCCGGGTCTTACTCGTAAGCTCACGTTATCCAAGTTTGCAGGGCAGTAGCAACCCTCCGGCCTTTCGGGCTCACGCAAACCATGAATAACAGGGGCATTTCTCACACAGAGGGCTACTTCATATCCACCTCTACGGCTTACTTCTCTTTTTGTCATTTTCGCAAGTCAGTCATTGTCAGGATGGTCAGTATGTCAATTATCACACGACCGCCGCGTAACACGTTCACGCACTCCGTCCCTTGACCTTTTCCTTATCTTTAAGCCAGACTTACTTTTCCCCCACATGTGTGTTTTTGTTGGGTTCGGTGGCTTTAACTCCTTTTTTTTCATACAGGGCCTGTACAAAATGTTTGATTAATACAAAATGTTTTATTCTTTTAGTTTAATATAAAGTGTTAAATTTTATCTGTTGGAAGTAATTGTTGAAGTAGACTCTGGTTCTGGTGGATTCACGATGAGAATTGGTTGTGGCACGTCGGAACCTTGCAGAGGCGCAATCTCGAGCTTTTTTGTTGAATAATTGGAAATCTCGAATCAGGTTTCAACTCGTCTCCTCTCATTCGCTCGTGCAAGTACACCTTAAAATAGAATTGTGGGATTGTAAATAATTGTTATGAAGTTTTGAGAGGTAGCGAGAGACGTTGAGAGATTCTGATTGTAAGTGAGGAGAATTAGAACAAGGATATACCAGAGGCGGTTCAACTCATGAACGAAGTTCTTCTGGCTCCCAGAGCTGCATAAACATAAGTTTAGAAGTATCATATGCTCTCTAGGTCAAAATCCGGAACTAGCGCGGTCCTAACGGTCGTAGGACGAATTGATTAGAATAATGAACATGAAAGCTTCTATGAAAAATTGAGACATCCCCCAGAGAAGGTTCAGATTTGATGTAAATCATGAACGAGATTCTTCTGGTTTAAGGATTCTCGCTCAATAGTTTGCCTGTCATCACACACACTGACGAAAAGGTCACAAGAAAAGCCTTCAGGTAGCTGGACCTGGAGGGAAAATCATACATAAGCTTGTGACCCGACTCGAACAAGGTCAGTCGTATGATAACCAGAGCATAGTAAATAATGAGTTCAGAGAGGGTATCTTCTGTTGCATCCCTGGCGAGGATCACAAGTTAGCCTTCAGGCTGCAGGAGTCTGAAGGGTACATTAGCTTGACTTGTGACCGAGACATGTGAGAGGCCAGGCATACTTCAGACAGATTAGAGTTGGATTGAGATTGCAAAAAAAATCATTGAGACAAACTCATACTTGTAAATGTACATACCAGAAAATCTTTAAAAGATAGCTTTTTAAAGATACCGAATCTCAGGTTTTGAGCAGCGGTGAATGTATTTGCTCATCAATTGAACTCGACAGCATGGTCTTGAGAACTCCCTGCTCTCGTTGATGGTTGTAACTGCGCTGGAAATGCCGCTGATGTGCGGGCAGATCTTTTGCCCCGTGGTCGATTTATTGTGCTTATTGAAGCACAAAGCTTTAAAAACGCTCGCTTCGCCGCAATGAGGAAGAATGTCACATGAATTTCACAGCACACTTAATTATTGTATTAAATTGTTTCAAATATTAAGAGAATTTTTTGACTAGTAAACTGCATTGACATCATTAAAGACACAAAAAAAATGAGATGCAGAAGTTGAAGATTAGAGACATAAAGTATAATTAACTTATAGGTGTAGTCTAAAGTGACATGGACTTGATAGATCAAGAGGTCAGACGACTGACTCTTGCAAAGCAGTGAGTTCTGCGTCAGAGCTCAAGATTAAACAAAGACATATTTATCGAGACCAACTCTCGAAATTATACGCAGCAAATTGTAGAGTAAAAGAAGTTGACGAAAATGTTATTGTTTATTGAAAGCGAAGGTATAGAGTAACTCTGCTGGCTGTGCACGTGGAGATGAGCCCCGGGCACACGCATGAGTGACGTGATTTTGTGACCTCGAGAGCTGAATGCTGAACCGGTAAAAAATAAGTATTCGGGTTACAGTTAGCATGCATGCGTTTTTCTATTTGAAGCGAATATTGAGAGACATATTTTTTTTTCTTCAGCTTATTTTTAACAGGGCCGTATTAAATTATTTATTAAAAAATCTCAATATTTTTATCGCCCCACACTTATCACCGTTAAATCACAAAATATAAAATAATAATTGTAATTTTCTAATTTTTGTACATATGATGCATACTTATACAATAAAAATGCGATTAATATTTATATAAAAACAATTATTTTGTTATTTATGTAACGATGAATACAAATATTTAACAATTATTTGATTTTTCTAAATTTTCGAATTATTAACTAATGAAAAAAACAGTCTTAGAAATTAAACAAAGATTATTTTTTAAAGTCATTGGAAACTAAAATTTTCGAAAAAAAAACCGGAGGCTTAATCACATGGAAAACTTTTTAAACAAAATGAATGTTAATTAGAACCTCAACTAAACCTTAACTAAAAAAATGTAACTTTTAATTTTAAAAATAATAGTTATTTTTCTGGTAAATTTTGCCAGAAAATTTTATGATCATCAGGTTATTCTTATAAAATAACAGAACTTTTAATAGGTTATGGGCCCAGGACTCAGTCTATTATAAAATTAGATCACATGAATTGCTGCAATTTCAACTACTTATTCGTTGCTCTCAAGTACCGGAAGTTGAGGACAATTGGACTGTGTTCTATGGCACACAAATTGAAGAAATCGACTCATCTTTATTGTTACGGGACTTTTATCATATTAAGATAGTTTTAAATAATTCAATGCGTTTAGTTAATGTATATCTTGTTAGCTTGTAAGAATTTGACACGTAAAGTTGTCTCTCTAAGAATGATAGATAGGATAGTTTTAACACATTTTTTGGTTGTTTTTTTCGTTATAGCGCTTATAATAGATCTTTATTAATTATGTTATTATCAGTTCTTATGTTAGTTTTACGGTATTTTTATATCAATTAGAATATCATAATCTAAAAAATGTCATATTCTCTCAATTGTTTAAGTATTTTAAAGTTGTTTTCTTTTACAAGTAATTTAAATTTTAAATTTCTATGAAAGAAAATTTAACAAATATATTGAAAATAATCCCAAATATGTTAGTTAAGTTGGTGTATTCCAAGAGTGTATTCTAACAGGAAATACAGTCAGTCTGTTTAGAACCTTAAAGCGAGTTGTATCGTTATTTTGCATAGACCTTCCCCTGGAGTTATTCTTATAAAATAACAGAACTTTTAATAGGTTATGGGCCCAGGACTCAGTCTATTATAAAATTAGATCGTTCAACAGTGTCGCAGTTTTAAGTGAAGTTTTTTTTGTGTTTTTTGTGTGAAGAAGCTTAAGCAGACTCAACAAGATGGCGGGTTACTTGGTTAGCGTACCCAAGCTAAAAGGGCGCGATAACTATGAGGATTGGGCATTTTCTGCCAAACATTTCTTAAACTTGGAAGGCCTTAAAAAGTACATCACATTAGATGTAGACAGTACAGATACCGCTAGTGTAGAAGAAGATGCAAAAACTATGTCAAAATTAATCATGACAATAGACAGTTCGGTTTTTTCTCACATCAGAGATGCGACGACAACCAAGCAGTTATGGGACAAGCTTCTCCAGGAGAATCAGTTTGCTTCGCAGTTTGATTTCTATCCGCCTTGAAAAATGTGTATCAATGGCGGCGTATGTGAATCAGATGGTTGAGACAAGTCAGCGTCTACGCGGTACAGGCTTTAAGATTGATGAGCAGTGGGTTGGATCGCTGCTTCTAGCCGGATTATCCGAGAAGTTCATGCCTATGATTATGGCCATCGAACATTCCGGCATCAAAATTACAACGGATGCAATTAAGTCGAAATTACTGGATTTTGGCTCGGAAGATAATGCAGGGAGCGTTTTTTTTAACAAAAATCGCGCAGGCGCAAATTTCGGCGCAGCCGGTAAAACAGAAAATGGAAACGAAACGTCAAAGACGAAAAAGAAGATAAAGTGCTTCAAGTGTAATCGGTTTGGACATTATCGCAACCAGTGTCCTAGTGAGTCAAAAAAGACAGACAACGCGTTTAGTGCAGTGTTTTGTACGGGTAGCTACAAACGCAGTGACTTTTATATCGATTCGGGCGCGAGTTCGCACATACTAGTGAACAGGGACTTTTTTATCAGCTTGACAGATTGCAGCAAAGAAATTATGGTCGCGAATTAAAACATAGTTCATGCAAAAAAATCGGGCGCGGCAGAAATAGTAACAGTTGTTGGCAGTCAGACGTTTGACGTACTAATTAGAGAGGCTCTTTTCATCCCTGAAATCAGCACTAATTTGTTGTCGGTATCGGCATTGGTACAGAATGGCAATGAAGTGAAGTTCAAAAAGGATATCTGCGAGATCTTAAACCAGCAGCACCAGGTTATTGCAGTAGCAGATCGCGTGAACGGTGTCTATAAAGTTCGCGTGTGCGGTAAGCCAAAAGAGACATGTTCATTAACTGTCAGTTCGGTTATTTGGCATTACAGACTTGGACACATAAACAGTAATGACTTTCAGAAAATGAAAGGCGGTGCAGTGGTCGGTATTAAGTGCAAAGAAGATAGCAGTTTTGGACTTAAAAACTGCAGTGTGTGCTGTGAGGGCAAACAAACCAGGTTGCCATTTAAAACGAAAGGCACACGGGCAACAAATGCATTGGAAATTGTGCATGGTGATGTTTGCGGACCCATGGAAAATCTGTCGATTGGTGGTGCACGTTATTTTTTGTTGCTTGTGGATGATTACACAAAAATGTCATTTGTGTATTTTTTAAAGTCATAAGACGAAGTTTTTGAATCTTTTAAAACTTTTAAAAGCTTTGCAGAAAATCAATGCAACAGAAAAATTAAGATCTTTCGCAGTGATAATGGTTGTGAGTTTGTCAATAAAAATCTATCATTTTACCTTAAGACTTTCCGCATAGTTCACCAAAGGACAACTGCTTACACACCGGAGCAAAATGGTACAGCCGAGCGAATGAACCGCAGTATAGTCGAGAAGGCCAGGTGTTTGCTTTTCCAAGCAAATCTTGAAAAAAGATTTTGTGCAGAAGCAGTAAATACAGCGATATACATTCGAAACCGTAGCACTGTGTCAGGTTTGGGGGAAAAGACACCTTTTGAAATGTGGACCAGAAAGAAGCCTGACGTTAGTCACTTTAAAATCTTTGGAAGTGTAGCCATGGTTCATGTGGCAAAAGAAAAACGAAAAAAATGGGACAAAAAATCAAAAAGAGGTTTCTTTGTTGGCTACGGTGACAATGTTAAAGGTTACCGGGTTTATATGCCAGATGTCAACAAAGTTATAATTAGTCGTGATGTTGTCTTATTTGAAAATGAGTTTTTTCAGGCTAATATACCTTCAGATTCAGTGGGAGATATGAATATCCAAATTGAGGCCCCAAAAGACGACGCAGATGACAGCGAAGCAGATGACAGCGACGCAGATGACAGCGACGCAGATGACAGCGACGCAGATGACAGCGACGCAGATAACAGCGAAGAATTTAACAACAGAGATGACAACAGCAACGATGACAGCAATGCAGGTGACAATATTGAGACAGCTGAGCGACCTTGTAGGGATAGAAGGCCGAAGGAATACCCAGGATACCATCTGTATCTTTGTAATGATGCAGCCAACCCGGAGGACCCAACCACAGTTGATGATGCTCTTTCCAGAGCAGACGGGGACAAGTGGAAACTTGCCATGCAGGAGGAGATCGCAGCGTTTGAAGAAAACGAAGCATGGCAGTTGGTCGAGGTCCCAGATCATGCGATGGTGGTGAAGTGCAAGTGGGTTTTTAAACGCAAGTTTGAGGTTAGCGGCAGTGTGCGGTACAGAGCGCGGCTTGTCGCAAAAGGTTTTTCACAAAAACCAGGCGTTGACTACTTTGAAACATTTTCGCCAGTAGTTAGGTTTTCTACGCTTAGGTTGCTTGTAGCATTGTCGGTAAAGTTAAAGTTGGAAGCGTGTCATTTAGACGTAAGTACGGCATTCTTGAATGGTAAATTAAAGGAAAAAGTTTTTATGTCTATACCAGAAGGTATGAAAGTGTCAAATAAAAATAAAAAAGTATTGTTGTTAAATAGAGCTGTATACGGTCTCAAGCAAGCGTCTAGGACATGGTACGAGAGAGTAGAGTTGTTTTTTGCACATTTAGGGTATGTTAAATGTAAATTAGAGCCGTGTTTGTTCATAAAGTCGCAGAAAGACATTTTAGTAATTATTGCACTTTATGTAGACGATTTTCATTTTTCAAATAATGTGCAGGAAGCAAATCTAGTTAAAACCAGGTTGAGTACCGAATTTAAGATTAAGGATTTAGGTCAGTTGAAACATTGTTTGGGCATGAGTGTTAATTGTGACAAGACAAATAATGTTGTTACAATGGATCAGAGCCAGTATATTGACCAGGTGCTCAAGCGCTTTAACATGTTAGACTGTAAACCAGTAACTACGCCCATAGAACCAGGTCTTAAGTTGGAGAAAGGAAATGGATTTGCGAGGGATGTACCATATCAACAGCTGATAGGCAGCCTCATGTATTTGTCAGTTTTGACAAGCCTGACATTTCTTATGCAGTCAGCTATCTAAGCCAATTTAATAACTGTTATAATGATATACAGCTCATATACAGCTCATGCTTCGAATTCACATATCTGCGGGAGACCTGCCATTACGTAGTAGTCCGAAGAGTATGCTTATGCTGAAAATGTATATGTATACGATCGCAAAACTAGTAAAATGAATCGAGTGGGGCATTTTCCCTTCACCGAACTGCGACGTATTCGTCTCACCCACATTGTACAAGCAACTGGAGGCAGTTTCAGTAACAGCGTAAAATCGATTGCATGCATCTCTTTCAGAACTTTCGTGCCTCTCTCTAGGAAAAGTTCTCGCTCCGCTATATAGGACTCTTAATGAAGAGTAAAAAAGCAGTACTTCAGAAGATAAAAGCAGTATAGTTTAAATTCTACTGCTTTCTTACTTTGAGAAATAGATTTACTGCTTTTATACTTAGGAAATGTAATTAATTCAAAATGTCTGTCGATTTTAAAAAATTACTATTTTATGGAAATAACATTATTAATGTAAAATTGTATACTAGATAAACGTAAAATCATTGAAAAAACATATTGACACTGAAATTTAAAAAAAGCAGTAAGTGAACATTATTGCCTTTTTCCTAAGCACGGCAGTGTACTTCAGAGTACTTAGGTACATGTGGGCAATAATATAACCATATAAATATGGTTTATAAAAACTTAATTACCAACTCCATTGTAACTCAAATAGCCCCAGACCATAACGTTCTTACCGCCATGTTTAACTGTTACGCTAATATTTTTTAAATCTAAGGGAGTATTTGCTTTTTTATGTTGATATTAATTTTACATGATATATCTATAGTTAAGAATATCTATTTTACTATCAGAAGTTAGATATGCAATTAAGAACATCAAAAATAGAAAAGCTCCCGGAGGGGACAATATACATACCGAAATGTTGAAGCTAATGAATCCAAAATACTTATGCATCCTATATAATAAAGTATATGACAGTGGTCACATACCAAATGAATGGTTAAAATCTACCTTTATCGCCCTACCAAAAAAGAATAAAGCCTATAGCTGTGATGATCACAGACTCATAAGTTTGATGAGCCATGCCCTAAAAATATTTTTGAAAATTATCCTTAATAGAATATATAAGAAATGCGAGGAACACAGTGGTAATACACAATTTGGCTTTAAAAATACAATGGGTACTAGAGAGGCCTTGTACTGCATGCAATTATTAACACAAAACTGTTATGACCAACGAAAAGATGTATTCATAGCTTTTATAGATTACCAAAAGGCTTTCGATAACATAAAACACCAAATGATGCTGGAAACATTACAGGAAATTGGACTGGATTCAAAGGACATTAAAGTAATTCAGAATTTATACTGGAACCAATCGGCAAAATTACGAATAAATAATGCACTAACAACAGATGAAATAAAAATAACAAGAGGCGTACGACAAGGATGTATATTGTCCCCTCTATTATTTAACGTATACGTAGAGGAAATCTTTCAAATAGCACTGCAAAATCAGAATATCGGAATTAAAATCAATGGAACACCTATAAACAATATACGATATGCGGACGATACGGCCGTTCTTGCGGACAATTTGGAAGATTTACAAAATTTAATAGACAACATAAATAGAGTGGGAAAAGAACACGGACTTAAAATAAACACTAAAAAAACGAAATTTATGGTAATCAGTAGACAACAACATAATCAGGCCCAAATTAGAATAAACAATACACCCATAGAAAAAGTTAATCAGTTTAAATATCTGGGATGCACAATAAACAATATTATAGATAGCGACATGGAAATAAAAACCAGAATAGCAATGGCAAAAACAACCTTTGTCAAATTTAGTAAATATTTATGTCGACGAGAAACACCGCTCAGATTAAGATTCCGCATGGTTAAATGTTACATATGGCCAATAGTAACATATGGGGCTGAAACATGGTCACTCAAATTAAGATCAATGAACCGAATAGAAGCCTTCGAAATGTGGACTCTCCGAAAACTACTGAGAATTCCTTGGGTAGACCATGTAACAAATGAAGATGTACTACGGAGAGCTAATACCGAACGAGAACTATTACAAATCATCAAAAAACGAAAAGTCTCATATACTTAGAGGAACCAAGTACGAAATATTAAGGCTCATATTAATGGGAAAGATAGAAGGAAAAAGAGGCCCGGGAAGAAAACAACATTCATGGCTAAGAGACATTAAGAACTGGTGTGGAATCAAAAAAGTAGGAGACATTTTCTCACACGCAGTCGAGGGAACGCTAAGCATTACAAATTAAAATGGCAGATAAACGTCTACACGCTGCAAGCGTACAACACGCGAAGAAGAAGAAGTATTTCTCTGATGGAATTGTCATTATTGTAATTTAATTTTATGTAGACTACTCGTCTGTAATAATATTTTTTTGTTCTAAGATTCTATCTATTTTCACATCGATTATACTGTGGAGTTACAAGTTTTTATTCCGAGCAAAACCTATCGAAGGTAGGTACATTTGATTTTTTTTTAATATTAATTTTCGGAAAGTTTGACTGGAACCGTGTCGGTATTTATCAGCAAATTTATTATATTTTAAAAACTTTAGACAAAACAATATACCAGTCAAATAAAAATGCCTACAATCATTCTTTTGTTTCTCAATACAATCATTATTTTGAGAACAAATCCAAGATTTTATTTTATTTCTGATCTAGACTACAATACAGATATTGTCAATATAAAAATTACTAAATTGGATAAACAGAGTTCTTCGAGAAAAGCACTTATTAAAATAAGTGATAAACATTTATATCCGAATCCGTTTCAAAAAATGAGTGTGCGTTTAGCTGCACAATTACTAAGTCACAGTGTTGTTGCCGCAATAAGAACTGCAAACGCAACAGGACAGTTAAATGATGAATACGCCTTGTCAACATCAATATTTGTTGGAATTATTGATAAAGTGTTTGGTGCTTTAAATAGTAAGCATTTGTATTCAAGAAAACCGTGGAATCGCGCCTTTTCATCATCAAATTTGGAAGTTATTTCTGCATTAAATGAAGGAATTCATCTTTTAAAAGTATTCAAAAATTAATTCAAAAGGGGAAAAAAACCAAACCTCCTTGTATTGACGGCTTTTTATTAAGCATTAACGCTATAAAAAGTATCCAAAATGATGGCAAAAATAGTGGAATACCATTTCTTTAACTGGACGGTTAAATCAAGATCCTTTGGAAAACCTTTTCTCTATTGTTCGACAAAAGGGAGATACAATAGAAATCCTTCAGTAAAATGTTTCAAGCATCATTTAAAATTCACAGTGTAATCCAATTGATGAAACCACCCGTAACTTCCAATTGTGAGCCAGATGAAGATTATAATATCTTTAAATATAGTCAATATCCATCAGCAGAAAAGCCTAATGAAGATATTCAAATAGATGAAACTATTTCAAATGCATCTTCAAATCGCCTAAATGCATCAAAACCTCAAGTAATCTTAGAAACTACATTAGAAGACTGCTCTCGGATATATTTCGCAGGGTACCTGGCTAAAAAGTGTATAGACAAATTTTCATGTGAGAATTGTATTAGCGGAGTTCTTAGCGCAATGCACGTGTTCTTTGTAATGGATGATCTCCGTTAAAACACTCTCTCTTGTCTAGTCACACTAGTGTGGCGACAGGTGACACTAGAGATTCTTAACACTCCCCTTCGACGCACTAGGGTAACACCAAAAGGAACAGCTGATATTCCCAACAATTCCAGACATCTTCGGATCTTGTTTACACCCAAAGACTTGGTAAGAAAATCGGCAGCCATGTCTTCTGTACCCGTGTGATGAATCGTCAGCTTTCCATCGTTGATAACTTCCCTCACGAAGTGATGACGAATATCTATATGTTTACTCCTGGCATGAAATACGGGGTTTTCTGCAAGTTTTATCGCACTCGTGTTGTCGCTGATGAGATTGATTTTGGTTAATTCTTGCAGTCCCAATTCTTCCATAAATTTTTGCCAGTAAATAGCTTCCCTAGCAGCATCGGATAAACCCATATACTCGGCTTCAGTAGATGATAACGCGACTGTCTTTTGCTTCTTTGATTCCCATGAGATGCATCCATTAGCCATCATGAACGCATATCCGGTATACGATCTTCGATCGATCTTGCAATTTCCCCAATCAGCATCCACGTAGCCTCTGATACCTGAATCGTCATTGGTGTACTTGATTCCAAATTCCATCGTTCCTTTTAGATATCTTAGGATCCTCTTAGCGGCTAACCAATGTACTTTTCTATAACAGCTGTTGAATTGAGCAAGGTAACTCACTGCGAAACTAATGTCAGGTCTCGTCGCAATTGACAGGTAAGTTAACGCTCCTATAAGTTCACGGTAGGGTAGCTTACTCTTTCTTCAACAGCTTCGTTAGTTGGCTTCGACAAAGATAAATTTAAGCTCTTTCCAGAGCAGACGGGGACAAGTGGAAACTTGCCATGCAGGAGGAGATCGCAGCGTTTGAAGAAAACGAAGCATGGCAGTTGGTCGAGGTCCCAGATCATGCGATGGTGGTGAAGTGCAAGTGGGTTTTTAAACGCAAGTTTGAGGTTAGCGGCAGTGTGCGGTACAGAGCGCGGCTTGTCGCAAAAGGTTTTTCACAAAAACCAGGCGTTGACTACTTTGAAACATTTTCGCCAGTAGTTAGGTTTTCTACGCTTAGGTTGCTTGTAGCATTGTCGGTAAAGTTAAAGTTGGAAGCGTGTCATTTAGACGTAAGTACGGCATTCTTGAATGGTAAATTAAAGGAAAAAGTTTTTATGTCTATACCAGAAGGTATGAAAGTGTCAAATAAAAATAAAAAAGTATTGTTGTTAAATAGAGCTGTATACGATCTCAAGCAAGCGTCTAGGACATGGTACGAGAGAGTAGAGTTGTTTTTTGCACATTTAGGGTATGTTAAATGTAAATTAGAGCCGTGTTTGTTCATAAAGTCGCAGAAAGACATTTTAGTAATTATTGCACTTTATGTAGACGATTTTTCATTTTTCAAATAATGTGCAGGAAGCAAATCTAGTTAAAACCAGGTTGAGTACCGAATTTAAGATTAAGGATTTAGGTCAGTTGAAACATTGTTTGGGCATGAGTGTTAATTGTGACAAGACAAATAATGTTGTTACAATGGATCAGAGCCAGTATATTGACCAGGTGCTCAAGCGCTTTAACATGTTAGACTGTAAACCAGTAACTACGCCCATAGAACCAGGTCTTAAGTTGGAGAAAGGAAATGGATTTGCGAGGGATGTACCATATCAACAGCTGATAGGCAGCCTCATGTATTTGTCAGTTTTGACGAGGCCTGACATTTCTTATGCAGTCAGCTATCTAAGCCAATTTAATAACTGTTATAATGATATACAGCTCATATACAGCTCATGCTTCGAATTCACATATCTGCGGGAGACCTGCCATTACGTAGTAGTCCGAAGAGTATGCTTATGCTGAAAATGTATATGTATACGATCGCAAAACTAGTAAAATGAATCGAGTGGGGCATTTTCCCTTCACCGAACTGCGACGTATTCGTCTCACCCACATTGTACAAGCAACTGAAGGCAGTTTCAGTAACAGCGTAAAATCGATTGCATGCATCTCTTTCAGAACTTTCGTGCCTCTCTCTGGGAAAAGTTCTCGCTCCGCTATATAGGACTCTTAATGAAGAGTAAAAAAGCAGTACTTCAGAAGATAAAAGCAGTATAGTTTAAATTCTACTGCTTTCTTACTTTGAGAAATAGATTTACTGCTTTTATGCTTAGGAAATGTAATTAATTCAAAATGTCTGTCGATTTGAAAAAATTACTATTTTATGGAAATAACATTATTAATGTAAAATTGTATACTAGATAAACGTAAAATCATTGAAAAAACATATTGACACTGAAATTTAAAAAAAGCAGTAAGTGAACATTATTGCCTTTTTCCTAAGCACGGCAGTGTACTTCAGAGTACTTAGGTACATGTGGGCAATAATATAACCATATAAATATGGTTTATAAAAACTTAATTACCAACTCCATTGTAACTCAAATAGCCCCAGACCATAACGTTCTTACCGCCATGTTTAACTGTTACGCTAATATTTTTTAAATCTAAGGGAGTATTTGCTTTTTTATGTTGATATTAATTTTACATGATATATCTATAGTTAAGAATATCTATTTTACTATCAGAAGTTAGATATGCAATTAAGAACATCAAAAATAGAAAAGCTCCCGGAGGGGACAATATACATACCGAAATGTTGAAGCTAATGAATCCAAAATACTTATGCATCCTATATAATAAAGTATATGACAGTGGTCACATACCAAATGAATGGTTAAAATCTACCTTTATCGCCCTACCAAAAAAGAATAAAGCCTATAGCTGTGATGATCACAGACTCATAAGTTTGATGAGCCATGCCCTAAAAATATTTTTGAAAATTATCCATTTAAAAGAATATATAAGAAATGCGAGGAACACAGTGGTAATACACAATTTGGCTTTAAAAATACAATGGGTACTAGAGAGGCCTTGTACTGCATGCAATTATTAACACAAAACTGTTATGACCAACGAAAAGATGTATTCATAGCTTTTATAGATTACCAAAAGGCTTTCGATAACATAAAACACCAAATGATGCTGGAAACATTACAGGAAATTGGACTGGATTCAAAGGACATTAAAGTAATTCAGAATTTATACTGGAACCAATCGGCAAAATTACGAATAAATAATGCACTAACAACAGATGAAATAAAAATAACAAGAGGCGTACGACAAGGATGTATATTGTCCCCTCTATTATTTAACGTATACGTAGAGGAAATCTTTCAAATAGCACTGCAAAATCAGAATATCGGAATTAAAATCAATGGAACACCTATAAACAATATACGATATGCGGACGATACGGCCGTTCTTGCGGACAATTTGGAAGATTTACAAAATTTAATAGACAACATAAATAGAGTGGGAAAAGAACACGGACTTAAAATAAACACTAAAAAAACGAAATTTATGGTAATCAGTAGACAACAACATAATCAGGCCCAAATTAGAATAAACAATACACCCATAGAAAAAGTTAATCAGTTTAAATATCTGGGATGCACAATAAACAATATTATAGATAGCGACATGGAAATAAAAACCAGAATAGCAATGGCAAAAACAACCTTTGTCAAATTTAGTAAATATTTATGTCGACGAGAAACACCGCTCAGATTAAGATTCCGCATGGTTAAATGTTACATATGGCCAATAGTAACATATGGGGCTGAAACATGGTCACTCAAATTAAGATCAATGAACCGAATAGAAGCCTTCGAAATGTGGACTCTCCGAAAACTACTGAGAATTCCTTGGGTAGACCATGTAACAAATGAAGATGTACTACGGAGAGCTAATACCGAACGAGAACTATTACAAATCATCAAAAAACGAAAAGTCTCATATACTTAGAGGAACCAAGTACGAAATATTAAGGCTCATATTAATGGGAAAGATAGAAGGAAAAAGAGGCCCGGGAAGAAAACAACATTCATGGCTAAGAGACATTAAGAACTGGTGTGGAATCAAAAAAGTAGGAGACATTTTCTCACACGCAGTCGAGGGAACGCTAAGCATTACAAATTAAAATGGCAGATAAACGTCTACACGCTGCAAGCGTACAACACGCGAAGAAGAAGAAGTATTTCTCTGATGGAATTGTCATTATTGTAATTTAATTTTATGTAGACTACTCGTCTGTAATAATATTTTTTTGTTCTAAGATTCTATCTATTTTCACATCGATTATACTGTGGAGTTACAAGTTTTTATTCCGAGCAAAACCTATCGAAGGTAGGTACATTTGATTTTTTTTTAATATTAATTTTCGGAAAGTTTGACTGGAACCGTGTCGGTATTTATCAGCAAATTTATTATATTTTTAAAAAGCTTTAGACAAAACAATATACCAGTCAAATAAAAATGCCTACAATCATTCTTTTGTTTCTCAATACAATCATTATTTTGAGAACAAATCCAAGATTTTATTTTATTTCTGATCTAGACTACAATACAGATATTGTCAATATAAAAATTACTAAATTGGATAAACAGAGTTCTTCGAGAAAAGCACTTATTAAAATAAGTGATAAACATTTATATCCGAATCCGTTTCAAAAAATGAGTGTGCGTTTAGCTGCACAATTACTAAGTCACAGTGTTGTTGCCGCAATAAGAACTGCAAACGCAACAGGACAGTTAAATGATGAATACGCCTTGTCAACATCAATATTTGTTGGAATTATTGATAAAGTGTTTGATGCTTTAAATAGTAAGCATTTGTATTCAAGAAAACCGTGGAATCGCGCCTTTTCATCATCAAATTTGGAAGTTATTTCTGCATTAAATGAAGGAATTCATCTTTTTAAAAGTATTCAAAAAATTAATTCAAAAGGGAAAATAACCAAACCTCCTTGTATTGACGGCTTTTTATTAAGCATTAACGCTATAAAAAGTATCCAAAATGATGGCAAAAATAGTGGAATACCATTTCTTTAACTGGACGGTTAAATCAAGATCCTTTGGAAAACCTTTTCTCTATTGTTCGACAAAAAGGGAGATACAATAGAAATCCTTCAGTAAAATGTTTCAAGCATCATTTAAAATTCACAGTGTAATCCAATTGATGAAACCACCCGTAACTTCCAATTGTGAGCCAGATGAAGATTATAATATCTTTAAATATAGTCAATATCCATCAGCAGAAAAGCCTAATGAAGATATTCAAATAGATGAAACTATTTCAAATGCATCTTCAAATCGCCTAAATGCATCAAAACCTCAAGTAATCTTAGAAACTACATTAGAAGACTGCTCTCGGATATATTTCGCAGGGTACCTGGCTAAAAAGTGTATAGACAAATTTTCATGTGAGAATTGTATTAGCGGAGTTCTTAGCGCAATGCACGTGTTCTTTGTAATGGATGATCTCCGTTAAAACACTCTCTCTTGTCTAGTCACACTAGTGTGGCGACAGGTGACACTAGAGATTCTTAACACTCCCCCTTCGACACACTAGGGGTAACACCAAAAGGAACAGCTGATATTCCCAACAATTCCAGACATCTTCGGATCTTGTTTACACCCAAAGACTTGGTAAGAAAATCGGCAGCCATGTCTTCTGTACCCGTGTGATGAATCGTCAGCTTTCCATCGTTGATAACTTCCCTCACGAAGTGATGACGAATATCTATATGTTTACTCCTGGCATGAAATACGGGGTTTTCTGCAAGTTTTATCGCACTCGTGTTGTCGCTGATGAGATTGATTTTGGTTAATTCTTGCAGTCCCAATTCTTCCATAAATTTTTGCCAGTAAATAGCTTCCCTAGCAGCATCGGATAAACCCATATACTCGGCTTCAGTAGATGATAACGCGACTGTCTTTTGCTTCTTTGATTCCCATGAGATGCATCCATTAGCCATCATGAACGCATATCCGGTATACGATCTTCGATCGATCTTGCAATTTCCCCAATCAGCATCCACGTAGCCTCTGATACCTGAATCGTCATTGGTGTACTTGATTCCAAATTCCATCGTTCCTTTTAGATATCTTAGGATCCTCTTAGCGGCTAACCAATGTACTTTTCTATAACAGCTGTTGAATTGAGCAAGGTAACTCACTGCGAAACTAATGTCAGGTCTCGTCGCAATTGACAGGTAAGTTAACGCTCCTATAAGTTCACGGTAGGGTAGCTTACTCTCTTCTTCAACAGCTTCGTTAGTTGGCTTCGACAAAGATAAATTTAATTCCATAGGAGTAGACAAACTTTTACAATCTAACATTCCAAATCGTTCCAAAATATTTGTTATATACCCACGTTGATTCAAGGCAACATATGATTCGGTATGTGAGAATTCTATTCCTAAACAATAATTGACTTTCCCAAGATCCTTAATTTCCAATCTTTCAGCTAATTTATTCTTTGTAGTTTGTATCATCCTCGTATTTCGCGAGGCTATCAATATGTCGTCCACGTATGTTAATATAAATGTAACATCGTTTCCTTTTCCCAATTTGTATAAACATGGGTCGGAACTCGTAGACTTAGCTCCAACTTCGGTTAATATTTCGTTTAGTTTTCTAAACCAACTTCTTCCGGCTTGACGTAAACCATACAATGATTTTCTGAGCAAACATACGTAATTCCCTTTCTTAAGCTTCTGTAACATATCACTTGCCTTCTTTCTGATTTCGCATTTTTCCTTTTCAGCAATTGTCTCAAGTACTTCTGATAACTGTGGAGGTGGTTCCATGTATATTGTTTCATCTAATTCTCCATTTAGATAAGCACAAGTGACGTCAAGTTGGTGCATCTTCATTCCGTATTTAGCGGCAAGTGCAGCAACCAACCTTATACTGCTTAAACGAGCAACCGGTGCAAATGTTTCGTTAAAATGAATTCCGGGTTGTTGATTAAAGCCTTGGGCAACCAATCTTGCTTTTCTTCTTTCCAGATTACCTTCACTATCAAACTTATTCCTTAAGACAATTCTACTTCCAATAACAACGGAGTTAGTGGGCTTATTCACCAATTTCCAAGTATTATTCTTAAGAATAGACTTAATTTCTTCTACCATTGCATTGTGCCACTCTGCAGCATGCTCACTTTCTAAGGCTCTTTTCATAGAAATTTCGGCTAAGTTACTGTTTTCTTGAGGTTCGTTGGTTTTAGGTGTACATGTATGATAAATCTTCTTTGGTCTCCCCCTGAATCCAGTTCTGACAAACTTGGGTCTTCCGGGTCCACGCTTAGTCGTAGAATCCTCTGAATCTAAGCTGGGGTCGTCTTCGATTTCATTTTCCATGTCGCCTGAGTCACTCGTCTCTTCCAATTCTTCGATTATCGAATTATCGTTATAGAACTCTTCATTGTAAGTTTTTACTTCAATATTTTTCGTGAATTTAACGTCACGAGATACTTCCATTTTATTTTCTTCGGGTATCCAAACTCTGTAACCTTTGGTGCAGTCATCGTATCCTAGGAAGATACCTTCTCTGCTCCTCTTGTCGAGTTTTCCTTTGTTAGGATTCCTATTCAAACAAAATACTTTAGTTCCAAATTCCTCAAGATTACTTACGTTTGGGGTATTTCCAGTCCATAATTCGTAAGGCGTTTTTCCATGCAGACTTTTCGTAGGACATCTGTTTCGTACATAATTCGCTGTATTCACAGCTTCGGCCCAGAATGTACTCGAAATACCAGCTTGAATTAACAAACATCGAGCGGTGCTGACCAAAGTACGGTTTTGCGTTCAGCGATTCCATTCTGTTCCGGATTGTACGGAGCGGACAATCTTCTGATGATCCCACGTTCTTTGAGATAAGAATTGATACCTTCGTTTAAAAATTCTCGCCCATTGTCTGATTGTATACACTTCACTTTAATTCCTTTCTGTTTTTCTACATAGTTGATATATTCTTTTAGAACTTTTTCTACTTCGTCTTTAGACTTTATGAACCTTACTTCACACCATTTTGAATAATCGTCTATAAATTCAATATAATATTTAGATTTTCCTTTAGATTCAGTCCTCATTGGACCACATAAATCAGTGTGTATAATTTCTAACAATTTTGATTTACGTTTCGACTTTTTGGGAAATGGGGTTCGCGTCATCTTTCCGAGGTAACATATATCACATTCCGGTTGTGCGTTTTTGTCAAATTTAATGTTTATTCCTTCGACATTACCGTTTCTCACACAATCTTTTAAGTCTCTGAAATTCAGGTGAGCCATTTTCCGGTGCCACGTTTCAATTATTTCCGTTCCCGTTTTGAGTTTCGCGGTAACGTTACGTGCCGTATGTTCCATTTCTTCCTGTGTACGTACGTAGTACAAGTCTCCAATACGATCAGCTTTAATACGAACTTCGTTTTGCGAATTAATCACGTGCGCTTCATTCTTATTAAAAACAACTTTAAAACCTTTTTCGGTAATCTTTGCAACCGATAATAAGTTCTTTCTCAAATTTGGCACATGTAGCGTGTTTTCCAAATCAAAACCGTTTGTTTCTCCGTTTAACTGAGTATATATACTGACCGTGCCTTTTCCTAATATTTTGGTACACATATTAGTTGCGAGATTTAACTTATCACTTGAAATCTTAAATTTCGTAAAGTTATTTTTATCATTACATAAGTGCGATGTTGCGCCACTGTCTAAACACCAATTAACGTTGACACAATCATTTTCCGCGTTTAATGTTTCCAAAGTTAAACAATCATGATTAGTAAGATTTGCCGAATTATTAAAATTTTTCTTAAAACAGTCGGCGGCCTTATGTCCGATTTTATGACATCTGTGACATCTAAACTTGAATGTTTTATTCACTTCCACATTTGTTGACGGTTTCTTAGATTGTAGTCGGTACGGTGCGTTCTTTTTCACGTAAAAGGCATCTGATGTGGTGTTGTCGGCTCTATCGCTTCTTCTTGCATCACTTTCTTCCGCAATTTTAATCTTAAGAATTTCAGGTTGAGGCAAAACGTCTCGCGATTCAATAGCACATCTAAAGTTTTCGTATGTATCTGGTAAACTGTACAACAATATTATTGCCAACAAATCAGAGTTAATTTCCACTTCAATTTCACTTAATTTATCAACAGTATCGAAGAAATTATTTAAGTGCGATCGAACGTTCTCTTGATCTTTCATGCGACATAATATTAATTGTTTCAACAATGCTGCTTTACGGGCAGGTCCCTTCGATTGATGAATTTGTTCCAGTTTATTCCACAGATCTTCTGATGTTCTACAATTTTTCACTTGTTTTAGTTGAGATGGACATATCGTTAAAATTATTTCCGATCTTGCTCTCTGGTCTTTTCGGGTCCATTCCTTAAGTTCTTTTTCGTTTTCGCTGCCATCTTCGGGCTTCCTTCGTATGCCGTTTGTGTAGTCCCACAATTCCAATTTTGTTAGCAAAGCTTCTGTATGAATTTTCCAAGTGTCATAATTGTCACTTTGTAAACCTTCATAACATAACTGACTATTACCAGTCTTCGCCATTTCCAAAATTATAACAGCACAATTTTATTTTTTATAATAATTCACTTTTACAAGCACCTGGGCCCATAACCTATTAGCGGAGTTCTTAGCGCAATGCACGTGTTCTTAGTAATGGATGATCTCCGTTAAAACACTCTCTCTTGTCTAGTCACACTAGTGTGGCGACAGGTGACACTAGAGTGTCGGTATTTATCAGCAAATTTATTATATTTTTAAAAACTTTAGACAAAACAATATACCAGTCAAATAAAAATGCCTACAATCATTCTTTTGTTTCTCAATACAATCATTATTTTGAGAACAAATCCAAGATTTTATTTTATTTCTGATCTAGACTACAATACAGATATTGTCAATATAAAAATTACTAAATTGGATAAACAGAGTTCTTGTGGAAAAGCACTTATTAAAATAAGTGATAAACATTTATATCCGAATCCGTTTCAAAAAATGAGTGTGCGTTTAGCTGCACAATTACTAAGTCACAGTGTTGTTGCCGCAATAAGAACTGCAAACGCAACAGGACAGTTAAATGATGAATACGCCTTGTCAACATCAATATTTGTTGGAATTATTGATAAAGTGTTTGATGCTTTAAATAGTAAGCATTTGTATTCAAGAAAACCGTGGAATCGCGCCTTTTCATCATCAAATTTGGAAGTTATTTCTGCATTAAATGAAGGAATTCATCTTTTTAAAAGTATTCAAAAAATTAATTCAAAAGGGAAAATAACCAAACCTCCTTGTATTGACGGCTTTTTATTAAGCATTAACGCTATAAAAAGTATCCAAAATGATGGCAAAAATAGTGGAATACCATTTCTTTAACTGGACGGTTAAATCAAGATCCTTTGGAAAACCTTTTCTCTATTGTTCGACAAAAAGGGAGATACAATAGAAATCCTTCAGTAAAAATGTTTCAAGCATCATTTAAAATTCACAGTGTAATCCAATTGATGACACCACCCGTAACTTCCAATTGTGAGCCAGATGAAGATTATAATATCTTTAAATATAGTCAATATCCATCAGCAGAAAAGCCTAATGAAGATATTCAAATAGATGAAACTATTTCAAATGCATCTTCAAATCGCCTAAATGCATCAAAACCTCAAGTAATCTTAGAAACTACATTAGAAGACTGCTCTCGGATATATTTCGCAGGGTACCTGGCTAAAAAGTGTATAGACAAATTTTCATGTTAGAATTGCATGGTAAGTCTTACAATTAATTCAAAGCTCGAAAAAAAATGAAATGTTATTATTATACAAAAATTATAACATCAATGATAACTACGTTTTGAAAACACCCAGTCCTCTATTGCAAAATTTTATTAATATAATAATGTGTTCAGTATTGTCAAAAAATAATTTACTAAAAATTTTTAATTCTAAAAATATTTTTAAATTTTAAAACAAACAGTTATAAAAAAAGTAGAAGATTTAACAGAATTTTTAAATTCAATATGCAAACATCACAGAATATTTATAATAGAATTTTTAATTTTAACATTAATTTATAAAGAATGTAAAGTTCACACTAGCCAATCTAAAACAGTGTTTTCAAAAAAATTATCTATATTACAGCATTGTTGAAACTCATGCAAAAAGAAAATGTAATCATGTAGATTTAAATTAGTGTATAAAAGTTAAGTTTTGTTCAGTCTTTTATGTATCTTGACGGTAATATTTTAAATAATTATTTATTTTGTTATTGTCTTTTTTTTAATTTGTATTAGCAGGTATATAATTTTTTTATTAAATTAGGAATATCTAAAATTTTGTAACTATTTTTTAAAATAAATTTACATTAAAAAAAATTGTTACTCATTTAAATCGTATGAAAACTTCTCATTATCTAAACCCGCAATTTAAATACGAAATGTGACTGGTTAATTAAAAGTGTTACACAATAATTCGTAATATACTCTTATTAGATAATGTTAGAAATAGTGTCTTTGCACATACAGAGGCACCATGTGTGGGAGTTTTCAAGTGGTGGTGGGACCTCACGAGCGGTCTCCTTCTCTGAATTATATCATTAATAAATATAACTCTGAACTGATAACACATTATATTAGCCATCCTTCCTATTTTCCATTGCAATTATTAAATAGTCCAATAGGTTAAGGACTCCGCACGCTTAGGACGTGTTTTCTTATCTCGAAAGGGATTAGAAAAAGGATCGGCTTTGTGTAGTGCAACAAATTGTGCTTAAAAAGTTGTTTTATAAAAAAAAAGGGCTTGGTGCCTTTTATATTTAGCAGAAAATCTATTAGATTGGTAAGTTTTGATTTTAATATCTATTTGGAGAAGTGCAATTTGAATGCACAACTATGAAAACTTTTTTTAGAAAAAAAATTAAACTTAAAAGAAATTAAATTATAGACGACAATAAATGTAGAAAAATTGATTATTGGTGTATACTTCACTTAGACAAATTAAATTTGTCAAAGCTCGAAGCCGCCTTGCTTGAGTAATATGATATAGGTATACACAATGTGTTGATTGTATACATTATAGAACAAAAGCGCGTCTGTTGTGTATACGTTAAACAGTTTATGACTATCGGATTCTGAGAATCGGATATTGATGTACATGATTTAGATGAAAAATAATGTCGCTCGTAAGCAAAAAAATTCGATAATGTACTTGACGAAGTAGAAGTGTTTGAGACATTGTTTGAATTGTAAACACTGATAATAATTAATAGTTTAATATTATAGTTATTTTAAAAGAAAAGGAAATTTTAGACGTTTAAGTTTTAAATAAATATTTACTCGAAGAAAAAGTAAAAAAAACTATAACTCGAGATTAAATTTGGTTATTACAGAGAATACAGTATTTTTAAATAAAATAGAGGCTACAAATACAAATAATAACTAATTTAATTATTGTCTCAAGGTAAAGTCTGTAGTACAGTACTAAGCTTTGTTTCAATTACAATCGGTTGTTTTTCTGGTGTGTGATTTGTGTGTTACATGTGTACGTACGGCCATCCCCGAACGTTTCAACGTGCTGTGCCGTTTGTCACGGGTGGGAGGGAGCACGTGTGGCATACTGTTGCATGCGGGAGTTGCAACTGGTTTCACTTTTCACTTGCAACCTGCTGTGCAGTTGTGAATGAGGGTGAAATATATCAGTCTCTGATAAGTTCAGTTTGTTTCAGTTTGCTAATACTTAGAAGATTCAGAGCAAAAAAACAATGAGTGAGCAGAATAATAAACAAATACTCGAAAATACAGAGGCTGTGAATACTCCACCTGACGCGTCAGACAATAATACAAAGACAGGTAAATTATTCACTTTTTAGAAGTGGATTCAAATTATTTATAGAAGTTAAAAATAGATGAGATTTTAGAAGTTTTTATTGATAGTTAGAAGTTGGTTATTAGAAGTCACGTTTATTTATTTAATCGTAAAACAAAATCCAAACTAAAATAATTTTATTTATAAAGGGCCTGGAATATCTGAGAGCATAGAAATGTCAAAAACGACAATTCCAGTTACAATTCAAACAAGTACGCCATTGATACACTCAAATGCTACTGCAAGTCAAACGACTACCACAGCAACTCATTCGATTGCTAGCAGTGATGGTAGTTCAAGTTCTGAACATACAGAACAACAGCAACAAACTTCACAATTGAGCCAAGAACTACAAAAGTTCTTGTACAAACAGCGAGAAAACATTGAACTACAAAACAAAGGTTTTGAGTCTATGAAAAACTTGATGAATCATATTCAAAAAACATCTGAAAATTTCCTAGCCGTAGAACGGCTTCGAATTCAAAGTGCTCGAGGTTATTCACTTAACTCGACTACTTTTCTAGACGAAACTTCAGCACAAACGGGCACTGGATTGAACACTCAGTCAAGCCCACAAGATATCAATATAGAAGTAACTAAGGCTCTTAATGATTCCTTTACTGCTTTAAAAAGTACGTTAGAATCAAGCAAAAAAACTCAAAATTATCAGGTAACAAGAAACTATACCCTTAAGTCAAATAGTGACATTAACATATGGATGGATAAACTTAGATCTGAATTATCATCAAAAGATCTGTTAGATGTCATTGACGCAACGGTCAATGGTCCTGATAACTTAGATGAACAAGCATTAATTAAAAGAAAACAAGCAGTAAGAGAAATCATAACTAGTCATTTAGAAGATAAATACTATAAAAGGGTTCTTACAATCACAAACCCTATTATGATAATAAAAAGTTTAAAGGAAGCTAAAAGGGTCGAAAACAATGTCACACATACTTCTGTTAGAACGAAGTTGTACCAGATGAAACTGCAACCCAAGGAGAGTATTGATGATTTCTGGAATAGATTCGACAACACCATTGTTGAATATGAGAGCTGTAATAACGCAGTTCCTCTAACAGATGAAGAAAAAAGGTCAGCCTTTTACCAAGCCGTCTGCAATGCAATTCCAGAAGCCCGAACTGCGGACTTATTACATCGACGAATTACAGGAAAATCTATGACTCTGGTTGCGTTGAGGTCTCATCTGTTGGAAATGGAGGCTGAGAAAAAGTCAGAAACTTCTCAGGAGCAGGGTGCGAATGCAAACCAAGCAAAACGGTTTAAAACGCATCACAACAATTGCTATAGGTGCAATAAGACGGGTCACTACATCAAACAATGTCCTTTAGAAGCAACTGGTGAATGGTACTGTTATATTTGTAAGATCCTAACTGATCACAATACAAATACATGTTCTCAACGTCTTATAGCCAGTCAAAACTTTGGAAGGTCTGACCACAAACGTGGTCGTGGTCGTGGTGGAGTTAGAGGAAGAGGCGCTCTTAGACGAGATTCGACTTTAAGAGGAGATTTCAGTGGTAAATCCAGAGGATTTATCAAACAGAAGTCGTCCAAAAAGCAAGCAGCCCCACCAAAAGATGGAAATAAACCAAAGCCACAAGCACGACAAGCAGGTATGAATTTTGAATGTATAAATAATATAGATAACATTAGGTTTATTGCGGACTCAGGTGCAACTGAGCACATAATTAACAAAAGTTTGTTTTTGACTAACTTTAAACATTGCACAGGAGAGGTTATTAAAAGTGCAAATAAAAATAAGTCAGCTGACATAGAAATAAATGGAGTCGGTGACCGTTACTTAAGATCAAAACTTTTTAAAATAAAACTAACAAACGTTTTATCTGCAGAAAATATTGCAAATAATTTAATTTCTCTAAGACGATTTGCAGATGCAGGTTTTGGAATATTTTTAGATGATAAAAAATTTGAAATATTTGACAAACAAACAGGTGAAACATGTTTAATAGGAAAATATGTTAAACCTAACTGGCTTGTCACCTTTGAGGTGAAATCTGCTGAGGAAGATAATAAGCCAGAGTATACAACGTATTCTTGTACAGCTGCAATTGTTTCTCCAAATGAGTTTTCCGAACAATCTCAGAGGATACCTGTTGATTTAAATTTGCAAAAGATGGAGGGAGATTTAAATGTTCTCTCTCATAAATCAACGCCATCTGAGTTTGGGAGGGAGAGTGAGAAGGAAAATCTTTTGGAGAAAGATAGAAGTAATTTGGAAACTGAAGTCACAGACTTTATAATAGATGAACAAACATTAAATAGAAGAATTTTAGATTTTAATTCAGCTGATGCTCTAGAAGAATTTAATAAAATTAAAAGTGCTGAAAATAAAGTACAGCAACTACTAACGATCAAATTAGATGAAGGTATGTTATGGCATATAAGACTAGGTCATCCAAGCTTGAATTATCTAAAAGAACTTAAAAAATCTGAGCAGTCGTTATATAGTGTAAACTTTAAAGAAAATATTTTAGATTGTGAAACTTGCATTTTAGCTAAGATGGAAAAATTACCCTTTAAAGAATCTAGAGTAATAGCAGATAGACCGTTACACACAATTCATGTAGACACAATGGGAAAATTTAAAATAAATTCGTTCCCAGGTGCTTACAAATACATTATTGTGTTTTTAGATGACTTTTCTAGATTTGCAAAAATTTATTCTATCAAAAATAAAAATGAAGCAGCTAATTGTTTAGTAAGTTTCATAACTACAGCTAGGAATTTATTGGGTAAAAATGAAAAAGTGTGCTACATCAGAACTGATAATGCTAGGGAGTTTACGGGAGGTGATTTTCTGGATGTAATGCGTAGAGAAAAGTTAGAAAAAGATTATGCACCACCGTATACTCCAGAGTTAAACGGTACAGCTGAGAGATTTAACAAAACAATACAACAGAAAATTAGAGCGTTATTGTTTGACTCTGGCCTACCTAAATCAATGTGGATATTGGCAGCTGAAACAGCTGTTAATATGTACAACCGCACACCTCACAAAACCAATGGTTTTGTATCCCCATTAAATAAACTTAATGTAAAAATTAATACGCATATGAATAAAATTAGACGTTTTGGATGTTTAGCTTATGCTAAACTTCCAATTTCGGAAAATAAGTTTTCTGAAAGAGCAATAAGAGCCATACTGGTGGGTTATTCACGTATGTGGTATGTATTGTGGGAGCCAACCTCTGGCAAGTTTTTGAACTCCAGACATGTCAGGTTTAACGAAAAACTAGTGTACAGAGATATTTACAAAGCGGAGGATTTAGAAGTTGAAGATTCTCCAACAATTGAAAAACTAATGTACCTTATAGAGAAGCTATAGGGAGTTTGTTGTATCTTGCCGGTGCAACCAGACCAGATATAACATATGCTGTGAATTTACTGTCCAGAAATCAAAATAAACCAACTAAAGAAGATTGGACTGAAGTCAAAAGAATTTTCAGATATCTTAGAGGAACAACCGATTTGGGTTTGTACTATAAAGGTAAAACCGAAGTGATGGGAGCTATGACTGACACCAGTTTCAGAGATTGTGAAAAATCGACTTCAACAAGTGGTTACATAATCCAACTATATGGAGATACAGTAGCTTGGAGAAGTCACAAACAGTCCTCTCCGGCCACATCGACATGTCAAGCAGAATATCTTGCCATGAGCGAATCTTGTAAGGAAATAATCTCCCTGGATAAAGCGACTAGAGATATAATAGGTAAAACTATGTATCCAGTCACTATTAGATGCGACAATAAATCAGCCTGTGACTGTACTCAAATGGAAGGAAGTCACAAATTAAAAGATTTCGATGATGACGTCGAACTCATCAAGTCCAATCTAGCTGAAAGAGAAATAACAGGCAAGAAACCTCAAATGGCTGATACTCATGGTGATTTTGTCAAATCATGTGTCTTGGCGGGCAAAATTAAAGTTAAATGGATATCCACTAAAGAAAACATTGCGGATATCATGACTAAACCCTTACCCACTGCATCACATATCAAACTCAGAAATAAAATTTTGAATGTGTAGATGATAAAATCTTAGATGATACAGATGTTAAATAGAGATGTTATATAGAATATTGATAATAACAAATTTAATTCCATAATTACTTGTTCTTTACAGAAATAGATAATCAGTCCTAGCAGATTGCGCAGCGGAAAGAGCAGAGGAGTTCCGGGACCTTTTTAAATTGGAATTTCGGCTTAATACATAACGTTTATTTTCCCATATTATCAATATTTAATCTTAGATGTGTTCATGATAGTTAGTCTATTCTAGAGGTAATTTTTTTAAGTTTAAAAGTTTTTTTTATTACATTAAAAGATGTATGTGCAAAGGGAGGGAGTGTTAGAAATAGTGTCTTTGCATATACAGAGGCACCATGTGTGGGAGTTTTCAAGTGGTGGTGGGACCTCACGAGCGGTCTCCTACTCTGAATTATATCATTAGTAAATATAACTCTGAACTGATAACACATTATATTAGCCATCCTTCCTATTTTCCATTGCAATTATTAAATAGTCCAACAGATAAAATAAACTACAAACATAAAAAACCAAGAATAAAATGAGAAATATGTAATTTACAGATGTTTCTTAAAGTTCAATGTAAAAATTTCCTTAATTCGAACCTGTTACTCATAGTCTCAACAAAACCTTCAATGCCAAATAATTCGTACCTCCTACCACAATTTCTTATTTTTGTTTCACACCAGTTCAAGTTTTATAAGTTAAATATTTTACCACGATGTACCAGCACAATCGGTCAACCGAGGTTGACCTACTATTATTATATATACAATGATTCAGGTAAAGATTTAACAATAGTAAAAGCACCCTACAGCGTGGGAATATTCTATCCTTTTCATAAAATTCTAAACAGCCGATATTAGCTCATAAACAAGCAAGTCGCTTGCTAGTTTTGTGGGCTGCATACGACGAAAAGCTCTAAAATCATTCGACGAAAGGAATTTTTTTTCAGTACACAGGACCCTTAACAAGCGAATGTAAAAGATGCGGTGCAAAACCTAGTCACGCGTGTAAGTACTGTCCGGCAATTAAAGAAAAGTGCAATAAGTGTAAAATAAAAAGACATTACGCTATAAAATGCAGAACAAAATTTGCCAAGGAAATTGAAAAAGACCAAAGCAGTAGTGAAAGCAAAAATTCCAGCGAGATTCCTGAAATTTGCAATATTTATCAGATATGCAAACCCTGGATAATAGCGATTAACAGTCAAGGCAAAGAAATTAAATTTAAAATTGATTCTGGTGCAGATGAAACAGTAATAACGTTAGACACTTATAAAAAACTAAAAGAGTTTAATATGAAAAGAACCAAAACAAAATTACTGGGACCAGGATACGGTAGAAACCGAGAATTAGAAGTGACCGGGAAGGTAAAAATACCTATCACATAGCGTGGGAAAACAAAAGCTATAAAAATGTATGTAGTTAACACGACGGAAAATCTATTAGGAAGACCAGCCCAACTGATAATGGGAAGAAATTTAAGGGAAACCATACTTACAATGAAGTCCCTTAATTGTTTCTGATGCCATCATTACAAGCTAGGATCTATTAGGTATGAAAGGGAACTGCCATATACACATATAAATGTTTCGACCCTATTCACTGACTCTGAAGACGATACTCTGCCACTATCCATCTACACAAGAAATAACGGTAGCAGCTCTACTTCCAAATGTAATCTATCTATGCCAGGAGTTATTGACTACAGAAAAGCACTAATTCAAAATTATTACAGCAGTGGTGATTATGTTTTGATGAAGATTGTGAATTGAGAGTAATTATTCTTAAAATTTGTAACGATGATGGTACTCTGTTTAAACTGGACGAAAGAGATGTGTCAGGTGTACCAGTAGACCAAGTAATAAAAAAACTTCTTGTATCAAACCTGATTACAAGAGGGAATAGAATATTTTACCAATTTAAAGAGAAAATAGACGTTTTTGAAAAGTAATTTTTATTATGTTAACTAATTTTAATATGTAGAAGTATTACTTTTGTTGGAGCATAAGAGCTGATTTATGTTTATTTTTGTCTAAGAGTCATTACATCATAAGCAATGATGCTGACGAACTTGGAATCATGCTGCGAGAGCTCAAAGAAGTTTCGGAGGCCGTGGGCCTAAGGATGAACCTCCGGAAGACCAAGATTATGAGCCCAGATATAATATCCAAATTACACTTGACAACCACACGCTTGAAGTGGTTGAAGAATACGTGTACCTTGGGCACAATATCAAGCTCAGTAAGGACAACCAGACCGCAGAAATTACCAGGCGAGTTGACCTGACGTGGGCGGCATTTAGAAAACTTGGCTAGGGTAAGTACACCAATAGATGGACGGTTAAGTAAAAAAACATGTTACTTTAGCAAAATAATATAGTAAAATATAAATAAGTAGTAATGAAACAAATTATATTTATGTAAAAATATCCAATTAACTAGAAAAAAATAAGTAAAACTTGGTAAAATTTTGTAGTAATTAGCAAAAAAGAAAAATGTAAGGAAAAGACCAAAACCCCAATAGATGAACAAAATCTCCAGTAGATGGACAGCTAATACCAATAGATGAACACTTCTTACAAACGATATTTTCAGCTTATTGCTTGTATGAGAAATGATAAATTTATTAATTTTATCCCTTAAAAAGTATAAAACTTTATAGAATTAGAAAGAAAGGTGACAAATTCAATAACAATTTTCAAAATACAGTAATCGCCGCATAAGTGGTTCACTGCTTAAATGGGTCAGCCGCTTATATGGGTCAAATTTTGTGGAACCAAATCAAACAGTATAAACAATATTTAAAAACCGCCGCATAAATGGTTCAAGTTTTCGGATAAGTGACTCACAAAAGCGTTTTTTTTTACCTGTATAATAGAATAGAAATATTATAATCCTCTCAAGTCAAGGAACAAAAGGTAAAACTATGTTGTGGATGTTAATTTGCCTATTGTATTTGTCCTTTTCCTTACCTAAATATTGTTATGCTAACAACTTACCGATAAAAAGTGTAACCCGATTAGTCAACAAAGATAAACGTCCAATACCGATTTGCGCAGTAATCTTAACCGAAAACGACACATCTAAAGAGATTTTTAAATTAAAATACTTATATCACTCACTAGTCACGGTAGAACTGAGAAAAAAACCCAACAACATCCCTCAATGCCACAAATGCCAGAGATATGGGCATACAAAAAACTATTGTGCAGCAAAACCACGCTGTGTAAAGTGCAACAAAGATCATCCACATAATAAATGCAATAAGTCCCCCCAATGATGCCCCTAAATGTACGAATTGCGGTGGTGATCACCCAGCAAATTACAGAGGGTGTCCCCATCATCTAGAGTTACAAAAACAACGGTTCGTAATCAACAATCCACGTAACATCCAACGACAAGCGTTTACGACTCCAAATCGTTCATACGCCCAAGCCACACAACCCAAAGCTAATCCAAACAATCAAAGCAATAATCAAACCCCAGAACCTTATACCCTTAACAATGAAATCATAAAGTTACTCAAAGAATTAATAACTCCTTTAATTCCCTTAATAAAATCCTTTATAGTCACACATATCATCCCAAACCTTCTCCCTAACTTAATCAATGGATAACTCATATCAATCTATTCACAAACTCACAATTCTAAATTGGAATGCCAATGGGATAAAATCCCAAAGGCCATTATTCATATCCTTCCTGGCTAGATACAATATAGATATTGCGTGTGTCACGGAGACACACTTATCAGAAGGCGAAAAGTTTAAAGTAAATGGCTATCAAATCTATCGTCATGACAGACCAACGGGACCAGCATGGGGCGGGTCGCCATTATTATCAAACGACATATAAAACACTCCACTCCAATACAAATTCCGGTCAGCAGCCTAGAAGCAATAACCGTCACCATTAACACTGCAAATATAGAAGCCATTAGAATTTCAGCAGTCTATAAACAACCTAATAAAAATCTTACTGAAAACGACATTCTGAATCTTTTCAATACCAGGGAGACATCCCTAGTAATAGGTGACTTAAATAGCAAAAATACTGTTTGGGGATGCCGCGCAAATAACTCCAATGGCATAAAACTTAACGACCTAGCAGCTCAACATCAACTCCAGATATTAGCTCCAGCTGAGCATACACATCACCCATTTAGGGATGATCACCGATCCGACATTCTCGACATCGTACTAACCAAAAACTTTCACTTGCCCATTCAACAAAAAGTAGTAGCTGAATTGAACTCAGACCACCTACCAGTGTTAATACGATTTTCCTCTACCCCATCCTACAGACCACCAGCCCCTAGGATGATAAAAGGAATCGTCAATTGGGAACAGTTTCGGGAAAGACTAGACCTACAATTACACAACCCAGTTCAAATCTTAAATAACCAAGAAATTGATTACCATATTGAGACTCTTTCAAAGGCAATAGACGACTCTATTCAAGCGTCTACCAAACCCTACAAGTTTAGAAGAATTAATAACCCAAACATCCCACCTCTCTACATTATCGACTTAATTAAGCTCAAAAGCAGAATCCGAAGACAATGGCAAACAAACAGAAATCGCAATCTTAAAAACCACCTAAACAACCTAAGTCACCAAATAAAACGCGAAATTGACAAATACCGCATTTACATTTACCAAAAGAATCTAGATAACATTGAACCTAGCAGCACAAATCTCTGGAAAGCCACCAAAACGATAACTCGAACAACCGAAGTCATACCAACCCTAACAACACCTGATGGCACCTATAGCACCGACGAAGACAAATGTAACTTATTTTCCGCACACCTTGAACATGTCTTTACACCAACCGTTATGAACGAAAACAGATCACACATGCGTAGAATAAATACGTACGTGGAAACCCACCAGCCAACGGTAAACGATTTTGACCAATCCACCACGCCAAAAGAACTAAAGGCACTAATAAAATCATTACCAATTAAAAAAGCCCCGGGCCATGACCTAATTCCCAACGTTGCTCTTCGAAACCTAAGCCGAAAAGCAATTGTCTTCTTAACCATACTCTTCAACGCATGCTTTAGAATGAGCTACTTTCCTACAAAATGGAAACATGCCCACATCCTCATGTTCCACAAACCAGGAAAAAACAAAAACGATTGTTGTTCATACAGGCCAATCAGCCTCCTTCCAACCCTATCCAAGTTACTTGAAAGACTTATCCTCACACGTCTAAATCAAAAGTTGGACGAACACCACATTCTGCCGTCCACCCAGTTTGGGTTTCGACCAGGACACTCAGCCGTACAACAACTTCAAAGAATTGTAGAAATAATAGAAAAAGGATTTGAAGCAAAATACTATACAACGGCGGCATTCTTAGACATAACCCAGGCCTTTGACAAGGTCTGGTTAGATGGACTGAAATTTAAACTGCTTCACTTATCCCTGCCACACTACATCATTGGTATCATTTACTCTTTTTTAGCTAACAGATCTTTTGCAGTTCGAATAAACGAGGCTATATCATCTACCAAGCAAGCACTCGCGGGAGTCCCTCAAGGCAGTGTACTTGGCCCCACCCTATTTAACGTCTTCATTTATGATATGCCGAATCCTCAACAAAGCAACCTAGCATTATTTGCAGATGACACCGCTATATTCACACAAGACGCAGATCAACATACAGCCAGCAATCAACTCCAAATGGCCATCAACATATTGAGTAAATGGTACAATGAATGGTGCATATCAATTAATCCTACCAAGTGCGCAACAAAAATTTTACCCTCAAAAGAATTAAAGAACACCGGAGCATCTATATAAATGGGAACGTTATCCCTTGGAACCCTAGAGAAGAGGCCATAAAATATCTTGGTGTTTATCTAGACACCAGATTAACTTGGAGCACACACGTCAATAAAAAGCTCAATCTTGGGTACAGTCGATTACAATTACTTTACCCTCTTATCAATCGAAATACTCCACTTCGTCATGAATGTACTATCCTACTTTATAAAGCACTTCTAAGACCGATAATAACCTACGCTTGTCCAGTATGGAGCACAACCTCAAAAACAAACATTAGGAAGCTTCAACTTTTCAGAATAAGATTCTCAGAATAGCAATCAATGCTCCATGGTTTATCCGCAATATTCAAATCCACGATGAGCTAAACATAGAAAGTATGCTCCAATTTATCAAACGCATGACAAAAACGTTTTCAACAACTTAAACAAGCCGAACAACAACGCCATTATACAAGGTCTAGGTCAAAAGAATATACATATCCGCCTAAAAAAGGGAAAATACCACAAGACCTAACATCAGACACCGAAGATAACGGTAGTGAGTGAACTAATTCATAACCTCATTTGTGAGAGAATTTAATCAAGGGAGTAGTGTACACCCAGAGCCGAGGAATCATGTACCTCCAAATTAATTCGTATAAACAAAACATCTTTCTTTTCTAATAACAGCCCAATCATGTATGACACTTTATAGTTATGTTCCTTTAATAATGGGTCAAAACGAATGGACCGACGTGAACCACTTAAGCGGCGCCTACTGTATATAGGAAAGTAATTTTATTATATTTTGAACACATCGTACTTTCTTATGCAAAATAAGATGAAATAAATATTAATATAATTTGAATATTAATTAATAATCTATATAAATTTATGAAACATAACGTTTAAAATATATTATGTTGACTTCTTTCTCTTCTTTTCAACAGGCCTGTTCTCTTTTGCTTTTCAGGACAAAGCTGCATGCCAATTTCATCTCCATTAAATATGCTACAAGGTTTTTCTAAAATATCAATCCATCCCATTTCTTTCAAATGATTTTCAACACCTGAAGACCAGTCTCTTAAATTATCTTCGGTTACAGATGCTCGTCCTTTAGAAATTGCTTCAGGATTTTTTATAGTTAATTTTGGATGTCTCTTCAGAAATAAATCAAACTATTTTTTTCCAGGCTTATTATCAATGAAACTATTGGACCTGGGTGCTTCTGGAAGTACATTTTGAACGGCTTTTGTCATTTCATCAGGATGCATAGGAAATCCAAGTTTGGCCTTGTGTAAGATCCATTTTTCAATGCGATTTTCTCTTCGGCTATTAAATTAGTCTTTGGGCCTTTTTTACATTCCTCAGGAGTTCTACCCGTGCATTTCGAATGCAGAGTAGATTTTGGAATATCATATTTCTTTGCTGTTACCGTTATACTATTGCCATCGCTGATATCTTTTAATGCTTTTTTCAAACTCTCTGGCGAATAAGAATGCATTTATAAAGAAAAAAAATTAATTCATATTTATAAAAATTTTTAACAAATAAAATTAGAGAAAAAAAGTAAGAAAATTCACCATGTAAACACAATGTCCATCTATTGGGTAGAGGTTAGAAATGTGTCACCAATAGATAAACAGTCAATATTCTTATTTTTTTTCGATTTTATTGTTTATTAACTAAATATATTTATAGCTTTTTTAGTGAAATATAAGTTTAACTAAATGTACATACCTTAGTTTTTTTTAAATATTTTCAACAATTATAGCAATTAACGTCTACCAGCTATCTGTCACATGCTCACTAGTGGTGGCGCTCTCGAAGCAAAAATTTGAAATGTCAAATTTAAAAAAAAATTTTAAAGTATTATTTTTAATAAAAACATTCAAAAGAATTATTTTTCGCACTCGGAACTATTTGTAGTTATTAAAAAAAATTATGACTTTACATTTTTGTTCTATAATTTAATGTAATTGCCTTTGAAAAGGAGATTTGTCCATTTATTGGGGGATGTCCATCTATTGGTGTACTTACCCTATATCCTCAGGAAATCTAACATCCCCATTAACTTGAAGTGTAAAGTCTTTGACGCTTGCATATTGCCGGTCATGACCTACGGCCTCGAGACTGTGTCCCTTACTATAGGCAGGGCAAATCTCCTCCGGGTTTGCCAACGATCAATGGAACGTGCAATGCTAGGGATCAGCTTGAGGGACCGAATTAGAAAGAGGATTTGGAAAAAGAGTCTCCCCCTTAGAATCCTAGAAAAAATGGGGTGGGCAGGCCACCTCCCCGGGCAATTAAAATTGCAAGGGGAAATGCAATGGGACCCCGAAAACCAAACAAAGTTGGGGCCCCAATAAGATGGAGAGACGATTCCCAAAGGGAAGCCGGAAAATTGGTTTGAATCCCAAGACAATGTGTTGGGAAAAATATGGGGACCCTTTTGGGGTGGGGAAAAAGGGCTAAAAAAGAAAAAAAAAATCATTTTTAGAAATTTTTCCCTTTAAAAATACTTATTCTAAACACTTTTTTTTATTCAATTTTAAATTTGCAATTTCTCAAATTTTTAAATTTTAAAAAACTACTCAAAGATTAATAAGATTTTATAAAAACTGTTTAAGCGACATTTTTTTTTTTATTAAATTTTTTGAGGTCCTTAACAAGCTACAAAGTGATTTCATTCATAAGAATGTACTTTGTTAGAATTTAAGATATTTGTCCCTTTAAAATCTCAAAATAAATAAATTTATTTTTCCCACAAATTTGTTTTAACATTCTGCCATTTCGCACCCTTTAGAACAAATTGGGAAAAAAAAAACCTAAAATATTTAAAAAATGCTGGCCAGGCATAGGGTATTTTATAATAAACTTTTTTTCCCCCCAATTTTATTATTTTTAAATTTTTTGGGGGTCTTATTTTGCGTACTGGGACTCTAGAATAAACATATAGGGCAGTTGTTTGAATATTTATTGAGTTTCGGTCAATAATAATTTTTTTATTTTGTCATAAATAAAAAAAACAGCCAGAAAGGATTTTTAAAAAAATTAAAAATTTTTTTATTTTTTTTATATTTTGAAAAATATTTAAAGTAAGGTTTAATTAAAATCCAAGATAAGTTAAAATTTGGTTAAATTAAAGATAACATGAATTAATTTTGAAGGTAAAAAGGAAATCACTAAAATAGACTAATAATCTTATCTGATAGGATTTTATAAAATACAAATTTTTATTAAGGCAAAAATTAATAACTGATAAAAAAAATATAAATTATCATAGAAAATACCAAATTTTATAAAATGTTTATCATCTTGCCATTTTCGCTTGGTTTTGTTCCCAAAAAAAAAACATTAAATTAAAGAAATCCATTTAACTATAACTCCCCGTTCAAACGCGTCTAGTCAACAGTTGTACGTGAATGTCAATTCTTATCCGCTCGGTGAATTTACAAGGTGAGCGCTATCGCTATCGGTATACAATGTACAACAACATACGAGTGTCAAACGTTTAAATAAATATACGAGTGTAAATAAATTAGTTAGTGTAGCTCAGACCACGCATGCGTGGTTGTTTTGAAATTTGAATCATTTGCATAACACGATATACTTTGCATTTACTGCAAATTTCAGCTTAGTCGCGGCATTCCTTCAGGGTGTTGCATTTTTCACAAACAGGAGTTTATATCCACCCTTATTAAGACTGCTATTTCTTTTGGTGAGGTTGGCTTCATCTGAACACCAGCTATCGGTTGGTGGGTTTAAATGTGCCTGACCGTAATATTTGCAAAACAAGGACTTGATGGCTCTAAGAGGTAAAGGTTTTTTCCAGGTAGTCGGCGAAAGCCTCACATTTTTCTTCATCTGTGTTATATATTATACCATGTGATGTTGTGGAGGGTATCTCTTGTGGTTGTCTTACACTCTTTCTAGTGGTTTTCCATAACCCCGGATCCCCTGGCTCATAGGTGTTAATAGACTTTTGGTAGTTTTCAATTCTATATTTGTCCATTTCTCGTGTTATTCGGTGAGATAAGTTGTTAACCAAGATTTTAGTTGACGGATTTCTTGTGCGTTGCCAATTTCTTCGGAGCTGACTTTTTAAATTTATTAAATTGATTATGTGTGAAGGTGGGATTCTAGTGTTCCTGGATGTTTTTCAATTCGTGGCAAAGTTTTTCTTAAGCATGATGTTATTTCGGTGATTGTTTTTTCAATTTCAATTGCATTTTGGTCGTTTAATATCATATTTTTCAATGATTCGAAATTAACGCTTTTAGAATTTTTGTAGTTTAATGTAAGTCCTTTGACTTTACTTATAAAACCGTAGTTATTTAAACATTAGAAAATATTTTAAAAGCATAAGTTTTCGGACCTCTGCTTACGTATTCCATAAGCTTATCGCCTGCTTTTATTTCGTCAGTTAAATAGCCTAAAAAATCTCCGATAGGGGGTACCCACTCACCGGACTTTCGTGTAAATATAAACGCATCGGTGTCAAAATATAAAACTCTTCTATCTAAAATTTCAAGGTATTTGTACAATTCTAATCTAGCGTGTGCCGTAGTATAAGCCGCTTTCACTACGTTGACTGTATTTAAAGGGTTAACGTTTTCGTTATCTTTATCCCAATTTAGAATAATTGTTTCATTGTCAATTAACGTTAAAGAATGTGAAACCATAGACCGATCAGTTAGTTTTTGTAAAAGTTCTTCTGGTTCCGTGATAATTGTCGTTTGCATGCGGTTTTCTCGTGGCGCAGAGATTCCTCAGAAACTGTTTAAACATAATTAGGCTATTTATCGAAGCCCGGGGTTTTCTGTAATGTTCTGTTTTTTTAATGTAGCACCTTCTTTCTCAAAATACTCTTTAATGTACTTCTCTCGCGAATCTTCAGGGACACATTTTGTACGGCATGCGCTAGATTCCTGTTTTATTTTTAAAAATTTGTCGACATATTTAGAAAATAAGCCCCACAATTTAGATTGTGAAGTATATTGAGTTACATTGTACTCCCATATTTCGTATGTCTTAATTTTGTAACCAATGGAGATCATCATCATCATCATATGCCTATATATTGTAGCAAACGCGATAAATGAATGAAGCGGCCTCGATAGATTTGCTTAATCACCCGCGATATACTTCTATCTCACGCGCGCGACCGTGAGATATTGAGTAAGCGTAGATATCCCAATAATCTTTTAACACTCACCTAACTGGAGTTTTCTATCTACATTACCTTGAAATAACTGTATCGCCAAGGCCCAGATACTTCTCGAAGCTTCCGAATAGATTAAGCAACACATATATAAACTCCGAAACACTTCCTCACTTTAGTTACGACCGAGTCTAAGTCAACAGTTGTACGTGAGTTTCAATGTTCTTAACTCCGCTCGGTGAATTTACAAGGTAAGCGCTATCGCTATCGGTATAGATGTAAACAACATACCAGTGTCAATCGTTTAAATAAATATACGAGTGTAAATAAATTAGTTAATGTATTAGAACCGTAAGTTAATTAGTTAGTAAATAAATAATTGTTAAGTGCTAGTGGTTAAGTTATTGGTAAAGGAGACTTTGTTAATTATTTTGTTTTAATAAATCGTAACTGTAAAATAAGTGGCCAACTTTGTGTTATTATTCACAACCCGAGTACGAACCGCTTTTGCTCTCGTTGGATAGTGTATTTGGATTGGGAAATCCGTTACAATATTGTTTATTTGTTCTAAAAAATATGTTACTATTAATTAGATGCTTTAAAATTAAGTTGGTGGATGTGCTTGATGTGTCGTTTGTCGTTGTCGATCTGCAACTGTTCTACCTAAGTTTTTATTTTAGTTTCTTACCCGGGGTGAAAGTGCTCCTTTGTTAAAAAAGATATTAAGTTTTAAGAAATAGATGAGACTACAATTGAGATAGAGGTTGGGAATTTAGAAAGTGAACATTTAGTTAAACCCCCGTTGAGGGTAGAAAATAAATAGAAGAGTTGAGTTATTTGAAAGTAATAAAGGGTTTGTAGATAGAAAGGATGATTGATAGTTGACGTTAAAAAGTTAGGATGGTTTTTAAGAATTGTTAATGGGCGACAGTCGGAACAAATATCTATCCTTTCCCGGATGTAGGCCTCTCCAAGTATTCTCCACCGATCCCTGTCTTGCGCTTTCTGTATCCAATCATAATTAGCTGTTCTTTTGATATCGTCGGTCCACCTGGTCGCGGGTCTTCCTCTTTCCTGCCTTAAGCTTTACGTAATTCGTCAGCTACGTATGTTCTAATAAATTGTCGTTCTTCGGTTGAATGTTTGCAATTTTCTTGAAACATCTCTTCACTACAAGTTCGGCGCAAGATAATAATAAGTTTACCGTGCATTTTTCTTGGTAAAACGGGGCGATAGAGTGGTTTCGGAGGTAATATTAAACATTTATCGAGACCTTCTACTGAATTTAAATCTATTTTTTCACAATTATTCGAACCAATATGTATTTTAGAATGACCCATCGGGTACTTTGCATATTTATTTACGTATGGGTACAATGAACAAACATCCAAGTACCAAATTTATTCTTGCTCGTTTTCATTTATTTTATGATACAATTTTACAGCGTTCGTACGACCTCCGAAAAAGCTATGTCGAGGGTTTAGTGGGGGACACTCGAAAATTTGTAAAATTTCTCCATATTTTCTTGTTTCGGTGTTATTTTTGAGAAGAGTTTTGAATACGCATTCTTTCATCACAATTAAATTATAACCCAATGAGTGGATACGCTTTATGGTGACTTCTGTTCTCTCTCGCCCAGTGTTAGTAATTGAACGCAAATGTTTTGTAGTTATTAGTAACCGTTTATTTATTTTGACTACCAGTTCAGTTGTTATTATATAATAGAATGGATGTACATTTTATGCATTAAATAAACTTAAATATTTGTACTAAATATTCTTTAAATTCGTCAACTTCTTACATGGTAGCAGAGCGTGGTTGCTACGAATAAAGAAATATCATACACCTTGCCCGCTCCACTAAAGTACGGTTCATTCGCTCAGCTAGACCGTTGTGCTCAGGTGTGTAAGGAGTTGTAGTTTTTACTAGATCAGCATTAATCTTCACACCGGAGCTCTCGAGTCCCATTATCATTGGCTTATATATTTTATGCATTTACCCAGTAAACTTCAGAATATGTCATGTACAACTGATATTTCTTTATTCGTAGCAACCACGCTCTGCTACCAAAGGGACCTAGATGTTATAATTGTAATAAGTTTGGACACTTTGCTAAATTTTGTAGAAATTCTAAGAAAAATTTTGATAAAGTTTCTAATAAAGAAGATAGTTCAAGTTTTGCTACAGCTTTTACTGCTAATTCTGGAAGAGATAGCGAAAAATGGTACGTCGACTCTGGTGCATCAAAGCATATGTGTAACAAATTAGAATGGATGTACAATGTCAGCGAATCATCAGTTAAGAAGATTACAGTTGCGAATAGTGAACCGTTATCTGTAAAAGGAGTAGGAAGTGTAAATATTAATAGCACCTGTGGTAAAATTCAGGTAAACAATGTGTTATTTGTACCTGGACTAACAGCTAACCTGCTGTCAGTTAGTACGATTGTCAAAAGTGGATTCAAAGTGACATTTACGAGCAAAAAATTTTGACGTTCATGATGCTACTGGGAAGTTTGTATGTTCTGCAACGCTATTAAACGGTTTATATGTTTTAGATGAAGAGAAAAGTGAAATGGCAGCTCATTTAACTTCTAATAATAAAGATGTTAATGACAATGACTTATGGCATTTGCGGATGGGTCATTTAAATTTTTCAGATGTCAATAAGTTGCCCAGCAATACCAAAGGTGTGACTCTGATCCAAACGAAGGATAATGTCACAAATTGTATCAGTTGTCTTGAAGGTAAACAATCAAGGTTGCCGTTTAAAAATATTGGTTCCAGAGCTACACAACAGCTAGAACTCATACATTCAGATATATGTGGCCCGATGGATAATTTGTCTTATGGAGGTATGAAATATTTTATTACTTTTATCGATGATTAGGTAGCGGGTAGATACTCCTCCACAATCCCAGTGTAGGACAGATCTACTTCAGGGAAGCGACCCTGCCCACGCGAGCCTTGATTTCCTCTCCCCCTCCTCATAAAACAAGGGAGGAAATCAAGTCCCAGCTTTAATTCCATCCCCCTTTCTTCACCTATCCCTTTATCCAACTCGCCAACCCGTCTAGCCAGCGTGGCGTTTTAAGCCTAAACCAACCCCAAAACAAACTCCATGAAATGTCGAATTTCCAAAACTTTATACCCCAGGCAGGTAGAACAAAATGTTCGCAATCCGGCAGTACCACGGTAGTCTGCCCCACGGATTCTGGGGGGGGGGGCAAAAATTCGTCAAAGAGAATCACATTTAAGACCAAACAAAACAATACAAAACTATTCATCGGAACATATAACGTAAGAACCTTGAGTACTGCAGACAGAATCCAAGAATTAGAGGAGGAATTGAAGCACATCAAATGGAATGTGATTGGTATAGCTGAGGTAAGAAGAAAAGGAGAAGATGCAATAAAACTCCAGTCAGGCAACACACTGTATCACAATGGATGTGAACAGAATGGCACAGGAGGTGTCGGATTTATTGTCTCTCAGAAAACAACAGATGCGGTAAAGAAATACAGATCTATGACAAACAGAATAGCCTACATAATAATAGAGGTAAACCCCAGAATATCAATACAAATAGTACAAGTATACGCCCCACCCAGTCGTATGAAGATGACGAAGTAGAAGAATTCTACGAAAATATCGCCATGGCAATAAAGGAATGCAAAACAACATACAAAATGATCATCGGAGACTTTAATGCGAAGCTAGGCAAAAGCAAGAAGAAGGGAAGACAAGGTGGGAAACTTTGGGCTTGGAACCAGAAATAAAAGGGAGAAACACTATATAACTTTCTAGAAAGTGAAAAACTGTATGTCATGAATACTTTCTTTCAGAGGAAACCCCAAAATAAGTGGACCTGGATCAGCCCAAACGGACAAGTCAAAAACGAGATCGACTATATATTAACACGAAGCAAAAACATCATCAAGGACGTAAGCGTGATTAACAAATGTACTGTAGGAAGCGACCATAGGTTGGTTAGGGCAAAGCTTAGCCTGAACACAAAACTAACAAGAACAAAAGGGAGAAGACAGAAATTCGATTCCGACAAAATAAAAGAAAATATAAACATATATCAAAGTGAAATTAAAAAACAGATAGGAGATAAGAACTTAGAAAACATGGGAGTAAACGAAATAAATAAAGTATTAACATCAACAATAAGAAAAGCAGCAAAAGAAACCTATACCCAAGGAAAGAAAACCACCGAGTCCTTATCGGCTAATATCAAACAAATGTTAAGGACAAGAAGGGAAATCACCCAACAAGGAAAACAAAACACTATTGAATATGTAGAACTTAACAAATTAATAAGAAGGTCGATAAAGGAAAACAGATTAAAAAAGCAAAATGAAATGATACAAGAAACAATAGAAAAGAACAAAAATATGAAGGTTCTACGACCCAAACTAGGAAAAAGAAGAATTCTAGCTCTAAAAGACAAGGAAGGAAAGAGCTAAGACATACAAAGGAAATAGAAGAAATAATTAAGGAATACTACTGTAAGTTATACGAGTCAAAACAAAAACCCTCTCAACAAACAAAACAAACGTTAAAAAATAAAATCCTAAATGTGAATTCGGAAGATATACCTGAAATCGAAGAAGAAGAGATAACTAGTGCAATAACGGAAATGAAAAACAACAAATCACCCGGAAAAGATGATATGACGAAAGAACTATTAAGAGACGGGGGAGAAGAAGTAATAAAAATATTAAAAACATTATACAACAAATGCCTAGAAACAGCTACAATACCAAAAGAGTGGAAAGAGGCAAACACAATATTACTATTCAAGAAGGGTGATAAGCAAAACCTTGATAATTACAGGCCTATCACACTTCTATCACACAGTTACAAAATCTTCACGAGAATAATTTTAAAACGAATCACTAACAAACTAGAATCCTTCCTCACGTGCGAACAAGCAGGGTTCAGAAAAAACTTCAGTACCACAGACCACCTATTAACCGTCAAACTACTGATAGAGAAAGCAAATGAATACCATCTGCCTCTGTTCATAGCGCTAATAGACTACCAGAAGGCCTTCGATACCATTGAGGAATGGGCAATCCAAAAATTTCGACTGGGAGACAAAGGGCATTAACATCAACGGAAACTTCTTAAATAATGTTAAATATGCGGATGATATCATGCTGATGGCTACGGACAGGGAACAGCTACAAACGATGATACAAGATCTAAACGAAGAATCTAAGCAAGTGGGATTACAGATGAACATCTCCAAAACGAAAGTAATGACAAATACAGAAGAACATCTAAATATAAATATAGACAACAATACATTAGAACAAGTAAAAGAATATGTCTACTTAGGCCAACGCATCAAATTGAACAAAGAAAACCAGGAAACAGAAATTTCAAGGAGAACAAAATTAGGATGGGCCTCGTTCGGCAGACTAAGCCACATACTAAAAAACAGAAAAATTCCGCAACACCTCAGAACAAAAGTGTTTGACGCCTGTGTCTTGCCCGTTTTAACCTATGGAGCCCAGACATGGACGTTGACTAAGCGTAATATGGAAAAATTGGCGGTGGCACAGAGGGCAATGGAAAGACAAATGCTAGAGATAACCTTAATTGATAAAAAACGAACCAGCTGGATCAGAGAAAGAACGAGAGTGAAAGACGTAAGAAAACAAATAGCACAATTAAAGTGGCAGTTTGCCGGCCATAACGCTCGACACAAAGATGACAGATGGAACCTGCAAATAACAAACTGGCGCCCTTGGCTGGGGAAGAGACAGCGAGGACGACCCCAGATGAGGTGGGAGGACGACGTAAAGAAACACGCGGGCTTGATGTGGAAGAGAAGAGCCCAAGACAGAAGACAGTGGAGAGAAATTGGGGAAACCTACATCCAAACATGGATTGAATAAAGGAGAAGAAGAAGAAGAAGATCGATGATTGCACACGTATGGTGCATGTATATTTCATGAAAGATAAATTAAATGTTTTGGAAATTTTTAAAGACTTTAAAATGAAAGTTGAAAATAAATTTGAAAAAAAAATTAAAATTATTAGAACTGACAATGGTACAGAATATTGTAATTTTAATTTTGATAAATACTTATCCCATTGTGGAATAACTCATCAAACTACAACTCCTTACACACCTGAGCACAACGGTCTAGCTGAGCGAATGAACCGTACTTTAGTGGAGCGGGCAAGGTGTATGATATTTTATGCTAATTTAGAGAAACGTATATGGGCCGAAGCAATAGCCACTGCTGCATATATAGTAAATCGTTCACCAACTAAAGTTTTAGGGGATAAAACACCTTATGAGATATTGACGGGTAAAAAACCTAATCTGTCTCATATGAGAATATTTGGTTGTAATGCTATGGTCCATATTCCTAAGGAGAAACGTCAAAAATGGGACAAGAAATCAAATAAGATGATCTTGGTGGGGTATTGTGATAACACAAAGGGATATCGTCTAATGAATTCGAAAACTAATAAAGTGTTAAAGAGCAGAGATGTCATTTTCTTTGAAAATGTTAATAATAATAATAATGATAAACCATCATTGTGTAAAAATGGTGTTTCAATTGAATCATCTGTCAATGAAAATGCTTCAGTTAGTAACAGTTCAGAGGGTAACTTGAAATCTGAGACAATAGTCGCTCATCCTCATTCGAGTGATAAGTCTAGAGAAGACACTGACAACTTAAGTGAGTGTGAAACTGATGCAGATGATATTGATGAGCCATATCGTCCTCCTAAGCGTGTTCTAAATTTACAAGATACTTGTAAAAGCATGACATTGAGACCGCGTATTAGAGAAAATCAAGAAGTTAATAAACAGAGTTTATTTTGTTTATTTACCAGTTTAAGTGACCCACATGCCAAAGAATGGAGAATAGCTGTGGATCAAGAGTACAATTCTTTGATAAAAAATCATACTTGATGCTCGCGTAAACAACAAACTGTAGCTTTGTCAACAGCCGAAGCTGAGTATATGTCTATGTCTTCTGCAGCGCAAGAAGCTCTATGGCTGAAACAGTTACAGAACGAACTTGGGCAACAGCAGATTCCCTTTATTATATTTAGCGACAATCAAAGTGCTATAAAACTATCTAAAAACGATTGTTATTTACCTAGGTCAAAACATATAGATATAAGATATCATTTTCTTAAAGATCATGTGAATAACTCGGAGATAAAATTTTCTTATGTTAAAAGTAGTGAAATGACTGCAGATATTTTAACTAAGGGAACAACTGCTGATAAACATTTATATTGTGTACAAAAAATGGGTTTGCGTTCAAGAGGTGGATGTTAGTAATTGAACGCAAATGTTTTGTAGTTATTAGTAACCGTTTATTTATTTTGACTACCAGTTCAGTTGTTATTATATAATAGAATGGATGTACATTTTATGCATTAAATAAACTTAAATATTTGTACTAAATATTCTTTAAATTCGTCAACTTCTTACACCCAGCCATCATCGAATCATTTTTATCGTTTAATAGAACCAATTGATTTGGAAAACAAGTTTCACAGCCGTGAAAATAGCATCCATTAAACTGTTACACGGTGCTGGTTGCTTCATAATAACCGTCTAGTAAAATGCCTTCTTTCAGACGTTCCTCCCGACCTGAAATGCCATGTTTAATAGTGATATTTGTACTGTATTCAAGTCAACAAAGCCATTTAAGTGCAATTTCCGATTGCTTATCGCAACCTCTATAACCCCGCGCTGGTACACGGAAAAAATAAAACTCGACTGGTTATAGTTGTGCACACGAATTATATTTCTCGTGCTTTTACACTTTATTTTAAGTTCACTTAATAAAGACTCTTCGTGAAATATACTTATTTATTTATCTGGTATTACAGATACTTAATCACTAACTTAATGAATATCTTTAAGTGACTTAATGAATAACTATATTCAATAGAAGAATCACGAGGAACTAAAATCTCCTTCTGTAGTTTGAATTTTTTCGCAGATGCACTAAAACTACTTTCATCTGTCTCTACTGTTTTACGATTCAATACATTTTATTCTTTTTTTTGGGCGTGATAGGTGCACTTTTTTATTTGCTCTGTCTTTTCTTCTACACTTACGTGGCATTTTGATTAAGATTTTAAGTCAATTTAACTGAATTAAAAACGCAAAAACTGAGAACAGGAAGTTAAAACTGAACACACGACTGTACAACGTGACAGAACTATTTGAAATGATGTTCACTTATTTCGTACAAGAAATGACTAGATTTAGTCTTCAATGATATATATATATATATATATATCCGCTTTATAGCGTTCTTCTACGCCCTGCGGTTCCCATCTGCCATCGCCTTCTATCGTTACAGTCGTTAGGTGTTAGATTTCTTTCTGACATGGCTTTTTCAATGCCACTTATCCACGTAGTCCTTGGTCTTCCTCTCTTTCTGTTTTCTCTTGGTGACCACTGTATAACCTGTTTCGGCAATCTTTCCTCTCCCATTCTTTGTACGTGTCCATACCAACATAATTGTTTTTGTTTGATGTCTTCTGTTATTGAACTTTTGATGTCCATGATCTCTTTTATTCTTTCGTTTCTAACTCTATCTAAGCGTGATATCCCCGTTGATCGCCGCCAGAAGTCCATTTCTAATGCATGTAATTTGTTTTCTGTATTTTTATTTATTTGCCACGCTTCGCATCCGTATAGCGTTATGCTCCTAAACACTGAATTATATATTTGTTTCTTTCTTTCTTTCGTTACGCGTCTGCTCCATAAAACAGAGTTTAAGCATCCGATTACTTTTCTTCCTTTTGCTATTCGGCATTCAACTTCCTTCTCAGTTCTTCCACTGTTAATTATTTTAGTGCCCAGGTAGGTGTATTCTTCACATGCTTTAATTCTCTTTCCATCATTCAGTATTAGGTCTTCAGGCGGTGCACCGACACATAGGTAGTTGGTCTTGTTGAAGTTGACTTTTAATCCCCATTTATCGTATTCGTCTAATAGCTTCCTGCTCATATACTCCAAATCCTCCCTATCCTGCGCCACCACCACCTGGTCGTCTGCAAAGTGAAGTGTGTATAGAGTTGTGTCATCATTTAGTTGGATTCCCATTCCCCGGCATTTGTTTCTCCATTGTTGTAGAGTATAGTTGAGGTATATATTAAATAAAGTTGGTGATATCGAGCAACCTTGCCTAAGGCCCTTCGTCACCTCAAACGTATTCGATATTTTGTTGCCGATTTTACTCTAGATACTGATTTACTGTACAATTGTTTTATGGCCTGGATTACAGTACTATTTATTGTGGATTTTTCTAGTATTTGCCATAGTTTACGGATGGGTACATTGTCATAGGCTTTGGTTAGATCTACGAACATCAAATGAACTTCTCTGCCTGTTGCCAGTTTTTTTTCTATTATTTGTGTTATACAGAAGATATTATCCATGCAGGAACGACCTGCTCTAAATCCTGCTTGCTGTTCAATTTCCGAGGTATTGTAATCTTCTTCTATGAAATACTTCAATATTTTCCCATATATTCGGCTAAATGTACTGGTTACAGTTATGCATCTATAGTTCTCGCATTTATTCTTTTGTCCTTTTTTATGGATTGGTGTTATCCATCCTATTTTCCAGTTTTCGGGGACACAATCTCCATTTAAATACCTTTCGAAAAGATATGCTAGCATTTTGTTTAATTTTTTCGAATTGCATTTCAGTAGTTCGGCTGGTATACCTTCTGGCCCAGGTGCTTTTTTGTTTTTCATGTTATTTACTGCCTTTTCTACTAATTTTGTAGACACCGTGATTGGTTGGCCTTCTATTTGATATGGAACTGGTGATTGTACTAAGTATTCTTGTCTATCTTCTGTTAATTCTTTTTTGTAGTGATCCTCCCATGCCTTTATGCTAATTAATGGTAATGTTGTCCTTTGCGTGTTTTCATTTCTTAATGTTTTTATAAATTTCCACGCTTCAGATGATCTTGTTCCTCCTAAATACATTTCAATCTCTGAGCATTTCTTTTCCCAACTTCTGTTCTTTTCTTCCAAGATCATTCTTTTAAATATTGCTAGCTCCGCTTATAATTTTCTCTGTCTTGTTGTGACTTTGACGAGATCCAGTTTTATATAATTTTTGTTTAAGGTCTTTCTGGTTTTCCAGTTCGTCATTCCATGTTATGTTATTTTGTTTCTTTTTTATCAGTTTCCATTTTTCCTAACGCTTCCTCTGCTGCTCCTGTAATAGCTGTTATAATATGTTGGTAAAGATCATCTGTATTGTCAGGTTTGTAGGCTTCATCAAGTTTTTGTTCTAATCTCTTCTTGTACAGTTCTCGTATGCTTTCTTGTTCCAGTAGCTCTATTTTATATTTTGTTGCATTTATTTGTTTCTCTGTATCGCTGGGTTTGCCCAGTTTGTCTTTATATTGTAGTTGGTTGGAATTGCTATTTTGCGTTCACCAAATAGTGATCAGAACCACATTCTTTTCCCTGAATACTCTGGTATCTTGAGCTGTCAGCTTTGTTTCTTGTTTAATGATAATATAATCTATTATTGATCGGAGTTGTCGTGTATCCTGGTGCCAAGTATATTTGTGGATGTCTTTGTGATTGAAGAACCCATTCAAAATTTTTAACTTATAGTCCTCACACAACTGTATAAGCCTTTGTCCATTGTCATTTACTGTATCCTCTCCAAAACTTCCGACTACATGATTTTTCAATTTTCTTCCGGTTCTTCCGTTCATATCACCCATCATTATTATTTCTCTTTGGTCTCCTAAGGAACTTATAGCGTCATTTAATGTTGTAAAATGATTATCTTTATCTAAAATGGGAGCGTCTTCACTTAGCCCGTACACTCCGATTATAGTTAGTCTATTTCCTTTGTGGTTTATATTTACAGTTACAATATTCTCATTTACAGATTCCCATTGTGATATTTTATTTTTATATTTTTTATTTATTAATATTGATACCCTCTGCGAGAGCGTTCATATTTGGGTACTCCACTGAAAATGTGTATAAAATTCCCTACTTCTTCTATTCCTTTACCCTTTCTCTTTGTTTCTGTTAGGACCACTACATCTGCTTTCATTCGCTCTAGTTCTTTAGCAATGTCCTCCAGTTTTCCTCTCATTCCACGAATATTCCATGTTCCAAAATTCATAACCTTTTCGCGCATATTTTGTCGTTTCAAGTTTCCGTCCGAGTTCCGAGGCTTGGCTTTGGGATTTTTTGCGTTTTTTACAGTTTTGCGAGTACAGGGTGGCAGGCCCATATGCCTCAACCCTCCTCCTTTATCCGGGCTTGGGACCGGCAACAGCACTCACTAAGCTACTCAATCCACCTAGTGAAATGCTGCAGGCGGAGTTCTTCAATGATAATATACACATTTCAGAAAAGGTAATTAACACCTAAGAATACAAAGAAAGAAAAGAGCTGCTACTCCGGTCTCTAATCCATCTACCTTCTAATACTCCCAGACGTCTTTACAAATATGCGTATATCTCGGAAAATACTTATCGGATCAATTTGAAATTTTCAGGAAATATTGTCGGTTAAATATACATTCCAGAAATGCAAAAAAAATTGATTTTTTAAAAATTCTAACTGCGTATAACCCCTTAAACCAGAAATGAATATCGTCGTTGAATACAGGTAACTTAGGAGTAGTTGCAGAATTTGAGGTACATTTTGTATGTTGGTTATCTGATGTTGCAGCTGTAAAATCATCTGCTGCAAATCCGCAACTTCGGACGATATGGGCGAGCTTCCGAGATCGCTATCTATCTCGGCTTTCGACATCACGTCGGGGTCACCAATGTGGATAACAAAATAAAACAATTTTTTATAAAATTAATATTGTTGAAAAGGATTTTATAACGCCAAGGAGTGGCTTAAAATGATTTTCAAAGACTAATAGGCATTCTTCCATTTTGAATTGGAAATTTTTATTTTAAATTTTTTGTTTAAACGTTTGATTTTACAATTTTACGGGTTGAGGTCAGATTATGGGCCACTAAGAACCGATTTGTTCTGTCAATAATCTTAAATCAATGCTAATCGTTACCGTTTAAATCCACAGGAGGCAATTTGTATGGGATTAAGACGAATTAGCAGCATATCTTTGTAATTTGGCCATCTTATTCCTTAATTTTTGTGGGGCCCTGCCATTAAAAAGGTCCTAAACATAACTGCCACCTCCTGTTTTTGTGGTTTTATGATTTTGAATTGATCTTTTCCGGAGGACTCTTAGTATTGTATTGGCTTCCTTTGAACTTAGATTATCGTAAAATTTAATATCGGCTGCTTCAAGGGCCCTTTCAAAATCCACCTCCTTTTTCTTGGTTTGATGAAAGGTTTTTAGGGACGTCTGATTAAACCGTCCTCAATTTGGAAAATTCATTTGAAATATTTAACCTTCACTTTGGCTGCTGCCAATCCCGCTGAAAATCGGATCCGTTTGGAGGAGAAAAGGTTTAGCCGGGAAAAAGAACACTTCTAATTCTTTTATATTCTCAACAGAATTTCTCGATCAAACCTTTGAAAATTCTTGGCGACGACTGGTTTTTAGAAGTAAATGGCACTCCTTCATGCCCAAAGATAATTCTTTGAATGGCTGGAATTTAACCTTGGCATTGTTAAAACTTGGTCAATTTTACTGAACACAAAAAAATAACCCAAATATTCAAGAAAAAACCAATAATGTGACGGCGCGGAATTTAAAAATGACTATTGCAGTAGAAATGGAACATAACCTAAAATACCGTATCTGCGCAACAGTTAACTATTAATAATATTTTCCAACATCAAACTGTACAATATACTAAAATTTGAAGTAAAGGCAATTGAAAAGTTATGCGTAAAAACGGTTTCGCACTCATTGGGCGCTATGATATATATATGGGTAATTCCATGTGAAACCGGCCACCCTATGCTCTCCACTTTTTTTACAACTGAAAAAAATATGTACGCGTGACCAAACGAAAGTTTAGAGACTCTACTTTTTAATGTTCATTGGCCCCTGAACAGAAAATCAACTGCGCATGTGGAGATGTAGAAAAGAGCGCCGTAACCCACTGAAAATTTCATTTTTTCTTGATATTTCGTCACAAGAAACAAAAATTTTATTCTGAAAACATCAAGATCGTATATATTATGTCAAAACACATAAATTATGTCTCTTATAATTTTTGCCAAAACGTCTTAGATTTTCAACAAATGAAAGTCAAAAAATTTTCATATTTTCAATATTTGCGACACTATTACTCGCATATAACGACTGATAATCAAAATTTTACAAAGACAAAAATTGTTTATTTTTTACATTAGAATACAAGTATGTACAGTAAAATCTGTTTTTGTACGGTGGATAGGGACCGCATAAAAGAAATCGTACAAACAAAATTCGGAAATTTTATAAATACTTACATATAATAAACCACTTTGTACGATATACTACCTAAAAAATTTTTTATGCGGTGTATAGGGACCGTATAAAAAAAGTCGCACTTAAAAATACATCAATTATTTACGAAATAGATGATAAAATGCTTTCAATTAAATTAAATAATTAAATTAGACCTGGAAAAATTATAAGAACATTTAATTTTTCATTGTACATATACATGGAGAAGTTTTCAAGTTCTAGATTAAATAGTTCGCTGCTACTCGTCGTAATCTAACACGCGCTTATTCTTGCGATAAATTGGTCCAAAATCGCTTTCTTCGCTTGATTTTTTTTTTGTTACCATAAAGTTAGTGCCAACGCCGCTGAGATTCATATACCGCATAAAAATAAATCGCACAAAAAAAATTGTATAAAAATAAAATCGCACAAAACAGAGCGCACAAAAAAAATTCGCATAAAAAAGAACCGCACAAAATTTTAGGAATTGACAAGTTCTCCTTACAGAGCTAAATACGCGCTTTGATAAATAATGAATGAGATGTTTTAATAGAAAATGTTGTTTTCTTTGAATTTTTCAAACTGTATAGTCTGACTTGTTCTATATTTTTCTGTTAAATTTTGTAGATCATTGCAGAAAAAAAACATTTCGGATGTATTGATAAGAGATTATTTCCAACCAATTTGCAAACATTTAGAGTAATTGTGCTAAAGATTGCGCATTTTTCTCTACGGGAGGAACTGGTCGATTTCTAAATCGTCATTAAGAAGCGTAGGATTAAAGTACTTGTATTCTAATGTAAAAAATAAACAATTTTTGTCTTTGTAAAATTTTCATTATCAGTTATATGCGAGTAATAGTGTCGCAAATATTGAAAATATGAAAATTTTTTGACCTTCATTTGTCGAAATAACTTGCGAATCCAAGTAGAACCCCCTAATAAAAAGAAAAACATCCTGCAATGTACAAGATGCCAACTGTATGGGCACTCCAAATCGTACTGTACAAGACCTTTCAAATGTGTGAAATGCGGGGGCAATCACAATTCTACAGCATGCCAAAAACCCAAAAATACTCCGGCAAAATGCGCCCTTTGTGAAGGTAACCACACAGCAAACTATAAAGGCTGTTCTGTCTTTAGGGAACTACAAAATGTTAGAGGTAAACCAGTTGCTGCTAATCGTCAAATTCAAGAAAACTTTAAGACGCAACCTTTAAACAACTCTCAGCAAGGCATAAATCCGCTGTTAGTCCCCAAAATCATCAATCTAACCTAGAAATTCAGCTCAGCACCTTTTTAACCGAATTTAAATCAATGTTTACTCAACTCATTAATCAAAATAGCATGATCTTGAGCATGCTATCTTCTGTGATAACCAAAATACCTAAATAATGATTCTTTCTTCTATTCGTATTGCTTCGTGGAATTCAAACGGCTTAGTCAATCACAAAGCCGAATTAATTAATTTTTTACAGTTTAATAGGATTGATATCGCATTTATTTCAGAAACGCATTTCACCGAAAGAACAGTTTTTCGAATACCACAATATACGGTTTATTTCTCTAACCATCCAGATAGGACAGCTCATGGCGGTGCTGCTGTAATCATCCGAAACAGCTCATGGCGGTGCTGCTGTAATCATCCGAAACATCATCTCCCATTATGAAATCCCTCCACATCTAACAAATAAAATACAATCAACAATAGTTCATGTTAATTCGCATTTATGGCCATTTAATATAGCTGCTATATATAGCCCACCCAGGCATATGATATCAACCGATAAATATGAAACTCTTTTTGAGGACTTGGGTAACAAATTTGTAATAGGAGGTGACTGGAACGCAAAGCACACTGAGTGGGGATCAAGATTAACTACCACCAAGGGTAGGAATCCATTGAGAGCCATTGAGAATCAAAATTGCTTATATCTTTCTACTGGTGAGCCAACTTATTGGCCAACGAATCCTAATAATGTGCCTGATCTAATTGACTTCTTTGTTCTCAAAGGTATTTCAACTAATTACTTGAATGTTACATCTAACTGGGATCTGGCATCTGACCATACCCCTATTATTGCTACACTTAGTACTCACATCATTAGTCGACCTGAAATGCCTAGGCTTTCATCAACTAGAACAAACTGGAACGCCTTTTGTGAACATATCAACGACAATTTGAATCATGATATTAACCTTAAAAGTCCGGACGATGTTGATGTCGCAACGAACCACTTCACATGTATAATACAGGAGGCAGCTCGGAAATCCACCCCGATGACAAGACGTGATAAATATGCCACTACTAACGTACCCCTCTACATTCGTGAACTTGTATTAGAGAAAAGACGGGCCAGATGTGCATGGCAAAGAAGTCGAAATTTTTTAGATAGGCATACTTACAATAGACTTGCAAGACAGTTAAAATCCGCTTTACAAGATATCAGAAATTCAACTTTTGAGTCCTACATCACGACATTAGCAAAAGAAGATAATTCTATTTGGAAAGCTACGAAAAATTAAAAAACCAATTATCCACATCCCTCCGCTTAGAAAACAAGATGGAAGCTGGGCAAGAACTGAAGAAGAGAAAGCTACAATATTTGCTGAACATCTTTCAACCGTTTTTTGTTCACCACTCGCCCAGAACAACCACGCAGATCAAGAAATTGAGAATTTTTTAAATAGCCTGTGCCCAATGGAATTTCCAATAAAACCTTTTTCTCTGACTGAAGTTAAACGTGAAATCTTTAAATGTAAAAATTATAAAGCGCCTGGGTTCGATCTAATTACTCCTCTGATTCTTAAACAACTTACTAAAAAAGCTATTACGCTGTTAACCGCTATTTATAATAGCATTCTTAGGTTAGCATATTTTCCAGTGACCTGGAAATTCGCTCAAATAATAATGGTCCATAAACCTGGTAAACCACTGCAAGATGTTGCATCTTATCGGCCCATTAGCTTACTCCCAAACTTGTCTAAAATTTTTGAAAAACTCTTTGTGAAAAGACTTGTCAATGCAGTAGAATTGAGTGAAATTATTCCAGCTCACCAGTTTGGTTTCCGTGAGAACCACTCAACAACTCAGCAATCCCATAGAATTGTAAACAAAATTCTTAAAGGTCTCGAAGAAAGAAAACTATGTACAGTTGCTTTTCTTGATATACAGCAAGCCTTCGACCGGGTATGGCACACGGGGTTATTATATAAATTAAAAGTTATCCTACCTACACCCTACTACCTATTTCTAAAATCCTATTTGACTGAGCGCTACTTTCAAGCAAAATTCAATACTGAGACTTCGGCATATCACCCCATTAAATCGGGGTACCTCAAGGTAGCGTGCTGGGGCCCCTTTTGTATGTAATTTTTACTGCCGATATTCCAACATCAAATTATACCAGCATCGCCACTTTTGCGGACGATACTGCAGTTATTTCCGTACACGAGAATCCTCAAGTTGCCTCCAACAACCTGCAACACCATCTTCACCTCCTGGAAGTCTGGCTTAGTAAATGGCGAATATCCGTCAATCAACACAAATCTGCCCAAGTGACTTTCACCAACCGTCAAATTGAGTGTCCAGTAGTAGTACTCCACGGCGTCTGCCTTCCGGTCAAAAATGAAATAATATACCTTGGAGTAACTCTAGATCGTAAACTCACCTGGAAAAGCCCATATATTAAAAAAGAAGACGCAAATTAACCTTAAGTTACGGCAAATGTACTGGCTGATAGGCAGGAAGTTGAAGCTTACTCTTGACAATAAAATTCTCCTCTACAAATGCATTATCAAACCTATTTGGACTTATGGAATACAGCTTTGGGGATGTACAAAACCCTCTAACACCAAAATAATACAAAGATTACAGTCTAAAATACTGAGAATTTTTAATGCTCCTTGGTGCGTAAGCAATAAAACTCTTCATGACGACTCAGCTATTCCATACGTAGAAGACGAAATACGCAGACTAACCAATAGGTACTTGAATAACCTTACTGGTCATCCTAACACAGAAGTTGATGCTCTAAATACTCCCACGAATGTACTCAGAAGACTGAAGAGACATTGGCCTACAGATGTAGACCGATAATAATAATATTATTGTTAATTTTTAGTTTTATTTTTGCTATGTTACTTCTCAAATTACGATTTTAATTTCTAATTTTAATTGTAATGTTTTCGGAGTGTAGTCAATGGACTACTTCTCCCTTCACTTGTTGCTTCCATCACATTTTCTTATTGCTCTCCGGAGCAGATTGTAAATGTCAATATACAATAAAAAAAAATTAAAAAAAAAAAGTGAGGTTAGTTCTGAAACTATACGTAGTTTTAACGTTTACATACAATTTTTTGTTTTCTAAGGGAGTAGAGATTAAAGTTATAACGAAATTATGTCGGCACCTTTTTTTTTTTTTTTGTAGGCCTGTGTTATCTTCGGTTATAGATGCTCGTCCTTTAGAAATTGCTTCAGGATTTTTTATAGTTAATTTTGGATGTCTCTTCAGAAATAAATCAAACTATTTTTTTCCAGGCTTATTATCAATGAAACTATTGGACCTGGGTGCTTCTGGAAGTACATTTTGAACGGCTTTTGTCATTTCATCAGGATGCATAGGAAATCCAAGTTTGGCCTTGTGTAAGATCCATTTTTCAATGCGATTTTCTCTTCGGCTATTAAATTAGTCGTTGGGCCTTTTTTACATTCCTCAGGAGTTCTACCCGTGCATTTCGAATGCAGAGTAGATTTTGGAATATCATATTTCTTTGCTGTTACCGTTATACTATTGCCATCGCTGATATCTTTTAATGCTTTTTTCAAACTCTCTGGCGAATAAGAATGCATTTATAAAGAAAAAAAATTAATTCATATTTATAAAAATTTTTAACAAATAAAATTAGAGAAAAAAAGTAAGAAAATTCACCATGTAAAACAATGTCCATCTATTGGGTAGAGGTTAGAAATGTGTCACCAATAGATAAACAGTCAATATTCTTATTTTTTTTCGATTTTATTGTTTATTAACTATATGTATAGCTTTTTTAGTGAAATATAAGTTTAACTAAATGTACATACCTTAGTTTTTTTTATATTTTCAACAATTATAGCAATTAACGTCCACCGGCTATCTGTCACATGCTCACTAGTGGTGGCGCTCTCTAAGCAAAAATTTGAGATGTGAAATTTAAAAAAAAATTTATATAAAAAGACTATCTTGAAGACTGACGTAGTTTTTATTTTCAGTATTAAATTGTTTTAGAGGTCATCTTAACAAGCTACAATGTGATTTCATTCATAAGATATGTATCTTTGTTAGAATTTAAGATATTTGTCCTTGAAAATACTCAAAGTTACAATAAATCATATTTTTTCCTACGAAATTGTGTTTTTAATCAGTACTCTGCCATTCTCGTCACTCCTTTAGCAATCAAATTGGAAAAAATGCAAATAACTCTCAAAATATTTAAAAAACTGACTGGCCCGGCATAGGATAGTATATTGATGAGATAACCTGTTTAGTTCCCGCCACAATTGTTATTACTTTATTGATATATTTTTGGAGGTCGCTGTGATTTCTAGCGTACCTGGTGGACCTGCGAGTCCGATTAGACATTAGCATACACTTAAGCTAAGCGGCAAGATTGTTTTAGAATTAAGTTTGTAATTTGAGTTTCGGGTCCACTATAAATAAATTGTGATTTGCATTTTATACATAATTTTTGGTGCATTCGAGCCGAATTGCAAGAGCAGCGCTGAGAAGCAGAAGTTAAAAATAAAAACCTAAGGTCAGTCTAGCCCATGCTAAGGTCAAAAAGGGACATAATATTGTAAGAACCTGTATGAATTTGGGGAAATTTGGGGGAGAGTCTGGGGAAGTATGAACAGTTGGGAGCGAAAGAGCGGCAGTAGTGGAGTGAGCGGAAGGGGGGATCAGTGTGTGGAGAAAGCGAGAAGGTGGAGGTTAAGTTAAGGGAGAATTGTATTGTTGTGAAAGGAAGTTGTAGAAGATAGAGTTTAGTTTAGATAATAAAGAAAGCAAAGAAAAATAGTTAGTTTGAAGAAGCTAACATAAATCAGAAGTGGGATGACCTAGAAATCGGCGGATAAAAAGTGAATGCCACGTGTTGGCGAGGGAAGAAAAGTGTGTTTGTTAGACGGTGCAGAAATCTCAGGAGACCGTGTGGTCGCTAAAATCTTATAGTAAGGTGAGCGAAGTCTTTTACTTTTACTTTTATTTTTTTTTTAATTTTGTGGACACGAGGCGGAGTGTGACCGGTGAAAAAGCGTACAGTTTTAAGGGAGCGGGAATATTTGGGTTTTCTTTTGTCTTATTGCAAGGTTTTGCAAAGTGCGTGTGCGGGAAAATGGATGCGGATGCGATAACTGCGATGGTGGCGCGTTTGGGTGAAATCGTGGACCAAAATCGTATGCTGATGGAAAAGATGGCGGCGCCTTAAACGGTGGTTGCCCCACCACCAACCAACACCTTTCAAACTCCCCCGATTACAGCGTTTGACGGCAGAGGGAGCAGCGCGGAGGCCCGGAGGTGGATGGATGATTTTATAACCACGGCGACGCTACAAAGATGGGCGCCCAGCTATATGCTGCACGTAGTCACTTCTCAGTTGACCGGGAGCGCGGCTACGTGGTACAGCCACCGTAAGCCGATCCAGAAAACCTTTGAAGAATTTAAGGAAGATTTTGAATCCGTATTTGTAGGTACTTTGTCTATGCGGGAGAAGTGGCGGGCCGCGGAGAATCGTATGCAGACACCTGACGAGCCAACGCGAGTTTATTTCTACGATAAATTATTTTTATGCGAGCAATTGGGGTTGAGATTTGACGAACTGAAGGAGATGGTAGTTATCGGACTGAATTCTCGTGACTTGTGCGCTCAATTGACAACGATAAAACACAACGATGCGGACAGTTTGTATAAAGACCTTGTTGCATGTGAACGTATCGAATTAGCCCGTTCAACGATGAAAGGGCGCGGCCAAGATCAAACGCCACGTGGTGCGGGGACTCAAGTCGGACATAACCCAACTCTGCAAATGCCAATCCTTGTTTTAAGACGGAGTCAGAGGAACGAGTAGTGTCAAAGTGCTACAACTGCAACCGTCCGGGACATTTATCGAGAGAGTGCCGAGCGCCGCGACGGCTGGTGTGTTATTCGTGTCAGGGTGAGGGGCATATACAACGGGATTGTCCACAGAAGACAAATACATGGTGTGCGGGCACGCGACGTGAAGATAGAATGCAGAATGAGACGATTTTCGAAAAGGACGTAATTATTAACAGTTCTATTAAACTCAGGGGATTTGTTGATACGGTAAGTTCAGCTTGTTTAGTGAGATTGTCTGAGGTTGTACAAGGGGGACTGCATTTTAAGGGGCGAGACTACCCAATTTTTGGAATCGGAGCGGGAGTACGAGGGTCGGCGCGGACACTGGGGGAAATCGAGGATGCTATTCTTACGATTGACGACGTGAAAGGGGACCCGGTGAAGTTAATTGTAATGGAGGACCGAGCTTTACCATACCCCCTCATTGTTGGACGTACGTGGTGTGACCAGAACGATATCTCTTACACCAAAAGGGCGGGAAAACTTTAATTCCATCAGGGAGATCCAATACCGTTCGAAGGCGTGGCCGTGGAAGGGGAAAAGGCAATGTACATAAGCATAACCTCTTCAGTAGTTAGCACTCTTCTTTCCCCCTGGTTGACGCTTGACGATGTGAACATAGGAGGTGAAGCCAGCCAGCAGGAGAGAGAAGAATTAGTGGGCCTGTTGAACGAGTACCGGGATGTTGTTGCCACCAAGCTCGGAGAGGTAACCACTACTAATTTGCTAAAAATGGACATTGTTGAGAAATCTGACAGTGTCCCCGTGAATGCTCGACCGTATAGAGCCTCGCCAACGGAAAGAGGGAAGATAGCAGAAATTATCAAGGAATGGAAGGAGCAGGGAATAGTTAGAGATACCCAGTCGGAGTACGCAAGCCCAGTACTTCTCGTGAAGAAGAAGACAGGCGAGTCAAGGTTGGTCGTGGATTTCAGGCGCTTGAATAACCAAACGGTGCCGCAGACCTTCCCGATGGCGAGAATCGAGGATCAACTGTCCCGATTAAGTGGAGCCAAGATTTTTACCACCCTGGATCTAGCACATGGCTTCCTTCAAGTACCGCTTACTGAAGACGCCTGCAGGAAGACGGCATTTGTCACTCCAGATTGGAAGGGGGAGTTTACCAGAATGGTGTTCGGCCTTACCAATGCACCGTACGTGTTCGCCAGGCTGATGGAGATGGCCTTGGGACCGCTGAGAAATACAATAGCGATGTGCTACATGGATGATATGATTGTGCCGGCGAAGAACTGGGAAGAGATGTTGCAACGACTACGACGCGTGTTAGAGGCATTGCGAACCGCAAACCTGTCGCTCCAGGGAGCAAAATGTCACTTTGGTCAGGCGGAAGTCAATTTTCTCGGATACCGGATCAGCGGAGAGGGGATGAAGCCGGGAACGACAAAGGTAAAGGCAATAGAAGAATTTCCCACACCGAAAGATTCACACCAGGTCCGAAGATTCTTGGGTTTGGTTGGATTTTTCAGACACTTTGTCAGAAACTTCGCGAAGAGATCAGCCCCGTTGACCGACCTGACAAAAAAGAAGAACAACTTTAGATGGACGGACAAAGAAGAGACAGCATTCAATCGGTTGAAGGAGGATCTAACCCGCCAGCCGGTGCTGAAACTTTTTGATCCGGGAGCTTATACGGAACTACACACAGACGCGTGCTCGGATGGTTTGGCAGGAGTATTGCTTCAGAAAGGGGAGGATGACAAGTTACACTTAGTCCGTTGTGTGAGCAAAAGAACGAATGAAGCCGAAAGGAATTACCACTCCAGTAAATTGGAATTGATGGCGATCGTATGGAGTCTAGAAAGATTTCGGGAATGGGTGTTGGGTCGGAAGATCGTCGTAGTGACCGACTGCCAGTGTTTGGTTTATTTGAATACCAACAAGACGAAGACACCACAAATAGCCAGATGGAGCCTGATGTTGCAGGACTATGACGTGAATATTAAACACCGATCAGGAGTGAAGATGGCGCACGTGGATGCCTTAAGTAGATCGCCAGTGGAGTCGAGCAGTGACACTTGGACGGAATTATTAGAGGGACGAGTGGAAGCGTTTGAGCCGACGGTAACAACCGAAGTTCAAGAACCACGGCAAATGGTGTTTATGACCTTAACGGAGGAAGAGTATGTGATGTCCATTCAAAACGCAGACGCGAAAACAAGAGAAATGCTGAAGCTACTGCAGAAACCGGAGGAAGAAAGAAGTTGCGAGGAAGCCCGGGTAATTCAAGATTACGTATTCAAAGACGCCTGCCTTTACAAACAAGTGTGCGGCGAGATGAAGTATGTGGTGCCCAAACACATGCGGAAGGCGATAGTAGTTCAGTTTCACGACGGAATGGGACACTTTGGAACGGACCGAACCGTTCAGCTTATAAAAGATCGATACTGGTTTTCAGGACTCAAGAGATATGTAAGGGCCCACATCAACCGTTGTGCGACCTGCATTCTCACGAAGATTCCAGGAGGACGCCGACCAGGCTTTTTACATCCAATCCAAACGGGGTCGCGACCGTTTGAGACCATTCACATCGACCATTTGGGTCCGTTTATAAGAAGCAAGAGGGGAATGAAATATATATTGTTGGTTGTGGACGATTTGACAAAATTTACGAAGGTGATTCCCACCGAGAGTACCAGAGCCGAAGAGGTCGTCCGCACGATGGCTGAAGTTGTTCGTGAAAACGGGTTACCGGGACGAGTAATATGTGACAGAGGAACGTGCTTCACATCCAGCATTTTTACGGAATATTGCAAACGAGAGGGGATAACAATTGTCTTGAACAGTACCCGTCACCCAAGAGCAAATGGGCAAGTCGAGCGAGCGAATAGGACAATACTACCTGTAATTCAGTCAAAAATCGAAATTGGTGAGGAAGACACATGGGACGAGAACCTGGGAGATGTACAGATGAACTTGAATGCCGCCCACAACAAAACCACTGGGAAGAGCCCTTATGAACTACTATACGGTTACCAACCACAGTTTTCAAATGGCGCTCTGAGACGCCTCACGAGAGAGACGGAAAGGTATAGAGCCCCAAACGAGCTACGAGAGGAAGCGAGAGAGAGGATCGGGGTAGCCCAAGCAAAGTGGAAGGAGTACCACGACAAGAGACGATGTGAACCACCTAAATATGACGTTGGGGAAGTAGTTTTCATGCGACGAGCCCCAGCTACGCCGGGAGAACCACCAAAACTTCAACCCAAGTACCGTGGACCGCTGGTGGTAGTGGAAATCTTACCGTCCGACACGTATAGAGTGTGCCGACTACAAGATTCAGGAGAAGGGCGTGTTTTTACCACGACAGCACATGTCACACTGTTGAAAGGTTTCGCACGTGAAGGGAGAGAAGAGGAAACGGAGTCGGATGCAGAGGAAGATTCGAACGTGACCGATGGGGTCGACGACGAGATGAATCCAAATTCGGATGACTTACCGCTACCGGACGACGCTGATGACGAAGAGAAGGAAACAGACGACGATGCAGAAGAAGAAGAAGCGCCGATGGAAACCCAGGCGAGCACCAGTGCAGTAGAACGACCGAGACGACAACGAATCCAGCCGAAATATCTACACGAATATGTCTCGACGAACCGCAAAGCGATGAATGAGTGACAATGGGAGCAAATGGAATGAATGGAGAATGAACGGTGTGAATGGAAAAAGGGGAGGATGGGCCAATCGAGGGCGAGTGGGTTTGTCAGGATGGTCGAGTGTAAGAACCTGTATGAATTTGGGGAAATTTGGGGGAGAGTCTGGGGGAGTATGAACAGTTGGGAGCGAAAGAGCGGCAGTAGTGGAGTGAGCGGAAGGGGGGATCAGTGTGTGGAGAAAGCGAGAAGGTGGAGGTTAAGTTAAGGGAGAATTGTATTGTTGTGAGAGGAAGTTGTAGAAGATAGAGTTTAGTTTAGATAATAAAGAAAGCAAAGAAAAATAGTTAGTTTGAAGAAGAAGCTAACAATATTTTTTTCTTTTATAATAATAAAAAAACAATTTAAATCAAAATTTTTGATATATTTTTTAATATAGTTTTTTTTACGTTCCTCGCGATAATAATATTTTGTCGTTATGGAAAAACAATTATATTCTTTAGTAATGAAACGAGGCTCATTAAAGGGTCAGTTGACTAGATTTGAACAATTTCTAAAAAATGTGAGCGATTCCTCCGAACAGGTGGCAGAATTAGAAAGGCGTTTACAAAAAATTGAGTCTGTTTGGGATGATTTCAAATCAGTACAATTTAAAATCGGTGCTAGATTCTAACGAAGATCGTACCAATGAGTAGGAAGAATTTGAGAATAATTATTTTAGGATAACTGCAATGGCAGATCAGTACATAGCTGTTCAACGAGAGAAAAAACAGGCTACATAGGTGAAGTGTCAAACATTACCTATAACATCTACAGTAGATACATTAACGGGTAACAGCATATTAAATATTCAACTTCCCGATATTAATCTTCCAGAGTTCACTGGCAACTACGATAAATGGGTATTTCATGATACTTTCAATGCATTGATACACGAAAATACACAATTAACCATCATACATAAGTTTTACTATTTGCAAGCTTCATTAAAGGGTAATGGCTCTCAAAGTACAAATAATGGAGAAATTACAGATGCAAACTATCCAGTAGCTTGGAATCTGTTAAAAGAGCGATATCAGAATAAAAAAATTATAATTCATAGCCATATGAAAAATATATTTGAGTTACCTAACGTTGTGAAGGAAAAAGATAATCATTCTAATCCCGTAAAACTTTTTAATTACAAGCAAAATTACGGAGAGTGTGCCACAGATTTCGATTGACTGTGAATCGTTAGAGATACCCGGTGAATTACCTTTAGCGGACCCAGAATTTTATATTCCAGGTCCAGTGGGTATACTTTTGGGTGCTGTATTTTTTGGCATTTGCTGCGCCCCGGTCAAATAAAAATAAATAAGTATAAGCCAATTATGCTTAAAAATGATGTTTGCAAAATAGGACAAAAATTGCCCAACTTTTATATATCCACCCTTATTAAGACTGCTATTTCTTCGTAGTTGGCGTTAATAAAACATATATAGTTTAAATTGCTAAATCTTCAAAACAGTACTTATTGACGGAAGGTCAAATTTTTGGCGGAGTTTATTTCATAAAATCATAAGATTTTAAATCCTTAGTTGTAATCTTTTTAAAACTTGGTTTTTGCAATTTCCCTAATAGCTGTTCCAATAACGGTCATAGGTGAATTAAAATTACCAAAATCAGTAAACATTAGGTAAGTTTAAATATTAACTTCGTTTACTTCAAATTATCAATACGATAAATGGTATTCATCGATTTAATCTTGAAACAAAATACATTTAAATCATATAAGTTTTTTTTTGCAATTATTACAGGAATGTCTAATACAAATAATTAGATTTAATTGCAATTCAGTAGTTGGAATTTTAAAACGATTAAATAAAAATTTAATTTAACATATGAAAAATATTTGGTTACCTAACGTTTGAAGGAAAAGATAATCATTCAACCCATAAAACTTTTTAATTATAAGAAAATTTGAGAGGTAATCCAAAATTTATTGACTGAATCGTTAAGATAGTGAATTATTACGTACCAAATTTATATTCCAGGTCCAGGGTATACTTTTGGGTGCTGGATTTTTGGCATTTGGTGCGCCCCTGGTCAAATAATAATAAATAAGTTAAGCCAAATTTTTTAAAATGATGTTTGCAAAATAGGACAAAAATTGCCCAACTTTTATATATCCACCCTTATTAAGACTGCTATTTCTTTTGGTGAGGTTGGCTTCATCTGAACACCAGCTATCGGTTGGTGGGTTTAAATGTGCCTGACCGTAATATTTGCAAAACAAGGACTTGATGGCTCTAAGAGGTAAAGGTTTTTTCCATTTCCATTTTTCTTCATCTGTGTTATATATTATACCATGTGATGTTGTGGAGGGTATCTCTTGTGGTTGTCTTACACTCTTTCTAGTGGTTTTCCATAACCCCGGATCCCCTGGCTCATAGGTGTTAATAGACTTTTGGTAGTTTTCAATTCTATATTTTTCCATTTCTCGTGTTATTCGGTGAGATAAGTTGTTAACCAAGATTTTAGTTGACGGATTTCTTGTGCGTTGCCAATTTCTTCGGAGCTGACTTTTTAAATTTATTAAATTGATTAGGTGTGAAGGTGGGATTCTAGTGTTCCTGGATGTTTTTTAATTCGTGGCAAAGTTTTTCTTAAGCATGATGTTATTTCGGTGATTGTTTCTTCAATTTCAATTGCATTTTGGTCGTTTAATATCATATTTTTGAATGTTTCGAAATTAACGCTTTTAGAATTTTTGTAGTTTAATGTAAGTCCTTTGACTTTACTTATAAAACCGTAGTTATTTAAACATTAGAAAATATTTTAAGAGCATAAGTTTTCGGACCTCTGTTTACGTATTCCATAAGCTTATCGCCTGCTTTTATTGCGTCAGTTAAAACGCCTAAAAAATCTCCGATAGGGGGTACCCACTCACCGGACTCTCGTGTAAATATAAACGCATCGGTGTCAAAATATAAAACTCTTCTATCTAAAATTTCAAGGTATTTGTACAATTCTAAGCTAGCGTGTGCCGTAGTATAAGCCGCTTTCACTACGTTGACTGTATTTATTATCTTTATCCCAATTTAGAATAATTGTTTCATTGTCAATTAACGTTAAAGAATGTGAAACCATAGACCGATCAGTTAGTTTTTGTAAAAGTTCTTCTGGTTCCGTGATAATTGTCGTTTGCATGCGGTTTTCTCGTTGCGCAGAGTTTCCTCAGAAACTGTTTAAACATAATTTCTGTAATGTTCTGTTTTTTTAATGTAGCACCTTCTTTCTCAAAATACTCTTTAATGTACTTCTCTCGCGAATCTTCAGCGACACATTTTGTACGGCATCCGCTAGATTCCTGTTTTATTTTTAAAAATTTGTCGACATATTTAGAAAATAAGCCCCTCAATTTAGATTGTGAAGTATATTGAGTTACATTGTACTCCCATATTTCGTATGTCTTAATTTTTATGTTCTTAATTTTGTAACCAATGGAGATCATCATCATCATCATCATATGCCTATATATTATAGCAAACGCGATAAATGAATGAAGCGGCTTCGATAGATTTGCTTAATCACCCGCGATATACTTCTATCTCACGCGCGCGACCGTGAGATATTGAGTAAGCGTAGATATCCCAATAATCTTTTAACACACAGCTAACTGGAGTTTTCTATCTACATTACCTTGAAATAACTCTATCGCCAAGGCCCAGATACTTCTCGAAGCTTCCGAATAGATTAAGCAACACATATAAACTCCGAAACACTTCATCACTTTAGTTACGACCGAGTCTAAGTCAACAGTTGTACGTGAGTGTCAATGTTCTTAACTCCGCTCGGTGAATTTACAAGGTAAGCGCTATCGCTATCGGTATAGATGTAAACAACATACGAGTGTCAATCGTTTAAATAAATATACGAGTTTAAATAAATTAGTTAATGTATTAGAACCGTAAGTTAATTAGTTAGTAAATAAATAATTGTTAAGTGCTAGTGATTAAGTTATTGGTAAAGGAGACTTTGTTAATTATTTTGTTTTAATAAATCGTAACTGTAAAATAAGTGGCCAACTGTGTGTTATTATTCACAACCCGAGTACGAACCGCTTTTGCTCTCGTTGGATACTGGATTTAGATTGGGAAATCAGTTACAATATTGCTTATTTGTTCTAAAAAATATGTTACTATTAATTAGATGCTTTAAAATTAAGTGGGTGGATGTGCTTGATGTTTCGTTTATCGTTGTCGATCTGCAACTGTTCTTCTACCTAAGTTTTTATTTTAGTTTCTTACCCGGGGTGAAAGTGCTCCTTTGTTAAAAAAGACATTAAGTCTTAAGAAATAGATGAGACTACAATTGAGATCGAGGTTGGGAATTTAGAAAGTGAACATTTAGTTAAACCCCCGTTGAGGGTAGAAAATAAATAGAAGAGTTGAGTTATTTGAAAGTAATAAAAGTTTGTAGATAGAAAGGATGATTGATAGTTGACGTTAAAAAGTTAGGATGGTTTTAAGAATTGTTAATGGGCGACAGTCGGAACACTCTCCCGGGTTGAACTATTGCGTTCAACATTTGGAATTGTTAATTCTAAAAATAATTAATATATACATCTTAATTCTAAGCTAATACTATTAATCATTGTCCTGGTGCTAGTCTTTTTACGTTTCGAATAATTTCACCATTTGCCGTCTTGATTTTGGCTGTTCTGATCACCTTATCACTACCTTCGTATACTTCGATAATTCCACCAAGGCGCCACTGGAAGGAAGGTAAATTGTCGTCGCGCACATGAACTACTACACCTGGCCTCAAGAAATGCTCTCCTTTGGTCCAGTTGTGTCGAATATTGAGTTCCTGTAGATACTCCCTTTGCCACCTGTTCCAGAATTCTTGTTTCTTCTTGTTGATTTGTTCCCATTGGGATAGTCGATTCGAAGAAACGTCTAAGAGATCTGGATCTGGCAAGCTCAATAATGGCTCACTAATAAGAAAATGTGCGGGTGTAAGAGGGCTAGGATCGTTAGGATCGGAGGATAAGTCTGTTATAGGTCGAGAATTAAGAATGGCTTCGATTTCGGTTGTTAAGGTTTTGAATTCTTCAAACGTAAAGAGTTCGTTACCCATTACTCGAATTAGGTGGTACTTAAAAGATTTTACCGCGGCCTCCCAAATTCCTCCAATGTGAGGAGATTGTGGGGGAATAAAATTCCATGTTATTTCTCTTTGCGTTAAGTAATCGTGTACGATTTGATTGTGTTGTTTTGAGGATAATAATTCAATAATTGTTTTTAACTCATTTTTTGCCCCTACAGAGTTAGTGGCATTGTCTGAATATATTAAAGTACAATGTCCTCTTCTGGAGATGAATCTTCGTAAAGCTTCTAAAAAGCCTTCGGTGGTGAGGTCACTTACAACTTCGATGTGCACCGCTTTGGTTGAGAGACATATAAATATCGCTATATAAATTTTGATTTTAATTTTGTTGCCAAATTTCTTCTTTTATAAAAAAAGGTCCGCAATAATCTACCCCTGTATTGGTAAAGGGTCATGTCATTGTGGTACGCACTTTCGGTAAATTGCCCATGATGTAATCGACAGGTAGTGGATTGATTCTTGTACATCTTAGGCATTTGCGTACAATTTTTTGTACTTGGCTTTTTCCGTCAATTGGCCAGAAATTTAGACATAAGTTATTTAGTGTGAGTCGGATACCGCTGTGTAAGTTCTTAAGATGTTCCCTTACAATCAGTAGTTCTGTTATTCTATGATTTTTAGGTAACAATATAGGGTGGCGTTGATTATAAATTAAATTGGAATTTTGAAGTCTACCCCCAACTCTTAAAATTCCATTGTTATCTAAAAATGGTTGTAGGCACAGCAATTTGCTCTTGTTTGGTAAGGATAATCCTTTTGTTAAACGTGATATTTCGATTGTAAATGTTTGTTGTTGAACTAGTTTGATTATTGTGTTGTTCGCATATGCAAGTTCTTTATTGGTAATAAATCCTTTGTTTGTTTTATTTCTCTTCATACTCAAACAAAAGGCAATTATTCTTTGTAATTTATTAAAAGATGAATATCGATAAAGGATGGTGTCGTCAAAGGTTGTAGTTAGTAAGCATGTTGTTTTTTTTAATTCGGGTAATTCAGCGTTAAAAAGTGTAGGTTTCTTGCGCCACTTTTCTTCGTTATCTGTTAACCATGGTGGTCCCTTTTTCCATATAGTTGTTGAGTCAAGATTTTCAGGAAATATGCCTCGTGACAACAAATCGGCTGGGTTGTCATGTGTACGGATGTGCCTCCAGTCTGAAGCATTAGTTTTAGATTGGATCTCTGAGACCCGGTTGGCAATAAAGGTCTTGAGGAGATCGGGTGATTTGTTAATCCAATGGAAAACAATCATCGAATCAGTCCAAAAGATTGCTTGATCGATAGGTGTGTCGATGGATGATTTGACAGTATTGTATAAGTTGGCAAGAAGTAGAGCAGCACATAATTCTAATTTGGGAATGGTTTGAATAATTTTGAGTGGAGCAACTCTGGATTTTGCACAAAGTAAATTTACTTGAACCTCTCCGTTAACATTTATTGATCTTAAATATATGCAAGCCCCGTATGCCTTCTCGCTAGCATCGCAGAAACCGTGTAGTTGAATGTTGATTGTTTGGTCGTATAATACCTGTCTTTCAAACGATATTTTGTTGAGAGCAGGTAATTGTTGCACAAATTTATTCCAAGTGGTATGAATGTCTAACGGTAACGATTCATCCCAATCTAATTTTAACTTCCATATTTCATGCATTAACAGTTTTATAGTAACGATAACTGGGTTTAGTAAACCTAATGGGTCAAATATTTTAGCAATTTCCGAAAATATATATCTCTTTATAATCGATGATGTTGTTGAAACGGGATTGATAGTGTATACTATTCTATCATGCTGTGAATCCCAGTACATTCCTAATGTTTTTAATGTAAGATTGTTTTTGTCTTGTAATTGTTTATTTATGCTACAGTCTGGCAACCCTTCTAGAACTTGAGGTGAGTTAGACGCACATTGTCTAAGGTTGAATCCACCGGCTTTAAGAAAGCCGATGACTTCGTCTCTTAAGGCAATCGCTTCTTGTATAGTTTGGGCGCCGTCTATAAAATCGTCTACGTAAAGGCGTTTCTTAAAACTAGCAGCCGCTCTAGGATATCGTTGCTTCTCGTCTTCTGATAATTGATGAATAGTTCTAATGGCCAAGAATGAAGCTGATGCAAGTCCAAATGTGTCAGTTGTTAATTGATATGTGGAAATAGTACCTTTTACTTCTCTCCACTAGATGCGCAAATATTTTGGTCTTCTTCTCTTATAAGAACTTGTCGAAACATTTTTTTCTATATCCCCGGTTATTAAATAATTTGGGATTCGGAACCAGAGTATATGTATAAGAAAAGAGTTCGTCCTGGATGGTTGGTCCTACCCTTAAGGTATCGTTTAGAGATAACCCTGTACTGGATGCGGCAGACCCATCAAAAACCACTCTTACTTTTGTTGTGTGACTTGAATGTTTAAAGACCGCATGATGTGGCAAAAAAAACCGTCCTTTGGCTCTCCCTCAACCTTTATCATATGTTCTAATTTTTGATACTCGTTAATGATATCGTTGTATTGTTGTTGTAAGACTTTGTCTGCATGTAATCTTTTCTCAAGGCTTAGCAATCGTTTCATTGCCATTTCGCGTGAAAAACCGAGATCTTGTTTTTTGTTATTAAATGGAAGCGCGACTTCGTATCTCCCGTTTGATTTTCTAATGTCGTTTTTCAGATCGGTCAAGTTACATTTCGATATTCTATTGCTTAATCCGACAACAGTTCCTCCTATTACCCAACCAGCCAAAGTTTTTTGCAAGTATAGTTCATGCTGTGCATCTTGCGATCATTTTATTTGTCCGACGCAAAGTATAGAACCTAATAAAAGGTCTATTGGTGCCGGTTTATGAAATTCTGTGTCTGCTAGTTTGATATTAGGTGGTAAATTGATAAGTTTTCTGTCGATTAATTGATCAGGAATTGTCGTTATTGCTGGGATTGTTAGAAACTTGATAGTTTTTTGATATTTGTTGTTACGAGAGTAAATAGTTGTAGTAACCGAATGAGTGGTTGTTGTTGTTAGTCCGTTTAATGCACCAACGGGTACGTGGTAATTGATTTTTGGTAATTGCAGTGCGGATGTCAGTCTGTCAGAGATAAAATTGGTCGAAGATCCAGTGTCGATAATTGCACGGCAATACACTTTAGTATTGTCTTTGTCGTAGATATAAAATGTCGCAGTCGGTATGATATTGTCGGAAGATATATTAAAAGAAAAAGATTTAGTTATGCCCGAGTGTAGTCATTGTCCTTGATTAACCGCTTCTGGCTCTTGCGTGGGGTGTAAATATGTATGATGTTTTTGATCACAGATTTTGCAATTACCTCCCTTGCAAGTGTCATATAAATAGCCTTTACCTAAGCAGTTGTTACACAATTCAGCATTCCTTGCCAGCTCCGTCCTTTGTTTAATTGATGATTGTATGAATTTATTGCATTTGTAAATGGAGTGTGCTTCTTTACAAATGGTACAAGGATATGTATTACTACTGATGTTAGATATATTTGTTGATGTTTGTGAATTGTTGATAGATTGTGCAGCTTGCGGTTGAACTAGGGACGTGGATTTCGGAATAATTGTTGGTTTCTTTGTTTTGTGGGTTGTACGTGGGTGTGAATGCTCTGTATTTTTCTTATTGACTTGCTTTTGATTCTGAGTTGGTGTGTGTCTCGGGGTTAAAAATTCCGAACAATTGCTGCGCTTTTCTAGGAAACTTAGTAAAGATGTATACAAAGGCATTTTGTTATCGTTTAAGGTGGATTCCCAATGAAATTTAGTATTTTCATTAATTTTGGTTAAAAGAAGATATACAATAAAACTATTGCATTGTTCGATAGGTTCTTTTAATGATTGAAGCGCTCTTAAATGTTGCCTAAAAGTATCCACAAGTTCGTTCAATCCTTCCGACGTGTCTCTTAATAGTTTTGGATAATTATGTAATATAGACCAGTGCTTTAGAATCGTTTTGCGGACATCTTCGAATTTGTCCTTTAACACGTTCCCGCCGGCATGTACCACTAGTGGTACATTGAGAACTGTCCCATGGGACGGCTTGTACCATTAGTGGTACATGCAAAATTGTCTCATCGGGCGGCATGTACCATTAATGGTACATAAAAAGAAATCAATTTATAAGTGTATTTTTGGCTAACAGAAAGAAAAAAGTTTGCAAATACAGTGAATTAAAACTATTTAAGCGCTTAAACGTAAACATATATTTAGTATTATATAATAATTGTTGGTCATTTCATTAAAAAAAGCTATTTATTTTCATGAGTATTTTTGAAACAAGGTAAAGCACAAAGGTGGTTGATTTTCACAAACACCACAAAATGTTGTCACTCTTTTAGCTTTTTTCGCAGCTAAAGATGCTCCCATTTCTTCAGATAATTTTTTATAACATTCCTTACAACGTTTGCGTGTGTTTTTTGCTGGGCCCACAAATTTTTCAATAAAATGTTTCTTGTCCGTAGTTATTGTTATTCGCGGAGTTTCTTCATCTGTTAATAATTGATTCCCTGAATTTTAATATATGTACTCATTTTTCGAGTACCCCATTGGTTGTGTATGTAATACGCGTTTACAACCGCTGTAGCGCAAATCAGTTCAATAATAATTTTTTTGTACCATTTTATAGTTTTTTTCTTAGACTACTATAATAGGATGACATGGTCATAAGTGGGATTCGTGTAGGTTCAGAGAAGCAAAATGTTATAATTGCGGAAAAAAAGGGCATATAGCAACGACGTGTAGGCAAAGAAGAAAACATTTTTTGGAAATGGTGGAAAAAGACGAAGATATGAGTACCAATGCTCGCATTAATAAAATTAATGAAATTGTAAAAATAATAATCCTAATGTTTCTACCCACTGAAAAACAAATTAAAAGTACAGCCAATTTTTATATATTACAACTATAAGGGTCGTGAATTTAATAATCCCTTCCTGGGTACGAAAGGCTTTTATACCCATCTCCTTACTATTTGTTTTGCTAAAAGGGCATGGACTTCTTTCGTACCCAGAATCGGTACAATCAATCTTATATTAATTACATCAGCAATAACATAAAAAAGGACGTATAATGGCCTTATATGAATGGCGCTCTTTGAAGGGCTTAATAGAAACAACTTAGGTTTATAACAATATACGTTACAGCAATTACGTCAAAAGGCACGTATAATGGCCTTATATGAATGGCGCTGTTTGAAGGGCTTAAATAAAAAAAATTAGGTTCCCAAGAATTATTTGATAACAACACGGATTCCTTCCTCTTGTTCCCTTGGTTCCCAGAAAATGAAGTAATTAGCCCGACTGGCTGGCACCAGAAGCAGAACAAAAGAAAGTAGACACGGTGTTCGACAAAAAAAAATTATTGCTCACACGGCCCATCCTGAACCATAATTCGTTCTCGAATTATTTCCATTGTTTACCTTAAAAGAGACATCCTTAAAGAATCTTGACTTATTTTAAATCCCTGTGGTTCAATAATACACTCAAGCCGTTTGCGTTGACACACTGATCAAAATTTCTTATTTGTTCTGAGAATGGTATCAGAGATGCTGCCTGATAACCCAAAAACATACAGAGATGCTGCCTGTGGTTCTAAACAAAAGCTTTATGATTTCCAGAGAAGCTGCCCGGACAACCTGAGTTTACAGAGTCACTGCCTGTAACTGATAAGCTTACAGAGACACCGCCTATAGCTCCTGAACACACAGAGACGCTGCCTGTTGTTCAAAACTTTACATATTTATTTGATTATTTTTTTTCAATATATATTTTTTTTAAATTGTCTACTATTAGTTACAATTTCTAATCGTTCTTACTGTATACCTTTTTATAACTCGGGTTCCTCCGAGAATTCTCCAGGCCATACTCGAACCATATCCCTGGCGATAACCTTTTTCCTGTTGGTAGTAAGATTTTTTGCTTCTATTCGGTCATTGGGCAATAACGTTATGATTTCACATGGACCTTCGTATTTTCTGTCCAGTTTGCCCTAATGTGAATTTCCTGAGGGATAGTAGATGAAATCTCCAACACTTATTATTTTATTTGTTCGTCTTTTCTTATCAAATAAATATTTAGAATGATCAGCTTGCTTTTGTATTCACTCGTATGCCAGTTTTCGATCCAAATTGTGCGCACACAATTCTTAATGATATCGTCGTCGGTGTGTTCTCCGGCCGTAGCCACCTCGTCAATCTGTATGAAATCTTCAAAGCTCGGCGTTGGCGTACTGGTTTCGTGAAACACAAGCTTGGTCCATTCCTCATTGCTGGGTTCAACTTCAACATAATTTTCCTCTGGCAGAAAGTCCTATTTAGCTGTCTGATCCAAAACCCAGCTTTCTTGAAGCAGTTTTTGACAGTAACGTCACTTATTGTGTACCATGCTCTCCTTGCAAATTTCATGACTAGAAGTGCATTAATCGCAGGGCTATTGTTTTCTTTCAGGCACGTAGGAGTATGTTTAACAACTTCTCTGCGATAAAAGCGTTTCAATGTGTGTATGATGCCTTGATCTAATGGTTGAAGTTTACTAGTGGTATTAACAGGCAATAACATGACTCTCACGTTTGCAAGTGTTGGTAAGTCCGTATGCGCAGCACAGTTGTCAATGAAATTTAAGAATGGCTCATAAATAGCAGATGTTAAATATTCGCTCGACTGTCGCTTATAGAGGTACAGTCAAGCAGCAGTCTCAGTTATAGAGGTCCACGAGGGAAATATAGAAGTTTCTGTTTCTCACTTATAGAGGTTTTGGAGGGTTAAAATGACGGGACCTGACAATTACTCTCACTTATAGAGGTTTCTCACTTATCCAGTTCTCTTTACTAATTTTACTATAACTTAATTGTATAAAACTTTGTCGTACGTATTCTTATTGCACTCAAACCGCTTCGCACAAAACAAACAAGAAATTGTGACAATGACACTGACATTGTTGACATTTGAGGTTAGGTTGCGCTCAGAAATGCTTAAAATGAGTGCTTAAGTGATGTGGCGCTGGCGAGTGGCGACATCGATTCAGCACCAATCAATAAATTTCGTTTAATGAAAAAATATTTCAAAATTTTTCAAAATCCCAAAGAAATCAAATCATACGAAATAAAATAAAAGTAAAAAAAAAGTAAAGTATAGAGTACAATTACCTGAAATAACGTATAATACTTTACTATAAAGTACGGGTGGCAGTATTTGTTTGAAATGTCATTCTTGGATAATTGTTTTCGAAGGGTTGTCTTGGGAAAATGTTTTGATTAATTGATTTTGAAAAGCTGGGTTGAAATTATGGTCTAAATTCGGAATAATTTGGATTAAAATTAGTTGTATGATTTTGTGTATAATTTGTTGGTTGAATTCGTGTATTTCTGTAATTTGTCTTTATCGGTTGGGCAAAGCTTTCGTTTTGAATTATAGGATAATTTGAATTATGCCTTGTTAAGGATGGTAATTAAAATGTTGCAAATTTTGATTTCTATTAGCAGTAAAATAAGCAAAATTTTCCTCTTCGGTGGTATATGGTAAGTCAAAGCTTGTTCTATTATTTCGGGGTTTCGAAGTCTTACAACCAATTGCACGTGGTATGGTAAGCCACTTATGAAAGTTATTAAAGCAAAATCATCGTAGTGCTTAATTTTAATTAATTTTTCCGGAACAGGTATATTTGAAAGGTAAATGAAGTAGGCCACACATTGGAAGCAGGTGTGCTAAAACCTATACCTGCTTGTGTGGCTATCATCCTGCCTCCACCTGCTTCAATTTTCAAGTTAGCCACACTTACGGTTTTCGAGATATTTCAAAAAGAAATTCTGTGGCCAACTTCTGACTTGGCCACACTTTGGAAGCAGGTTTCATAAAACCTATACCTGCTTGTGTGGCTATGTTTCCACATTATCCTGCTTCAAACCGCAAGTCAGCCACCCTTACCGTTTCGGGAATATTCGACAATTACTTTTGTGGCCAACTTCTGACTTGGCCACACATTGGAAGCAGGTTTCATAAAACTTATACCTGCTTGTGTGGCTATGCTTCCACATCACCCTGCTTTGCATTTTAATACAGCAACACTTATTATTCTTTAAATAATTTAAAAAATGTAATTTTAATTTTTTTAAATATTTTAAAAAACATAAGTACGTACTATGAGCACAGGATAAAAGTTACCTATTCTTGAGGGTTTAACTCCTCGTTAAGACAAATCAAGTCAGAGTGTTTATCATAATAAGATATGGTGGGTTGGTCTTACAATTATTATACAGTGTTTCTTTATCAGTCACGTTTTATTACCAATTAAAATCTTAAGAAAATAAAATAAAGCCGGATCGTATGTCATAACTGAACTGCTTACATCGAAGATTTGGAGTATTTTAACTTAGTAAAATCTCGACTGCGTGCTTCATATTAAATAATGAGGTCATACAATTTTGTATTTTAAAGTTACCACATCTTTATCTATGGATGTATACAGCTTTTCAAATAATTCTTTACACCTATTTAGACATATTAAAATTTGATTTTGGTAAAATCTAAATTAATTAAATTACCAAACATTAATTATAAATGTTGAAACTAGGTGGTAAAAATGCATGACTTATTGCTATCTTCTAAAAACAATAAGAATAATACTACATAGGTAGTATGTATTCATTATATTCACAAGGACAAACTCATGTAAGGTGAATCACACATTTTGTTAGGAGTAAGGGTCGACACATCTGTATACGGAGCATTAAAATCTGTGATTCGAATTTTGCTGATAGGTTGTTTTTTCGGTACATGTTAAATAAAAAACAATTGTTTTTTTTTTAATTACGTAGCATTTGTTCTTTGTCTCACAAATATCATTTAAAAGTAAATATGGTATTTGCCAAAAATTATAACATATTTAACATAACATATAACATATTTTTTTTAACTATAATTTAAAATATGAATAAGTTTCTTTTTCAATGTTGCATAATTTAAGATGATATTTATCAAAAACAGAGAAAACAATATATTTCGTACTAATCTAGATAACTGCAGACACATCATGTTCAACTCGAATTATTTAGAACAGCGTATAAAAAAGAGGCTGTCATTGGGATTTGAACCCCAAAATACGTTTCATTTAGACCACTGCTTTAATCTTTAGAGCAAGGGGGTCTTATCATGATGACCGAATATTATTTTTTATTTTATTTAGCGAACACGTCTTAGATAATTTGAAATTACAAGCGTTCATTCTTTATAACATCGTGCAAAAACAATACCTTATCGAGAAACTAAAATTGTAAATACTATAAAGACCTAAAATACTACATAAGCAGTTTCTAGTCATTGTAGAATGAAAGAGCAATTTGATTGAATTCTATATTTTCACAATCTCCTAATACTGTAAACATACGGGCTGGTTGTATTTTGTTTTCATATCTTAAGTGGTTGATAAATAAACATTTCTACAATTACTTCGGAAAAATAAACTTTAATAATAAAACACCGTTAATAATTTTAAGGCCAACCTACCATATTTTAATGTGATAAACTCTTGACTTGATTTGTCTTAAGGAGGAGTTAAATCCTCAAGAATAGGTAACTTTTATCCTGCGTTCATAGTACGTCATTTTTCTAAAATTAGTAGGGGAACCTGTTGAACCTCGGCCAGTTTTTTAGTTATATATTTTTTATTGTAATTTGACGTACCGTACACAAACCGTAGTAGCATATATTGAAAGGTCTATTATTTGAGTAGCCACCACAAAATATCAGCAATGTCTATTTCATACATACATGTGTTTAAGACGTTTAAAAAATGGTTAATTAGGCCAGGTACAACACACCCTATGTACTTCAGCCAGTACGACGATGTACCGGTATAATACTTTACTATAAAGTACGGGTGGCAGTATTTGTTTGAAATGTCATTCTTGGATAATTGTTTTCGAAGGGTTGTCTTGGGAAAATGTTTTGATTAATTGATTTTGAAAAGCTGGGTTGAAATTATGGTCTAAATTCGGAATAATTTGGATTAAAATTAGTTGTATGATTTTGTGTATAATTTGTTGGTTGAATTCGTGTATTTCTGTAATTTGTCTTTATCGGTTGGGCAAAGCTTTCGTTTTGAATTATAGGATAATTTGAATTATGCCTTGGTTAAGGATGGTAATTAAAATGTTGCAAATTTTGATTTCTATTAGCAGTAAAATAAGCAAAATTTTCCTCTTCGGTGGTATATGGTAAGTCAAAGCTTGTTCTATTATTTCGGGGTTTCGAAGTCTTACAACCAATTGCACGTGGTATGGTAAGCCACTTATGAAAGTTATTAAAGCAAAATCATCGTAGTGCTTAATTTTAATTAATTTTTCCGGAACAGGTATATTTGAAAGGTAAATGAAGTAGGCCACACATTGGAAGCAGGTGTGCTAAAACCTATACCTGCTTGTGTGGCTATCATCCTGCCTCCACCTGCTTCAATTTTCAAGTTAGCCACACTTACGGTTTTCGAGATATTTCAAAAAGAAATTCTGTGGCCAACTTCTGACTTGGCCACACTTTGGAAGCAGGTTTCATAAAACCTATACCTGCTTGTGTGGCTATGTTTCCACATTATCCTGCTTCAAACCGCAAGTCAGCCACCCTTACCGTTTCGGGAATATTCGACAATTACTTTTGTGGCCAACTTCTGACTTGGCCACACATTGGAAGCAGGTTTCATAAAACTTATACCTGCTTGTGTGGCTATGCTTCCACATCACCCTGCTTTGCATTTTAATACAGCAACACTTATTATTCTTTAAATAATTTAAAAAATGTAATTTTAATTTTTTTAAATATTTTAAAAAACATAAGTACGTACTATGAGCACAGGATAAAAGTTACCTATTCTTGAGGGTTTAACTCCTCGTTAAGACAAATCAAGTCAGAGTGTTTATCATAATAAGATATGGTGGGTTGGTCTTACAATTATTATACAGTGTTTCTTTATCAGTCACGTTTTATTACCAATTAAAATCTTAAGAAAATAAAATAAAGCCGGATCGTATGTCATAACTGAACTGCTTACATCGAAGATTTGGAGTATTTTAACTTAGTAAAATCTCGACTGCGTGCTTCATATTAAATAATGAGGTCATACAATTTTGTATTTTAAAGTTACCACATCTTTATCTATGGATGTATACAGCTTTTCAAATAATTCTTTACACCTATTTAGACATATTAAAATTTGATTTTGGTAAAATCTAAATTAATTAAATTACCAAACATTAATTATAAATGTTGAAACTAGGTGGTAAAAATGCATGACTTATTGCTATCTTCTAAAAACAATAAGAATAATACTACATAGGTAGTATGTATTCATTATATTCACAAGGACAAACTCATGTAAGGTGAATCACACATTTTGTTAGGAGTAAGGGTCGACACATCTGTATACGGAGCATTAAAATCTGTGATTCGAATTTTGCTGATAGGTTGTTTTTTCGGTACATGTTAAATAAAAAACAATTGTTTTTTTTTTAATTACGTAGCATTTGTTCTTTGTCTCACAAATATCATTTAAAAGTAAATATGGTATTTGCCAAAAATTATAACATATTTAACATAACATATAACATATTTTTTTTAACTATAATTTAAAATATGAATAAGTTTCTTTTTCAATGTTGCATAATTTAAGATGATATTTATCAAAAACAGAGAAAACAATATATTTCGTACTAATCTAGATAACTGCAGACACATCATGTTCAACTCGAATTATTTAGAACAGCGTATAAAAAAGAGGCTGTCATTGGGATTTGAACCCCAAAATACGTTTCATTTAGACCACTGCTTTAATCTTTAGAGCAAGGGGGTCTTATCATGATGACCGAATATTATTTTTTATTTTATTTAGCGAACACGTCTTAGATAATTTGAAATTACAAGCGTTCATTCTTTATAACATCGTGCAAAAACAATACCTTATCGAGAAACTAAAATTGTAAATACTATAAAGACCTAAAATACTACATAAGCAGTTTCTAGTCATTGTAGAATGAAAGAGCAATTTGATTGAATTCTATATTTTCACAATCTCCTAATACTGTAAACATACGGGCTGGTTGTATTTTGTTTTCATATCTTAAGTGGTTGATAAATAAACATTTCTACAATTACTTCGGAAAAATAAACTTTAATAATAAAACACCGTTAATAATTTTAAGGCCAACCTACCATATTTTAATGTGATAAACTCTTGACTTGATTTGTCTTAAGGAGGAGTTAAATCCTCAAGAATAGGTAACTTTTATCCTGCGTTCATAGTACGTCATTTTTCTAAAATTAGTATATGTAATACAAATTAATTAATTTACAATTTACATTTAGTACAAAATATAATTAATTCGTATGTTTTTATTTTGACTATTAACGTACTTAAATTTAGTACTTATGATTAAACTGAATTATAATGGACTCTATATGGTTTCTGTGAAAATTTTTCTTCTATTGTACTCGTTAATATATAATTAATTTCTTTTACTTTGATAGTTAACTCAAGTTTTGTATACATAGCTATATTCATATATTTTTTAACATATATTTTAAAAATGTAAATTCATACAGGAGTAATTAATACACCTAACGTGTTGTCAGCGCATAAAACCTAATAAAATAATTATCTCGAACAATATAAACCAGAATAAGCTAAAGCAAGGTCAATGTCTGTTTCGATGTCTTGTTTAAATTCGTATCGGTATCTTTAATGCCGATAAAAATTTCGCGTTGCTCAGGATTTGTTATTAAAGTTTCATATTACACGTTAAATAAAGAAAAAGTATTAACAGTTTTATATTGTGGCGTTGTTGCCAAATGTATTATAAACTAAATAATATTTGATTGGTGTACAATTTTTACGTTAACTTATCATTTTAGAATTTTGTTACCTTCGGTCTATCGATACGAATAACATTATTTTTTAATTTAATGTAGAATATCGGCTGCTTAAATTTTAATACTCATTATTAGCCCGACTAACTTTTTATCTATCATTACTATTTTTGCTAATTTTGTAGTGTTAAGTTTATTAAAAACCATTGGCTTACAACGTAGATTTCAAATTATTCTGTTAATAACGAGAATTAAAAATTATACCTCGTTAGAATAGTTTTTTTAGACAACTTATTTTTTATACTTTTACTTTCACTTAAATTTGCATAATATTATCAGTATTTATCTATTATTTTAACAAAATTTAAATGATTCATGTTATAATTTTAAAATAATTATACATATGTATATGTATGTATACATATATATTTTGTTGTTGCCTATAATAAATAAAAATGTTAACTGATTTTGTACATTTTTGCTCAATGAAAATGCCAGTCGATGGAAAGATTAAAACTACATTTAGATAGGTATGTATTTAATTTTTGAACAAAGATGAACTGTTACCAACAAATCTGTGAATGCCGACAATAAGTTTATTATAACACTATCAAGTGTCATATAAAATTAAGTTGGCGCTTTAAAAAATCTTACCTTTTTATCATCGTTTCGCCCGCATCTTTTAAGCATATGTATTATATTTAATAAAACAATAAAGCAATTTCTAAATTTAATTAATTTCAATTATAGATACTAATTTCGGAAAAATGACGCACGTACTTATGTTTTTAAAATATTTAAAAAAATTTAAAAATTTCGTTTTTAATATTATTTAAAGAATAATAAGTGTTGCTGTATTAAAATGCAAAGCAGGATGATGTGGAAGCATAGCCACACAAGCAGGTATAAGTTTTATGAAACCTGCTTCCAATGTGTGGCCAAGTCAGAAGTTGGCCACAAAAGTTATTGTCGAATATTTCTGAAACGGTAAGTGTGGCCGACTTGCGGTTTGAAGCAGGATAATGTGGAAACATAGCCACACAAGCAGGTATAGGTTTTATAAAACCTGCTTCCAAAGTGTGGCCAAGTCAGAAGTTGGCCACAGAATTTCTTTTTGAAATATCTCGAAAACCGTAAGTGTGGCTAACTTGAAAATTGAAGCAGGTGGAGGCAGGATAATAGCCACACAAGCAGGTATGGGTTTTAACACAACTGCTTCCAATGTGTGGCCTACTTCATTTACCCATATTTGAAGCATTTAATTTAAAAAATAATATACTTCGTGCATCTTCAATTCGCATGCCAAATTCTAGGGGGGTCATTCCTGAATGGTTTTATTACAATTAAATCTTAAATCAAGCAATCGATATTTCTTTGATCTGAAAAGGTCAAAATCAAGCTATCTTAAAGCGCGCTACAGACAGGCGATCAAGTCCGCCAACTTGATCACAGACCGGTTGGTAGATATCACTACAGATGTTAAAATCTACTCAAGAGATATTGTAGTGCTAATTAATAGGATTTGAGACAGTAAGCTTTGGGGGTTGTGAAGTAAACAAATTAATAAACAAATAATAATTTTTAGATAGATGTTAAAATATTCTGCTAAATAAACTTGTTTATAATTTTTTAAAATATTGAGATAATAAACGTTAATTACAATTGGTAACCCCGGGGGAGCAATGTAGTGATAATTAATAGAATTTGAGACAGTAAGCTTTGGGAGTTTTGAAGTAAACAAATTAATAAATACAATAATAATTTTTAGATAGATGTTAAAATATTCTGCTAATTAAACTTAATTATAATTTAATAAAATATTGAGATAATAAACGTTAATTACAATATCTGCAGAGACATCATTTGAGTTTGACTTCCGTGGGAGTGACGTCGTAGTTTTAGAAATAATGAGTACAGAAGAAGTTTTTTTGTTAAGTCTAATTATAAACAAATGTACAGACAAGGATGAGGAAAGTTTGTGTTTAAAAAACAGTAAAAGAAAATGGACGAAGATTTGGTAACGTGATCGAAAAAAATATACCCATACCAGATTGCTGCGTAGTTTGGTGCAAAATGAACCAGGCGATTTAATTTTTTTTTTAAGAATGAATGTAAATGCCTACAACGAACTGCTAGAAATGGTTGCACCTTACATCGAAAAAAGGGATACTGTAATGCGAGATGCTATTATACCAAATGAAAGATTGTCTGCCACTCTGCGTTTTTTAGCTTCAGGACAAGATTACGAAGATTTAAAATTTTTAACCGCAATATCCTCACAAAGTTTGGGATATATTGTCATGGACACCTGTAGCGTTATTATAAATATTCTGAAAGGTTTAATAAAAGTATGTTTACAATATTTATATTCCTACTATATTTGAAAAATAATTTGTTTCAAAATTTTCAGATTCCCAAGTGTCCAGAAATGTTAAGAAATTTTGAAACAAAGTGGAATTTTCCACATTGCATTGGCACTATAGATGGGAAACATATCGCCATCACAAAACCACCTGTAAGCGGTTCTTATTATTTTAATTATAAAAAGGCGTGTAGTATTGTTTTACTTGCCCTAGTTAACGCCATCTATGAGTTCATTATGGTGGAGTGTGGTCCTAATGGACGAGTTTCAGATGGAGGAGTTTTTACCAATTCCGATTTTAATGAGAAACTTCAGAAAGGTTCACTTAACATTCCCGAATATTCGACACTATCGAATTCAAGTGAAGATACAAAACTTGTTTTTGTAGGAGATGATGCTTTTAGTTTATCAAAACATTTAGTGAAGCCATTTAAGCGACAAAGAAATAATTTTCAACTATAGATTATCCCGCGCTATTGTCGTAAATGCGTTTGGAATTCTGGTTTCCAAATTTAAAGTTTTAAAAAAACCAATTAATCTAGATCCAGACAAGGTTACCAAAATTGTGTTGGCGTGCTGTTATATCCATAATTTTTTAATTAAAAAAAATCAAGACTACTATTTAGCAGGAAGTGTTGATCTGGAAGATACAAATAGCAGAAACATTACACCGGCTCAATGGAGATCAGAAGATCAATTAAATGGACTACAAGCATCGCGTAACCGCAATCCCAATGCATTGGCCAAAAACGTCAGACAGATTTTTTGCAATTATTTTAATGGAGTGGGTGCGGTCCCATGGTAGAATCTTTATGTTAAAAAATAAACAATTATAATTATGATATTAATAAAATACTTTAATGCTTAAATTCTGTATCATTTAATAATTCTTTAATATTGGCGTAAGATGGAGGATCGTATGTTCCTTCTGCATCATACTGTCCTAGGATGCGTGGTTGTTGTGTTGGGTTGTCTGGTACTGTGGCCATTGAACTATGTGGATATGAAGTTGAAGATGAGTCTATTTCATCAGCTGAAGAATATAAAAATACTGGCGTTCACGTATATTTACAATGACACAACTTATTGAAAAACGCAGAGAATTCAACCTCCCAACATACATAGCTTTAATTGATTACATAAAGGCGTTTTATAGAGTAAATAGAAATAAACTGGGATATCATGATAAATAAAGTAATTCCCCAACATCTTGTCAGAGTGGTACAAAGTTTATATAATGATAATAAGGTTGCAATTGACATCCCAACATCTACAAATAAAACAATAACCATTAATTCTGAGTACGACTAGGGTGCCCACTATCACCTACACTTTTTAATATCTATATCGACCAAGTTATCCAAGAATGGCAAAATAAATATAAGAAAAACTTCAGAATTAATAACATTACCCTCAACACTATGTTATTTGCTGACGACCAAGTTTTAAAAGCTAATACAGAAGACAACTTACAAGAAGCCATATATAAATTAAATAATACATCTAAAAGATATAATCTAGACTCTAGATTCTAAGATTTTAAGGGATTTAAGCCTATAAGAGCAAAAATAATAATAGACGACAAGCCAATCGAACAGATTAATTGCTTTAAATATCTGGGATATAATATTTCCTACGACAAAAATAGCGATATTACAAACAAGATCAACAAATTTACTTATATGTGCGGAACGATAACAAGACAGTTAAAGGGGACTAGCTAGGAGACAAAGTTGAAGTTTTATAAAGTTATGGCTGTTCCTGCATTACTGTACGGGTCAGAAAACTGAACCTTAAAGAAGACCCAATACAAACAAATTGAAGCGGCAGAAATGAAATTCTTACGACACATAGCGGGCTACACACTTCTCTTCTTCTTCTTATTCGGATTTCCTTGATCCACTCTTGGATATAATCCTCCTCTTTAACTTTCCAGGTTTCCCGGTCTTGTGCCGTTCTTTTCCATTTTCTACCTTCTGTCTTTACTATATCGTCCACCCATCTGGCTTGTGGCCGACCAACACTTCGCCGTCCTAATCTAGGTCTCCAGTCCAGGATTCTCTTGGACCATTTTTCATCTACTGATCTTACTACATGACCAGCCCATCTCCATTTTAATCTTGTAGCTTTCTCTGCCACGTCTGCTACTCTCGTCACTTCTCTTATTTTCTTGTTTGGCAATTTGTCTTTTAATGAAATGCCCATCATCTTTCTTTCCATAGCCCTTTGTGTGGTTTTAAATTTTTGCATTATACGCTTTGTGAAAGTCATCGTTTCAATACCATAGGTTAGAACTGGTAGCACACATGTATTATATAATTTTGCTCTTGCCTGCATAGGATATTTATTGTTTGTTAATATATACGACAGTTTGCCAAAAGCTGTCCATCCTAATTTAGTCCTTCTAATTAATTCGGCTTCTTGATTTCTTTTATCGATTCTTAAGGTATGACCCAGGTATATGTAGGACTCCACTTTTTCTATAGTTTTTTCACTGACTTGTATGTCTTCTGGTAAAGGAATATTTGTCATTATTTTGGTTTTCTGTGTGTTCATTTTAAGTCCACACCGTATTGACTGTTCATTAAGCTGTTGTATCATGTTTTCATTTCATTTACGTCTTCCGCAATTAACACTACATCGTCAGCGTATCTTAAGTTTGTCAAGTTTATTCCATCCACATTTACTCCATACTTTGCCCAATCTAACTTTTTAAAGATGTTTTCCATTGCAAGCGTAAAGAGTTTGGGTGATAGCGTGTCCCCCTGTCGTACTCCTCTTTCCATTTTTATTTCGTTTGTTAGTTCTTCTACTTTCACTTGCAACGTTGCCTTCTTGTAGATGTCTTTTATTATCATCGAGTATCTAGAGTCAATGCGACAGTCGTCTAATGCTTCAAACACATATTTATATTCTACAGTGTCGAAAGCTTTTCATAGTCAATGAACGTTAATATTAGCGGCAGGTTGTATTCGTTGCTTTTTTCAATTAGTAGCTTCATACTTGTTAAGTGTTCATTTGTCCCGTATCCTTTTCTGAAGCCAGCTTGCTCTGACGGTTGGTAGTTGTCTAGCCTGTTGGTTAACCTATTTGTAATTACTCTAATAAATAATTTGTATATGTGAGAAAGCAAGCTAATTGGCCTATAGTTCTTTAATTCTCCTTTATCGCCCTTTTGTGTATTAATACGATTTCAGCTTTACACCAATTTTCTGGTATCGTCCCTGTTCAATGCACATATTAAATAACTTGCAGATATCGTCTAACAGTAGGTCTCCCCATTCTTTATGTACTCTATTATTATTCCATCAGCACCTGGTGCTTTCCTGTTTTCATTTGTGTGAGGGCCCTTTGCAGTTCATATCTTGTGATACTTGGTATTTCTTCCGAACCTGTATTTTGTATTTTTCTTTGTTTTGCTACTCTTTGTTCATTTGTCTGAAGTGTTGTCTTATATAGGTCTCTGTAAAACTGTTCTATCGTCTGCAATATTTCCCTTTTATCTGTTGTTTGGGTTCCGTTCAATTTATTGATCTTAAATATTTGTTTTCTTCCAAGACCTAACCTTGTTTTTAGGGTCTTCATACCACGATGTTCCTCTATAACCTTTTGTATTTCCTTTTCTCTATATTGTGCTATGTCCTTTTTTATTTCCTTCCTAACCTCTTGATTTAATATTTTATATTCGGTTGTGTTGCGCTTGTTCTCTTTTTGCATATTTCTTCTTTTGTCCATCAATTTTATTGTGTTAACGCTCAATTTTTGTGATTTTTGCGTGTTTCCGGGATTTATTTTTCCGATATTATTTATAATTACCGACTTTATACTTTCGTATTTATCATTTACATTGTTATTTTTCTGATGCTTATTTTTAATTTCTTCGTCTAACTTTAATTTATATTCTTCGCGGTGTGATCTTAATATATTTATGTCTATTTTCTTAGGTCTTGTACTATAAATTAGTTTCAATCTTTCAATTTTAGTATCTATGCGTACCTTGCTTCTAACTAATCTATGATCGCTTCCTGTTACTACACTGTTTATTGTTGTTACATCCTGTATTATTCGTCTGTTGTTGGTTATAATGTAATCGATTTCATTCTTATAGTTTCCATCTGGACTTTTCCACGTCCATTTCTGCTGCTGTTTTTTGTTGTAGAAGGTATTCATTGCATATAGCCGGTTTTCGAGCAGGAAATGTATTAGTCTATCTCCCCTACTGTTGCGCTGTCCTAGACCGTGTGAACCTATACAGTTCTCGATCAAATCTACTTTTTTGCCTATTTTTGCGTTCCAGTCCCCCATTAATATAGTGTAGTATGTTTTATCTTTACTCAAACTTGTGTTAACGTCTTCATAAAATTCTTCTATTTCATCGTCTGTACTGATGGACGTTGGTGCATATGCCTGAATTATTTTCAGTTTATATCTGGTATTGATATGTAGAATTGCATATATTACTCTGCTGGATATACTGTTTACGCTTAGTATGTTGTCTTTTATGTTCTTATTTATAAGGAAACCAACTCCACCTGTTGTTACGTCTTCGTTTCCTTTGTAGTAAAGGAGATTCCTGCTCTTTAAATGGATTTTTTCCTCTCCTTTCCTTCTCACTTCTGAAATTCCCAAAATATTCCATTTTATTTTTGATATTTCTTCTTCCAATTCCAATATTCGATCTTCTGTAGACAAGGATAGGGCATTGTATGTAGCTATATATATTGTTTCTGTGTTCTTTTTATTCTTTTTTTTATTTCTGTTCTGGTCCTTAATCGAGGTGTTGCCCTCCCCAGAATCCTTAGGGCAGACTGCCTCGGCAGTGTGAGATTCTGGATATTGTTGAATCCTACTCACCTGGGGTATATTTTCTTTACATCTCGACATTTCATATATTTACTAAACATTAAAGAGGGATGTTGGCAACATAGCACACCACGCTTGCCAAGAACGTATTGGTGTGCAGGAGGTAATCCAGCTGACTAGGACTATCGGCGCCACCGTTGATCAATTTCTTGATTCTTCCGCCGTCTGCCGTAGGTTATCATCCCTCCTTGATGATAACCAGTTTGTTAAGCCGTAAATCGCCTTTAACAAACCCCCCTTCTCTCGTTAGCTTGTCGACCCTGTCTTCCTTCGGGATTTTACCGCGAACTTCAACAGGGTTGCTCGACGTAACAGGTTCCACCGCTAGTAGGTGAGAGTGGGGTTGGGATATAGAGGCTAAGAAGGTTTTCTTGATAATCCTTTATATTCGCATATTATCCCCTTGGAACCCAGGGCTACACACTATTAGACCTAAAACGTAGCCAAGAAATACGGCAAGAACTAAACATCTACGATATAAACGAAAAAATAGAACGATACCGTTTACAATGGAGAGACCATGTAAACAGAATGGACAATAGCCGTTTTCCAAAACAGATAATGTAATATATCCCCAGAGGAAAAAGTGTGGGACGCCCCAGGAAAAGATGGAAAGTCCAGTTCACTTAGGACGTCTATTCACTTGTACAGCAACAGTACGGTTGTTAATATTAGTTTGTGTTTCAACAGTGACCTTTTGGTCAGGTGTTACATTTAAAGGAGCAGAATTAACTTCAATATTTTCAACAGTATTGGCTGGTACGACATCAATGTTTGGTTCTTGAGTATTACCAATGTTGATATTTTCTGACGATTCAGTTAAAACTTCTTGAATGATTTGTTGTCTCCGTCTTTTTTCTGCAGCTGGTCTAAAAATCGTTGCAGTGTCTTGCCTTTTACGATTAGGTTGACAGTCAAACTTGTGTGGTACCACATCAATTTTAATCTTTGCTTTGCCTCCCATTGTTGTATAATAAATATAATTTTCCATGTCGTCCTTTAGCTAGAAAAAGAAAACAGAAATCATAAGAATTATTTAAATCTTATTATAACAACAGAAAAATCACTGTAATATAAAATTAAAAAAAAATAATCTAGTCAAAGATATAACCTAGAACGTTATAAAATTATAAATATATCATATTGAATCCCAATCATTGGATAAAGATACATGAATTTATTATTTAAGCACTTTTTTTTTATTGTTTATTTTTGTGGTGCTCCAACATCTAGGTTATTAGCACCAAAATACATGTCATATTAACTTTCAGATGTCCAGTGTTTGAGCTCTTGAAGTTTGTTTCTTGAAGGCAAAGGATATCGGGGCTGAGACGGGCATGAAACCCGTTTACGTTCCATTGAAGGATTGTGAATTTAATTTGTAGAGCTGTCGCTCTCTAGGGGTGGGGTTCTGTGCTAGCAAGTTTGTTCCGTAAGCGGGTACAGCGGCTTTTTGCTTTTCTATGATTTAGGTAGGGATGGATGTCAGTGAGAAGGGCGATGAGGGATTCGGTGTTATGGGTGTAGGAAAGGGCTATGCTTCGTGGATCATCGGAACCGGCTACGTCTTCTATGAGGCTACTTAAGGAGGTCAATGAAAGAGGGTATGTTTTCCCGGGTTTTTCAAATAGGGGTTGGGCAGGTTCGAGTAAGCTTAGGATTGGTATTGCTGGATTTTGGGAGGGTTTGGTAGTTTTGGGTTTTTTGTAGACTTTTTTTGGGGCTTTGAATTGTTCTGTTGGTTCTACGCAGCTTTCAGGGGTCGATGGGGGATAGATTCTGAGTCCTTTGAGTTGTTTGAAGCCTGGCGTTTGAATCCTTTGCTTTGGGGTGGATTTGTTTGTGAAGGTAGAGGGAGAGGGGAAATTTTTAAGGGGTCTAAGGGGACAGGGGCGGTAAGGGGGGTAGGGGTGGTAAGGGGTGCAGGGATAGTAAGGGGGGCAGGAGCACCAATGTTGGCAGAAGAGGCGGTAGGGCCAGAGGAGGGGTTGTTATTTGTGTTGGATGAACACGCTGCAGCGAGATGACCGGGTTGTTTACAGTTGTGACACGTTAGGCCGTCTATAGAGAGGAAGATGCGATATTGTAGCTCTTCGTGGTTTATAAGAATAGAGCTGGGAAGATTTCCGTGATTTTCGGAGATGTAAATTTGGCGTCGAAAACTTAAAATGTGGGCAAAGGAGTCGTCTGTAACGCCTGCACGGAGGAAGGACATCTGGGAAAGGGTTTTTAGGTTTAATGATGTAAGGGCATTTTCAATGACGTTGTGCGGGATTGAAGGGGAAACGTTGGATAGGACGAGACGAGTAGCTGGGGATGTTAATCTGCGAATTTCAAGTGATTGGGACTGGACAGTAATTTTACCTTGACTTTCTGATATTATTTTATCCACAAGGTCTTTGCTGGATAAGTAGATACAGAAACGATTGTTCGATATTTTGGAAGCAAATCGGATAGCGCTGCTTGAAGTGCTTGCCGCTACTGCTTTTAAGTATTCTACTGTTGGTATGTTGTCTGCGGTGTTAATCAAAATGGCTTGGTTTTTAGAAGGAAAGGAGGGTTGGAATGATTTTGTAATAGAAGAGAAAGAGGTGGAGGTTTGATTTGGTACGGTAGTAGGTTGGGAACTCATTGTTAGGAAGTTGATATGATTTTTGCCACTAGGGCTAAGCACTTTAAATTAACAATAAAAAAAATTTTTAATGCTATGATTTTCAGTTGGGCACGTTCAGTGTACGATAGACGTCTGGGCCGAAATGCTACTGGTTTCAAATCCTTAAGAGAAAGGCGTAGTTCAGCAGTAGTTACAGCTTTAGGTGATTTATTTTGAACGTTTGTAATGAAATCAGTCAACGATGCAATTTGTCGCTCGTCCAATCCTGACATACTATCAACGTTTAAGTTCCGGATTTGATGTTGAGTTTCATGATTTTGATTCAAACATACAGTAGCGCCCAAAAGTGAGTGCCGAAACCGTTTTTCATGCATAACTTTTTGGAATCTCGGCCAATTTACTTCAAATTTCAGTATATTGTACAGTTTGATGTTAGAAAATATTATTAAAAGTTAACTGTTGCGCAGATACGGTATTTTAGGTTATGTTCCATTTTACTGCAACAGTCATTTTTTACATATTCCGCGCCGTCACATTATTGTTTTTTTCTTGAATATTTGGGTTATTTTTCTGTTATTTTTTTTTGTGTTTGGTAACAATTGATCAATTTTTAACAATGCCAAGGGTTGAAACTTCTCCAGCCATTCGGAAAGCAATTATAGATATGAAAAACTCTGGCATGAAGGCAGCTGCCATTTCACGGATTCTAAAGATGCCAGCTCGTACTGTTTCAAGGATTATTCAAAGGTTTGATCAGAGAAATTCTGTTGAGAACGATAAAAGAACTGGTAGACCACGTGTTACTTCTTCCCGGCTTGATACACGCATTGTTCGTCGCTCCAAAGCGGATCTGACTCTCTCAGCTGTGGATTTGGCAGCAGAATTCAATCAAAGTGAAGGTCTAAATATTAGACGAATGACAGTTTCCAGAAGATTGAGTTATGCTGGTTTGAATGGCAGACGTCCAGCTAAAAAACCTTTCATCAAACTCAAGAATCGAAAGGCTCGCGTGGATTTTGCAAATTGGCACTTGCATTGGACAGCAGCCGAGTGGAGTCAAGTACTTTTTACAGATGAATCTAAGTTCAATCTATTTGGAAGCGACGGAATACAATACATAAGACGTCGTCCTGGAGAAAGATACAATTCCAAATACATAAAACCGACAGTAAAACATGGAGGTGGATCAGTTATGGTTTATGGCGCATTCTCTCGTAATGGCATGGGCCCCATCATTAAAATTAAAGGAATAATGACTGGACAAAGTTACAAAGATATGCTGACTAAAGTTGTCTTACCATGGGCCCATACAAATATGTCTTCTAGATGAATTATCCAACAGGATAACGATCCTAAGCACACCTCCTCGATTGTCAAGACTTCATTGCAGCAGAAACAAATCAGGATTCTTCAGTGGCCCAGTCAATCTCCTGACCTAAACCTGATAGAACACGTGTGGGAAGAGCTGGCAAGACGTTGTCGAAACAAAAATATTAAGAATAAAGATGAAAAATTTGCCGAATTGGACAAGGAATGGAATGCAATGTCTGATTCAGTCATCGAAAATCTTATTGATTCAATGCCATCTCGCTGTCAGGCAGTTATAAAATCTCGTGATTTCAACTAAGTATTAAGCATTTTATGATTATAAAACTGTTTTAGTGTATTGTTATAAAGTTATTTTTCATTAAATCGTTCTTAGTTTTCTGTTCTGAAAAATGCGTTTTTTACACAAATGAGTCTGAGCTCATTTAACTACCGTAAGTTTTTGTTTATCACGTTTTAAACATAATAATTATTTTTCTTATACAAAACTGTCTAACATACTAAAAAATAAAGTAAAATGGCCCAGATTTTAAAAAGTCCTTCCCGAAAAATCATTTAGGCACTCACTTTTGGGCGCTACTGTAAGTCTAGACCGTAATTTTTTTATATAACATCTATACCGGGGCTATTAATAATTTCCCACCCGATTAACGCATCTATATTTCCAAGATTTCCATCTGGTACAATCATGAAATCAATTTCAACAGTTATCTCTGGCAGAGCAACGTATAGGGTGCATTTACCAAGAGCAGTCAATTTTTTATTGCCGAATCCCGATAAAGTTTCATCATAATTTGTCACTTTGGCATTAGCAATCCTTTTAATCACATGATTACTTATTACTTAAAATGATCTGCGCCCGAATCTACCAAGTACGAAAATTTAAATTCCTTGTAATCTTGTGTGATGATAGCATTAGTTGCAACTCGGCACTTCGCACTTGAAATGCAGTGTATTTTTAAATTTTCATTTTTCTTAAAACAGTTTCTTTCGATATGCCCTACTTCAACCGAAAAATTTGTTTGATCCGGGTCATAGGGAGATAAATTAAATGAAAAGTTTGCACCTTTCTTCTCTTGCAGAGTAGGTATAAATCTTGAAAAAGCTTCAAGAAAAGTCGAAACCTGTGTTGTAGCGGCGTCAGATTGCGACGGCTCCGGTGGCGTTGTCTCCGCACCGAAGCTGGTGTGGGCTCCCATCACGGTGGTGTTTTCTTCCGTTGCCTCGTCCGTCTGCAAAGTTTCAACCAACCAATTACCATTCATTGTTCAATAATTTTTTTAACTCAGTTTCTTAAACAGCACAAAAATAAGAATACCAGTCACTCTTAAATTGTCACTTTTGTGGTTCAACGTGTAACAATAAGTTCAAAACCCACTTCTGATGTTAACAACAATGTAAACAATGTAAAAAATATAAAATATAATTTTTAAAAAAACCTCACCTGAAACAAATTAAAACTAATTGTAATATAAATATTTAAAAAAAATGTTACATTTTTTTTAAATTTTTTATTGTCCTTTTCTTTCTTGACGGTCCGGGGGGGACTTCTCAACGGTCCGGGATATGCTGTTGTATGCCCGGCCTCCGGCTGCTCCGGGGGGATTGTTTCATTTTCTTTTTCTTGCTAAATAAATAAAAAGATACAAGTTAAGTAAAAGGTAAAGAAAAACTTACCTTTTGTTTGAGTTCCTCTTCAATTCGCTGTCAAAACAAGAAAACAAAATTATTAAATGTACCTTATGTACAAGCTATTTTATATAGTATATAGCTATTTATATAGTAGTTCATCATCAGCGGGCTGCAACAATAATATTATATTAATACTTACTGATACCTGCTGAATTTAATTGTATACTTACATCCATTAGTTTATTGAAGTCATCCATTGTAAAATATTATATTTGAACTTCTCGTGTTGCTGGTCAAAGTTAAACTAACTCTGCCCTTTGTTTTCGTGAACACTCCATCTCGAACCCCTTGTTCTCAGCCTATCGGCAGCGCCTAATTTATTTTTTAATTAATGAGTTGGGGAAAGTTTTTGGACGCGTCGACTTTTGAGGGCGTCGAAAATGCCCGTCCTAATGTCCTTCGGCGTCGTTTTGCCAAAAAACCGTTTTCGACGCTTTCGATTTTCTCGATTTACTCGCAAACGAGATGTTTTACCTACCATCGAGAAGCGAGACTCTACCCCTAAAATCCAGAGATCTATTTCCTCAAAAAATTTTGGCGAAATCGAACCTTAAAAATTTCGAGATATTGTTAAAAATAGTAATAAATTTAGGTTAGTTAGTTCGTTTTATATATAAGATTGTAAGTTGTGGTTTATATATAAACGAGCAAGGTTGTGGTTTATCGTAAACTAAACGAGTGTGTTGTTCTATCAAATAAAGAAAAAGTCTACGCAATAGAAATCTACTCATTTTATTAATTAGAATAGTTCCAATAGATATGACCCTTTTTTCGGTTTTCGTTTACGCTTTGCTTTCTCTAAGACGAATCCAGCCTCCTCCGTATGAGATGCGAAGTCGAATTTTAAGAATTTATACGCGCCCGTTTTCGCTGTTACCAACCCCCTTCCGATATCTTTTTTCGTTCGCGAGTTACGAGGAACTTTCTGGCGAAACACCCTTCGCCGCGTTCGAGGAGCTCCCACGGCCGAAGGGTGCGAGATAGTGGGGCGGTTTTTTCGAGAAATATTTTTGTCTCTCGAAGGCACGTCGATGCTCGAAAACCGCAAGTCGATCGCCCTTCGCGTTCGCCGTATACTACGCCGGAAGCGTTTCGCTTGCGAAAAGGATAGATTTTGATAGCCCGAAGTCTCTAACGAGATCATTTAAATCAGCTTGTTTAAAAAAATAAGGTTCTTTTGATGTACTTGAAGATCCAGATAAAGTGTATGGTGGTGACGATGTACAGGTAGAAATAAAACTCGATTGAGGCTGTAGACCAGAAGTATTTTTATTTTCCATCTTCTCGCTATTTTTTGGAGGTACTGGAGGTAAAGTGCCCTCACCACGAGGAATTGGTCTCTTTGCAGATGCGATATTCGGATATACAATCTTGTTTTTATTTTTTTTCGAGCATCCTCGTGTTGACGTCATGCAGAAATAACAATCATTTTCATGATTCTGAGGTTCACTCCAAAGCATTGGCAGTAACCAAAGAAAAACATAATTATTGTACTATACAGATGGGATTGTGTTGAAGAATTTACAAAACAGAAGAGGTAAAACAAGAATCCTGACTGACACTCCTGAAAAACAAGAGCTAGAACTTTTGGCTGCGAAGAAAAGAAAGAAAGCTGTTACAACAAAAACCAAAACTGTTAAAAAAAAAGTTTTTCAGAAAGATAATCTTAGTAGCTCAGAAGACAAAACTGATATGCTCTTGGAAAGTGACGAGGCTGGTGATAGCAATGATAAAAATATTTGTGTGGGATGTGGAGACAATTATTTTGAAATCTCGAGTAAAGAAGACTGGGTTCAGTGCATTATTTGTCATTTTTGGGTCCATGAAAACTGCACTTGCTTTGACTATTGCCAAAAATGTGGAATTCAAGAAAATAAATAATATTTACCTTGTCATAATTCTGTTTACTGGCAAATCGTTAACGCTTTGTATAACTATTTCAATAAATAATTAAAAAAAATGATGTAAAGTGTTTGTTTTTAAGTGTAATATGACGTATTAGTGTATGTCCCAAGGAACAATTTACAATGTCCCAAAGTACAAGCTCCGTTTGTACCTTGGGACAAAAACAATTTTTTACTAATTTGTCATTACTTCCTAAATTATAATAAGTATGCAGTTTATTGTGTCTTGGTATGTAAGATGAATAAATATTAAACGATATTTATTAATATTTCGGGGAAAATTGGCAACATTTACAAAAATATAAGCGTATAAAGAAAACTGTCCTAAAAAAGTTGTGCCCTCGACGCAAAAGATGTCCACAAAAGAAATTACGCTAACAGAAGCAGACTTGAATAATTTTCTAGAAGCATCATTCCCAATAGATAACATTAATAATAACATCAACGCCGACACAGAGGCAGCAGCTGAAAAACGTTTTGCGGTAGAGAAAAAAAGACTGCTATGGGAAGTAACCCTACCACTCAATGGAAGTGAAAGTAAATGTGTGTCAATTGGAATAGACCCATTTTTTGGATTCACACCGGTCGTGAGGATTAAAAAAACAATAATTCAATCGGGGATAACGTTTACACTTAAAACGTTTACGGAATTTGCAAAAATGTTAGAAAACATCCTGATATGTTTGGAAAACAATGTAGGAGCGAGTATTACTTTGGAAGACTACGTACTTTTCAACTTGGGCCAATCAACCTGTAAATTTGTGCCTCTACAGCCAACCAAATATAATTCAAAATTTGAATTGTATATTATGAGTGCGACTTTGAGGAACCTTTATAACATGAAAGGTTATATTATTCAAAAGTTAGAATTTTTATCTAGATGTAAGTGCGACTTCAAAACTCTTTGCGAAGAAGTTACAGCCAACCAGGGTCCTGCATCATTTTGTACAGTCGAAAACGTCATTCTTCAAAAATTTAGAAACGACCCTATGATGATGGAATTGTGGTATAAATTCCCAAACTTTTTGTATAACGAAATTAGAAAAGTAATTGATGTAGTTCATAACTGATACATATGTATTTAAATATTTTGGTAAAAATAAACATAAATTTGTAATAAATAATTGTTTTAATAAAATGTAACTAAAAAATTTTTTAAAAAAAAATATTACAAGACAGCGGTGTTTCTAACGTAGCAAAACCTCTTATATAATGTTCACAAGAAACAGGAACGTTATTCCGAAAAAGTTTCTCAAACAGTAAAGATGTCTTTACAAATGATCGTTGAAAAAGTTGGTGAGGTTATTTTAGCTCACTCCCGGCCTGATAATCGGGGAGCTATTAGAAGACTATCATCATTCGATAAGGAAGATTTGGCATACATTCCCATGAATTACATTTTTACTAATGTCGGTGCAGTAGAGTTACTCGAAGTATGGAACAAGTTACCTAAGCAGTATGTAGAGAATAGCGATCTTCAAAAGTGTTTGTCATGTTATACCCATTATAATCAAGAAGAAAATACACATTTTGATGGGCCACCACCGTCAACAAATAATGCTATTATTGTAAGTTATGTAAAATTTAATAACAATAATTGACAATACATTTTATAAATAAACAAGTATGTATTACATTACGACTTTTCTTTTCCTGATTACTACAAATAATTCTAAACACATGAAAAATGAAGATTACATTTATTTTTGAAACCCATAAGGTAAGTTTACAAATATTTACAAAAGACTTTCTTCCTATCAAAAAAAATAATAAAATGCTATTTTTGCAAGTTCTGTAAAATTCAATAACAATAATTGACAACACATTTTTTTTTTTATATAAATAAAACAAGTATGTATTACATTACGACTCTTTTCCTGATTACTACAAATAATTTTATACAAATCAACAATAAAGATTACATTTTATTTTTGAAACCCGTAAGGTACAGTATCAAAACAATTCAAAAGACGGCGCCTTTTGGTATATTGCATTTGAAATATCGCGCTCAGCATGAATGTCTGAACGATATCTTTTTGCTATCTCAAAAAAGTTATCTATCAGAGCTCAGAAAAATGATATCTTTTAGATAACATTTTTTCGAGATCAGTTTAGCGACATCTTTATGAGATCTATTAGACATCTTAACGATATCTATAAGATAACTGTAAGTCATCTTTACGTAAGCATTTATGTGAGTTGAGGTTGAGGTAACATCACCTAGATTACTATTCCCTCTATATTTATATGTATTTATTTGTGAATCTAACCTAACAAATAAAAAAAGTGTAAATAAGTGTGTGGGTTCAAAATGGCAAGCAAAAAGTTATTTACAGAGCTTTCAAAAAGCCAGAAGAACCGACGTTTACGGCAATTCTTAATGAAATCCGAAAGTGTACCAGAAGAACCAATTTTGATTTTGAATGATGTCAGTAAGCACGATACATCACCAAGCATTAGCAGTTTTTAAAAGGAGCTTGATATTGTTCATAATTGTGATAATAACAATTCTGACTGTGATAGTGATAATAGTTGTGATGAAGATAGTGATTGTTTCTTGGACAAGATAAAGTACTACTAATAATAAACTTTTCCTATCATTTAATAATTAATCTGCAATATTTTTTTAGATTGTATCAAGAACGAATGGAGTTCAGCGACAGACAATTCCATTGGATCCGTAATAAAAAATTGGCTCCAGCATACTGGCGATCGTCTTTCTCGTAAAAATATTTAAAAGTATTGTTCTTCATAATTATCATTAAAAAAATGTAATTTTTAAATAAACAATTAATAATATGAATTTTTTACCAATCCATAAAAATTATTAGAAACAACCTCCAAAATTAGACATAGAAATGATATCTTTATGATATCTCTAAATCGAAGTCTTTTAGATCTCAAAAAAATGTCTTTAAGATATCTTTTCATAGAGGTCTTAAAGATAACATTAACCGGCGCATAAGAGATCTTTCTGATAACTTTATGACATCTAATCGATACTTATTATGGATGTCCAGATCTACATCATGTTAGCTTTAAGAGTTCTAAAAGAGATCTTTTTGCGGAACGGGATTTTACTATCTGGTTTAGACACAACATCATAAGTAGATGTTTTAACAATTCGCCGATCTGTTTGTACATATGTTTTGGGAGCATTTTTTAAAACTGTATTTTTAAGGGTTTTAAAATTTATAACTTGCGAATTTTTAAAAATTAGTGTTATTCCTTTAACTTTACATATGTATTTATATTTTTGTTCTAATGAGGAATAGATTTTTAAGGCATAACATTTAGGTCCCCCGCTCACATATTCTTCAATATAACTATTATCGCCAAAACAGGAAATTTCATCGGTCATATCGCCCAAAAAATCACCTACTTTGGGAACCCATTCTCCAGGGGTTTCGGTAAAAATAACAGAATCTGTATCAAAATACAGTATGCGTCGGTTAAGTTTTTCTAAGTATTTATAAAGTTCCAATCGGGCATTTGCAGTAGTGTAAGCCGCTATTACAACATTAACTGTGTTTAACGAAGAAATACAGGTATCAGCTTTATCCCAATTTAATATAACAGTCTCATCATCTATAATGTCTAAAGAATGGGATTCCACAGACGGGTCTGACAATTTTTCAAACAATTCAAAGGCGTCTGTAATTATGCTAGTCTGCATCAGATTCTCACGCTGTGCAAACTTGTCCCAGAAGCTGTTTAAACAAAGTTTTGCTAAATAGCGCAATCCTGGATTTATCTCAATATTGTCTTTATTTAGATAAATACCTTCTTTATTAAAAAAATCATTAATATCACGTGTTTCGTTGTCGGTGCATTTCGAGGGCCAACCACTACTCTCTTGTTTAATTTTTAAAAAATTATTTACATATTGAGAAAAGAGACCACCAGATTTTAAAGCAGAATTATATTGTATTGTTTGGTACTCCCAAATTTCAAAAATTTTTTAAATTTTATAGCCTACTGATACAGCTTTCCGTAATTCGTCCGCTACATAGGTCCCAATAAACTGCCGTTGTTCTACTGAGTGTGTGCAGTCTTGTGCATACATCTCTAAACAACACGTTCTACATAACACAAACATTAATTTACCGTGCATTTTAATGGGTAGAACGGGATGGTATAGATTAGACGGTGATAGGATAATGCATTTGACAAGGCCCTCCACAGTCAATAAATCAAGTTTATTACACGCCTCTACTCCAACGTGAATTTTTGGGTGACCAATGGGGTATTTCGCGTATTTATTCACAAATGGATACAAAGAACATACATCCAGATATCGAACACGTTCCTCTGCCTTTTTATTAATTTTATGGTAAAGTTTAATGGCGTTTGTTCGACCCCCAAAGAAGCTGTCGCGAGGGTTTAAAGGGTCGCATTCGAAAATTTTCAAACTAGAAACAAATAATTTGGCCTCCTCGTCACTATTTAGTAAACGTTTAAATTCACATTCTTTTATTTCCGTCAAGTTATATCCTAATTCACGAATACGCGCAGATGTTGCTTCGGTTTTCTCACGTCTAGCCATCATTGTGTCATTTGCATCGGCACTTAATTTAACAGTCTGGCTCGGAAAACAAATTTCACAACCATGGAAATAACAGCCGTGAAACTGATACACGGTATTATTCTCCTCGCAAAAACCATCGACTAAAGGGCCCTCTTTTAAGCGAACTTCCCTTCCGTTTCTGGCATGTTTAATTTCGATATCTAAAACCCGCTGCACACGGTGCATGTTTTCATGATATTTCGCCTGCTCGGAGGCTTGATGGCAGCTGTGCAGGGTCAGTTGCAAGGTACTGACGTCATTGATGGCTCTGTTGCAGGTTGGCTTGCAATATTTGTCTGATAGAACCGGTGCTATTTTTCGCGCAGGGCTACCTGCAAGTTTACCGTTAAACCCTTCAGTAAACAGAATTTTGTGCAGTTTTTAGTGATCCAACAACTCTGTAGGAATACATCTTCTTTAAATTTTAAATTTAAATTAATATTGATAATTATCTGTAAGATAATGGGGCCAAATGTATTAAAAACTAAAACTTCCAAATGGTCAAAAGACGAAGTAATAGCTTTGATCGAGGCTTATAAAAATGAATCATGTTTATATGCCATCAATAGTGCTAATTACCATAATAAGCACTTGAGAGCCGTTGCTTTAAAAAAAGTGTGTGATGCTGTACAAGTTCTTAATTCAAATTATAATGAAAAAGATTGTGCTACAAAATTTCATTCTTTGAGAACGCAGTACAATGCAGAAAATGCTAAAATAAAAGCATCCAAGATGAGTGGATCCGGAACTGACGATGTATTAAGTAATTAATTAAAAATGGAATGTAGAATATAAATATATTTTTAGGTATATCAACCTACGTTATGGTATTTTCCTATGTTGAAATGTTTGGATTCATTTTACACGTCCAGAAAAGGTAGAAATTCTTTAATGAAAAACAACGATATAGAAACAGAAAGAAGTACTAAAGAATGTGACATCCAAAATTTGTTTCAGGTATATATATATATTTATGTGTTGCGATATTTTCTAGGTTTTACATTAGTCCATCATTTATTAATCTCAATATTATATTAAAAGAAGATGCAAATACCATCGATGAAGGCATTAATGACAATGGTCATTTAACAGTTTTTATTGGAGACGAATCTGAACTGTTAAGTACCCCTGCTTTAACATCTTCGAATAGTCTGACACCAGCTCTTTTGCAATGTATTCCATCTACGAGTTCATCAATACTGTCAGCAGGAACATCAAAAACGTACTCTCCAAATGCGTCTCCTATTCCCAAAAAATGCAAAAAAAATTCCGATGATTGCTATACTGCGGCAATACTATCTTTAGCCGAATCCTTAAAACAACCGATAGTAATGCCCCAGAATAATGAGCCATTAGTTTCAAAGGATAGACATGCGGACCCAGTGGAGGGATGTATGATTTTTCTTGCATCAATATTGCGTACTTTTAAATCCGAAAAAATGCAGTTAGAAGTCATGCAAACATTGACACAAACTATGCTTAATGCTCGAAGTAAAGATATGGAGCAATCAAACAATTTTTAATATGTATATTCATTTAATTATTATGTAAATAAAATAAAAATGTTACTTATTGTTCGATACAAACTTACATGTTTCCATTATTAATTGCATCATATTGAAAATCCACAGCTCCAACACTATTAAAATATTCACAATATTTATTACGGACTTCAGTAGCTGTGTCTGTGCACCTATTGCCGCCTTGTTGTAAAACACTTGCAAGATTGCATTGTAACTTTTCTGTGATTTCTGTCCCGCACCCTCTTGGAATATACCATTGACAATTTTTTGAAATTAAATAATTATGAAGGAGAACACAGGCATATGTAATATCTTCTACTTTCTTTACTGATAATGCTATTGGATTTAACAGTACACGAAATTTATTCACCAATATACCAAATGCATTTTCTGACGTTCTTCTAGCTCTACTAAATCTATAATTAAAAACTTTGGTTTCTATGCTTGATTGTCGATCAGGATAAGGCTTCATTAGATTTTGCTTTAAGGGGAATGCGTCATCTCCTACAACCACGTAGGGCATATTATAAGGAAAGCCAGGCAAAGGGGCCGGAGGAGGCAAATTTAAATAGTTAGATTCCCATTTAATTCCCAAAGAACTCTCTTTAAATATTGCCGAATCATGCATCCGTCCATTGCGCCCAATATTAACAAAAATAAATTTACACTCAGCGTCAACAAGTGCAAAAAGTACAATACTATCTCTGCCTTTATAATTACGGTAAATTGATCCCTCTTTTCTTGCAGGTCGAAAAACAATGTGTTTGCCGCCCATCGCACCTATGCAATGAGGAAATTGCCATTTTATTTCAAATTTGTGTGCTATCACTTTCCACTGTTCTTTTGTTGATGGAAATGATATAACTTTTTCTTCAAGTACCGTTATAATTGCAGTTATAACTGAAGAAACAATTTGAGAAATGGTATTTGCAGCAATACGTGTTGAATATGCAAGATCCTGAAAGGTATTGCCAGTCGCCAAATATCGCAGAGTCACACCAAGTCTATTTTTCGCTGAAATTGCTTCTCGCATAACAGTATCTTTTTTGGTTATATAAGGTGTAAGAAGGCCCAATAACTCATAAAAAATCTCGTCATTCATACGAATATAGTTTGTAAATGATGCAGGATCTTCAGGCATAATTAAAAAATATAATAGACGTAAAAAAAATGAATTTACTCAGGATAATTTGGTTATAAAGCTTACCCTAGTTCATTAAATAACATAGAAAGTGTACTGTCATTTTGATTTCTTCGTAACAGCCAATTTCGACTCCACGATTTACGCTTTACTTCATTTTTTTTCTTATTTTTCATCATATTTATTATTAAAAATGCAGAAACACACATTTTCGGTGACGAACGATATCATGCATAGCAGCCTCCATGTTCATTGACAAACTATCGAGCACCCTGCCTATCTCCGAGCAACGTAGCATGCTCGCCAGCTTGCAAACAAAACTAACAAGCAAACTATCAAGAAAACATGCACCATGTACAGCGGGCTTAAGTCTTTTTCTAGCCAACAAAGCCACTGTAATGCTATTTCGGATTGGTTGTCTGTGCACCGATATCCACGAGGTGGTATAATTCCAATGGATCCAGCGATTAAAAAATTTCTGCGGAAAACTTTATTGCAGGCTCCCGCGATCGTACAAGATTCCCGAAATGGGTCTACTTTATTAGCAGTCGCAAACCGTTTGTAAAACTCCAGACAAGCCCGACGTAAAATGCATACATCTGAGATACAATATTTAATAATTTCTTTTTGAAAGTCAAAAATAATATTGTTTTGTACCTGCATTGAATGCCATTCTAAAAATGTTTTTCTTATGTTTGACGGCATTTCATCGGCACCGTAATATTCGATATCGGGTATAGGCCCTACGTAATTTTGATTATTTATTGTGTTAAAGAAATGGGGAGAAAAAACCCTTTCTCTGCAGAAAAATTAAAAGTAGCTGGCAACTTGCTTAAAGGCATCGGTAGATAATTTAGCGAATCTATAAATTTTACACCGGAGCAATTTATTGACATTAATTTTGTTCCCGTACTAATGATCGTGGGATTCCATTTTCCTCTTTCTTGAACAACACCTTTTAAAACAAAAGCCCCGTCGTAGCCTTTCATGTTATGTGCTACGGCTATCACGTCAAATTTTTTTGTTCGAAGTTGTGCAATAAAATTTAAAAGTTCTGTTACTGGCTTTACTTTAAAAACATGTTCTCGTCGACCACAAACGTTACAATCTTGCGATATATCTAAATTTTCCATACAAGTGTTGCAAACATTTTGAGCAACATAAGACAGTTCCGTTATTGACACTTTAAAGTGTATCCTGCCGACATTCAAAGTCGTAAAATACAAATATAAAATTGTTTTTTATATATTTTTTACTTAGGGCCGATTTTGTCATGTAGCAAAGATGACGAATGGGTTTCTGGACTTGACAATTTGAACAATATTTATATCCGCATTTATGTTTTTTATCTACCCATACACTGTTTAAACAAGTTTTGCAGCGAATTAGTTGAGAACATAGTAAATTTTGATGGTGTTTGAAACATTTGGTGCCTCTAAAATCTCGTCTACATTGGGTGCATTTAATTAAAAGTAAGTTTTTGTTGCATGGAGGACTTGCATGGCAGGCGGGACATATGTAGCGGCAAGTTATATGTTTAGTTTTGTCTGAGTACCTGTAGCGACAATGTTCCCAGAAATAGCATGTCGAAAATGCCGAAGTCAGGCTTATGATGACGTTATAATGGGCATCTTCATACATTAAATTAAGGACCTTTCGATTTGTTGTTCGCGGTCCCTCATAATAAACCGTTTTTCCAAGTCTATGGTTATATACAACAATAGTATACCTGTCTAAAAATTTTTGAAATTTATCGATATGATGCCAATTTCCGCCTTGGCTTAAGTCTACTCCCGCATTAGAACATAATAATTTCGTTTCAGAAATTAAATATTTTTGATCGTTTGTTAAATTATAAAATTGGGGCTTGTTTTCCTGCCATGCTATGGCAACCAGTATAGCGCTGGCCAAACATGACTTATTATTTCCCTTATTTATTATTACAATACCTTTCTTTTTCTGGCAGAATTCTTCAAACGACTCGCCTGTTAGATGAACTCGGCCATATCCCGTAGGGGGTGATACGATGTCGAGTTGTAATTGCATCACGTCGCTTGCAAAGAAGTTTGCATTGCTTTGCAAAATTTTGTCCAACGATGCAATAATGACGTCGGATGAGAGTTGATCGCAGCGCCGGAACGATATACCGATGGGTTTATCAGGATACCGGTCGTTTTGTAATACCATTCCAACGTAATCAGAAGATCTGCAATCCTTTGTTAGAGTCTTGATTAATTCTTCAAATGCGTTCTGCGAAAAATAATAAAAAAATATTAAATTTAAGAAAAATCAATTTTTAATATATTGTACATAAGTTGTACAGAAGTTATTGTAGGTACGCATGTACTACATCACTAGTAAAAAATTGAGAAGCAATTTATATGTACCTTAAGGGGTTACATGGGTTTCATCGGCTAAAAAACGGCTTATTTTTAACAATTTTTTTTTATATAAAAAATGAAATATTTTGTTCAAACTTTTTATTGCCTTAAATATACACATTTGATATGGAATTCCTGAAATTTTTGTAGAAAAATATTTAAAACTCTGTCATTGCCACGCCATTTTCGGTTACCCCTCGAAAAAAAGGTGCTTTCGCGTTGACAGCAGAACTCATGACAGGATCAACCAAAGTTAAAAAAAAAATACGTTGTAGTAGTCAATTCAGATTTTTAAATTTGGCGCGGTAAGTTTAAGAAGAGCGACGTACTGTGTGTGCGCGCAGCCGGAAGGAATTATGAGATGAAGTTAAGAACGGCGCTGTGTACGCATTACGAATATTACCTTAGAAATTAAAGAGTTGTTAAATTTAAAACGAGTTTTTCCTACAAGTCCTTAACGGGGTTTCCTATAGTTCTCAGAAGTGGGATTCGAGACAGAATTCATTATTAAAAAGCGAATTCAATTGCGACCACATTTACGCATTAACCTAAAAAGCAACACGTGCTAACGAACAATGGCAGAAGGTGAATTTCAAGAAGCAACATCGTTTGCGTTGGAGGAAGTTATCCAGGCAACAATTCGTGCTGTGCTTGCTGAAGGTGGCCGAAATTTAGAAGCAACAACGAAAATTGCGATGCAGGAAACGAGTCACATGGTTAGGAATAAGGAAGTGTCGGAGTTATTACCTGAATTTAGTGGTGACGAAGAGGTTATGGGGTGGATTCAGAGAGTTGATACAATTAGAAATACTTATCAAGTCCCAGGTGATGTAATAAAACTTATTGTTGTAGGAAAATTAAAGGGACCGGCAAAAACGTGGTTCCACTCGAAAACAGATTACATTACTATGGGATGGGAAAAATTTAAAGAGGAATTAGAGAGTCAATACATGAGCCGCCCGAGCAAAGTTATACTGATGAAAAAATTTGAAGCAAGGAGATGGAGAAAAACTGATACTTTTTCTGCATATTTCAATGATAAGGTTACCCTTGGGAATTATGTTGGCCTTAACGAATATGACCTTATCGACTATGTGATTGACGGATTCGACAATCCCGTATTGCAATCCCAAGCCAGAATGCAATCATTTAAATCGCTTGCAGCACTAAGGCAAACAATGAAAAACATCACCGTAGAGGATCGACAGCCGGTAACACCGCCCTTACGTTCTACTACTGTGAAGAAAGTTCCAACCGCAACAACAGTGGCCTCGAGTTCGACCTACCGCTGTTACAATTGCAACATTGTGGGACACCGTTCATTCGAATGTAAGAAACCGAAGAGGGAGAAGGGTTCCTGTTACAACTATGGATCGATGGATCATCTGAAGCACAGGTGCCCTACACGGAATGATAGTTCAACTGCACCCGCGGATTTGACAACGCACTTGTTGAATGACGACGGCCCCGTGGTTCCCACTATCACCGTGGACGTTGCCTTTAAGGTTCAACCGACAGACATTTACAACATCATGGTAGAAGCAATATTTGATTCGGGAAGCGCTATCACACTTTTAAGAGAAGATCTTATTCCCGCCAACTTATGGCAACCGTATGCGTCTGGCGTGGAATACACAGGTATAAACAATAGTAAATTAGTAATTAAAGGTACATTTTCTAGAATGTCGACTATAAATGGTGTCAAAGTTTTTACAAATTTTCATATAGTACCGACAACAGCAATAAATAGCTTATGTTTAATAGGACGAGATGTTATTCGAAGCGGACATTTAAAATTTATTTTAGATAAAGATATAAAAGTGGAAGGAAAAGAGAAAGTTTACAATTGTTTTGTCGAAATGAAATACTTCGCATAGATGTAATAAATGAATATGATTCCACACAACCAAAATTAAACGTTGAGAACACTTTAAGTCCAGAAGTAAAAAATCAGTTAACACAAGATTTAGCAAACAATTATATTAGTGTGCCAAAACTGCGAGAACCTTTAGTTGATTTAGAAATGAAAATATTAGTCGGCTTGTTGCGAGGGTGTCATTGAACTGCCCTCCGAGTCGGCTAATATGGTCAGCGCTTCTGTCTCGACCAAAGCGATGTGATACTGCTACCGGGTCCTTCTCGGCGAATGCGGGAACACTGGTTCCGTGGGTAGAGGTGGGAGGTCGTCAACCGGGGTGTAAAACCGTGATTGGGGGTCGGAAAATACCTCGTACGTGGGTACTGTTTGCGCGGGCTCATGGTCGCTGTCGGCGTCGCTGTCTGGACCGAACAGGGCCTCGAGGCGTCGTTTCTTCTTTCGTCGCCTGTCCTGGGGCGAAACTCCGGTGTGGGCCTCTCGTAGGAAGGGCCACTGTGTGTTTGGGGTTTCGGCGAAACTCCACGTTCTCTTGGCCGTGTCTATGGCTATCCTCGCGTCTCGCAGAAAGTCCATCTCTGGGAGCGTCTGGTTGCGGGCTTCGGGGAGGATGAGAAACGTGGTGCGAATGGTTTTGCCCTTGAGTTGCACTCTGGCGGTGGTTGTTAGTGTCCGTTGTGCTCGGGGTTTTCTGTCAGCCATCAGGAGGTTTACCCATTGGGGCGTGAACCGATGATGCTGGTCCTTTAGAATTCGGTAAAGGGTTGTCCCGGCGACACTTTGTCTTGCCCCCGTATCGAAGTAGGCGGGGTCGGTTCGTCTACCGACGCTGACTGATACGACGGGTCGTTCGGCTGCCAAGGGGAGCGAGTTCAGACTTCGCAGGTCCGCACTTGGGCTTGCATTGCACTTGTGGCAGTTACTCTTGATCACGCCAGGCTCTCCGCATCCGTAGCAGGAAAATGCGGGTGCTGGGTTGGCACGCGGAGGGTTGCTGGGAGATGATCGGTGTCGCGTGGCGCGTGCCTTCTTCCGACATTCTTCCTCGTTGTGTCCGGGGTTTTTGCAATAGTTACACCTGGGGCCGTGTTTGTCGTTCTGGGCCTTTGGGGCGTCGCCTATTGGTGGTGCCACGAATTCCTCGTATTTCCGTATTTCTAGGAGCAGGTCGTGGAAGGTGACCACTTGTGACCGGGGGACTGCTTTCTTTATTCGTAGATGTAGTAGTCCGTACACCATGTCTATCTGCAGTTCCTCATAATATATATATATATATATATATATATTTGATTAAATAGTGGCAAAAAAAGAAGAACATCTGTGGCGGCGAAGGCGGCAGAGGCAGGGGCAGAGGTGGCCGCAATAACCATAATGTAAGTAATTAATTAAATAATATATTTATTACAATAATTAACATGGAATTTTGTTATTCTAGTGGATCCTCAAAGGAAATTATAAAATTATACAAGTTTATAAAAATTAATTTGTTTTTTATTAGTGAACTTTGTTTAAAAGTACATTTTTGTTTAATTTTCTAGAATACTGTTTAAGTTTAGTTTAGTTTTTTTTTAAATTTTAATAATAAATAATCGAGTAAAATTTATCGTAGTTTAAATAGTAAAGTAGATCTTTTTGAGCAAGAGTTTTTCTAAGGTCAACTTCGTGGGATGTGTGCAACAGGAAAAAAATATTTTATGAAATTCACAAATTCTTTTATATGAAACAAAAACAACGAATTAAATCATAAATTACACTAAAAATACAATCAAAAAACTTACTGGAAGCCTATCGAAATTCATCATTGTATGATAATCATTGTATGATAATATAGAAACCAACTAAAAGAAAAGTTCTCAAAAAATCCAGGGCATATAAACGAATCAATAAACGAGGCCAATAAGAGAATAACAAAAATCATAAAAGATACAGCAGAAAATGTAGCAAAACCTCAGAAGAAAACTACAGACAAACTGTCTAGCGAGACAAAAAGTCTATTAGAGAAAAGGCGAGAGTTAATCAAAAATGGAAAAAGAAACACTATCGAATATGCAGAAACCAACAAGACAGTGAGAAAAATGGTGAAGAAGGACATACTGAAACATCAAACAAATCAAGTACAATCATTATTGGAAAATAACCATGGTCTAAATATATTTAAAAGACAAAACACACAGAGAAAAGAAATAACAAAAATCAAAGACAAAGCAGGTAACACAGTTGAAGATAGACAACATATCTTAAAGATGGTAGAATCCTACTACCGGGACCTGTATGAATCAAAAATAACAGACGCAGATATACAGGAAGAAATAGAAAAAGGAAAAGAAAAAGACAAAATAATAATAAATGTTAATTCAGAGGAAATGCCCGAGATAGACGTCGAAGAGCTGGAAAAAGCGATGTCCAAAATGAAAAACGGCAAGGGAGCAGGAGACGACAGTATAATACCTGAGATGCTTAAAGAAAGCGACATAAAGACAAAGGAAGAACTAGTAATATTATTTAATAAATGTTTAACAGAAGGATACATCCCTAATGATTGGGAGAATGCCGTAGTCGTATTGCTATACAAAAAAAGGAGATCCGGCCGATCTCGAAAATTACAGACCTATAAGCCTGTTATCTCAAATTTATAAACTATTTACTAGAATAATTACAAATAGACTAGAGCGAAAACTCGAGATCTACCAATCAAAAGAACAGGCTGGTTTTCGATGCAAATTCAGTACGACAGAACATCTCCACACAGTAAGGCAATTAATAGAGAAATCTACGGAATACAACTTAACAGTCTGGTTGGCCTTTGTGGATTTCCGAAAGGCATTCGATACCATAGAGACCTGGGCTATAATAAAATCACTACGGAATGCCAGGGTAGACCAACGCTATATTAACATTATTGAAAACATCTATAAAACATCTACTACGACGATAAGAATACATGAGACAACGGACAGAATAAATGTCAGAAGAGGAGTCCGTCAAGGGGACGTAATCTCACCTAAATTATTCACCCTGGTACTTGAGGACATCTTCAAAAAACTGAAATGGAAAGATAAAGGTTTAAATATACAAGGAGAACGCCTACACAATCTGAGGTTTGCTGATGATATTATATTGTTCGCCAAGGATAAACAAGAGCTAACAGGCATGTTGGAAGAGCTACAAGAAGAAGCTGCAAAAATAGGATTACATATGAACAACACAAAAACACAATTTACAACAAATGAACCAAATACAGACGACACCATTCTGATTAGTGGGCAAACAATACGTAAGACGCAATCATATATATACCTAGGACAATCAATAACACTAGGCAAACAAAACCAGGAATTGGAGATTGATAGGAGGATTACACTAGGATGGGCAGCCTATGGGAAGTTAAAAAACATACTAAACATGAAAATACCAATGGCTCTAAAAACAAAAATTTACAACGAATGCATACTCCCAGTTGTTACATACGGCTCTGAGACATGGGTCCTAACTAATAAGATTAAGAACAAACTAAGAGTACACCAGAGGGCCGTAGAGAGAAGGATTTTAGGAATATCACTGAGAGATCACAAAACAAACCAGTGGATAAGAGAAAAGACCAATGTAATAGATATCACAGAAAGAATCGGCTCTTTAAAGTGGCAATGGGCGGGACACGTAGCCAGACACACAGAAAACTGGAGCGGCTACATCACCAGAGGGAGACCATGGGGAGAACGAAGAAGCACTGGAAGACCTCAACAGCGTTGGTACGATGAGATAAAGAAAGTGGCAGGACTTAATTGGTACCAAGTAGCACAAAATAGAAGCACATGGACAATTATGAGAGAGGCTTATATCCAATGGATAGATAACGGCTAAAAAAAAATAAAAATTAAATTAAATTAAATTAAAAAAAATTAAAAAAAAAAAAATGATATTGTTTATAGTTAAACAACTACATTCACTAAACACACTCATAAGTTGCTGTAGATTATTAAGGCATTACAAAATTGTGTTCTAAAACGCCATCATATTTGAAATAGGTTGTCATACTTCATAACATCTGAAAAGAAACCACTTTATGTGTAAGATCGGAATAACAATTAAAATACTTACTGTTAATGCAATGATCAAAACAGATGGACTTTATTATCACATTCCTTTATCTAAAACAACAAAATAAAACGTACATGACTCTAAGTATACTATGAATTTACTTACTTGTGCTTTTTGAGATACTTTTTTTAAATTGATGTATAAGAAAAGACATAAGTACAATGTTTTACTATTCGAAGAAGTTTCGATCAGTAGAATATAAAAATTTAAGTCTGGTACCCCTAGTCCTGACACAACTGTTTGCCAGACCACCCTCAAAATATTTATTGCAATGATATAAGGTATAAGAAAAAATTAAACGTCAAAATTTTTGTTTTTTATTTCTCTTTTAAATAGAATTGGTCTGGCACATTAATACTTGACCAAAATTCTGCCAGACCCTCCAGTGGACGGGCGCTTCCAAAGTCACACCGCTGGACGGGTGAGGTCTGTCAGGGTCATTTTTAAAATCTCCTCAATTTCAAAGTTCTCTTAATTATTTCTATTAAAGTCTATTTAAACATTTATTTGGTACTTTTAGAATGTAATACCATAAGTAAAGTAAATCTATTAACGATAAATCAAACCTTCTTTCAATTACAAAAAAATGGTACGAAAATCGCAACGTTATAGAAAGACACGTACGTACCAAAGGTAATACAAAAATAAATATAATATCCTTAAGTAGTTAATAATAAAAATATATAATTAACCAAAAAATATACTAACAATAATGTAACTACACCGAAACGCAAAGTACAGGTGTGTAAAGTTAGAGTGTGTTTTTTTCAAGACAATCGCTGCAACATGCAGTAATATGATTCATGCAAAGCCAAGCCTTACAGATTTTACAGTAAAATCGTGTTTTGGTCCTTTTACAATATTTGCACCATCCTCTTTTGTTGGGAAGAGGATCACAAGTACCTTTTGCTGGTGAAATTCCAGCCAAACGTGCTGCAGATAGGCGAACGTCTCTTGGCAAGTTTGATAGATGAGCTCGTCTTTGCAAGTTCTGTTGAACTAATTCAATGCCTAGACATTTTAGAAAAAGTCTTCGACTTTTACTAAACTCCCCATCTGGTTGATTGGTCCTGTATATAACCGCAGCATTAATCGCCCCAACGTTAAGTAGTCCATAAAAAACAACCATCGGCCAGCGGCGAGTATTTCTGGCAGTGTTATATGAGGAAGCCATTCTGTCTACTGCGTCTACACCACTTTTAGTTTGGTTGTAGAAATTATCATATCGGGTTTCATAGCTTCGCCTGTACTACCATCAATTTTATCATCTAGGTGCATGGACGATATGACTAAGACGTTCTTTGATTTCTTCGGTACGTACGAGACCGCTGTTATACCTTGATTAAATGCAAACTTCGATGACTTCACTTCCCTGTTTTTAATATATGTTAACTCCTGTGGTAGCTGTCTACTATTTGATCGAATTGTTCCTACTACCGTCAGCTTGTGGTCGACCAGCAGCTTTCTCACCACTTCAACACTAGTAAACCACCTATCCATGGTGACGTTTCTAGATGATCCTGAAAGATGCAGACACATCCTCTCAGTTACAGCTGCTGTAGAGTTGTTGGTTTTGTATGGGCCATCTGGCTGAGTCCCAGCATAAATTTCAATATTTGAGGTGTACATTGTTTTCGCATCTGTTATAGAAAACACTTTTAACCCATATTTATTAGGTTTGTTGGGAATATAAACTTTAAACGAGCAACGTCCTCGAAACCCTAACAACATTTCATCTAGTGTAGCGTATGGTCCTATCGAATAATTACATTTCAACTTTTCATTAAAATTTTCTACCAAACTTCTAACAGCAGCTAGTTTATCCAATTGCTTTCTTTCGTCTCTCGTAAGGGTATCGTCAAAACGTAGACACCGTAACAGAAGTCTCATTCTTCGTAGTGACATCGCTGCAGGGAAAATCTCTGATCCTAGTCCATCTTTACTAAAAAATTCTTCTAGATGTTTTCGACCACTTTTCTGTGAACCAGCTAAGTATAATAATCCAAGCAAACATTTCATTTCCTCGGCATCTGTAGATCGTACATCACTTTTATCTGTATATGTGGATGCTATTTTGTTTATGTATAGATTGGTGTTTTTAACAACGATATCTAACGCGTCATTAAAAAATAGCATCCAACACTCTAAAGGAGAACGCGCATTTTTGGCCACTGCTTTGACTCCCGAAAGATGGGTAACAATGTTTCTTTGTCTGGTACGTACATTCAGAGACCCTGCTTGTTTTTTCCATTTTGTTCCGTCTTTACCATAATAATAGAAACTTCTACTACCTTTTACATTAATTTTCTTCTCTGCATCCTGAGAAGATACTGCAACATCCTCTTGCTCTGTGTCACTGTCATGATCACTACATTCGAATTGCGGATCATCCGAGGAATCATCATTACTTTCTTCATTGTCGGATAATTCCTCTTCAGTATCAACCTCATCATACAGAGCTTCTTCCTTTTTATAAGGATCCATTTTAAATTCAGCAATAATTTTTATTCAAACTGAAGTAAAAAATAGTAGGTAATGTTTGGAAGGGGTACAGTTAAAAAAAATATAGTAACTTACATTAGGTATGTATACTGTTTATTTTCTACTTGTCTGTTTATATCTGAGTAGATAATTTTGTTTAATTTGTTGTTGACTTTTGAATTTAGTTGACAATGTTCTTGTTCTGTGGTTCGACAGCGACTGGTGACTCGTTGTTCCTCTTTTTGGGGGTGGAAGTGTCCCTTTGGTCTTTTAGATGTTAATTCGAAGAAAAAAGTAAGACGACAGTTAACGGACGGGATGCCAATTTAGGGATAAAAATATTTAAAGTAAATTAAATTTCTAGGAATAGTATAAAAGGTCTTTGTGGATAAAGGCAGTGATAAACAATTGAAGTTAAGCGGATGACAAAGGTGGTTTTAAGAATTTAGTAATGAGTCGACGGTCGGAACATATACAATTACGTAGTGAAAAACTTCAATAGAGACCATAATTTTTTAAAACCATCTAGCAATTAACAAACACCACTGTGCAAAAATAAAAACTGCAAATGCAAGCAAAACGAGCGTAAGTATAAAGGGAAACTATAAAAATATATAAATGTTACCGAGAAAGCATTCGGATACTTCTTTGCGTATAGAAACACAATCTTGCAGTAAGATGCAAAAGTTACATATCCGAACGGGTGGGGTCTATCAGGACAAACGATTTTTATTTGAAAAAACGAAACACTTTCCGATACAGTCATCCATGGTAGTAGATGTAGACAGACATTGTAGTAAGGTACCAGGAAGCTCAAAACGCTACATTTATTTAAAAAATATATACAGCCTTATTTCATTTTTAAGTAGACTGACAGACCCCACCCGTTCACTGCCGGGTTAACAAATTAGGAAAAAAAAGTTATAAAAAAAAAAAAACAATTGGACAAGTTACAGATCGCCAGACCATTGTTTTATTATTTATCTATAAGATTCAAAAAGTAATAAAGTCCATTTTTGTACTTAAATATTTTTGTCCAGCTAAATGTGTGATTTTTCCGTGTGTGTGACGTAAGGGAATACCTAACTAGTTTCTTCGACATTGTCGACCGATTGGAAAAAATGGACGTTAGTATAAATGGTGATTTACTTGGCATTATGCTTCTATACAATCTGCCCGATACATTTGAGATGTGCAATCGAATCCCGCGATAGCCTACCCAATATCGAAAGTTTAAAAATAAAAATAACGGAAAAGTACGACGCCAGAATCCGAAATTCAACAGAAAAACTAAACAATATAACAGTGTTTATCAAAATAAACCGCCGAGTCAATACTTTAAACCCAAGTGTAACTTTAATGTAAAACACCAATACGGGGATCTCGTGTCACAAGAAGTAATGGGCGTGAACTACTAGCAGCTATACAAGCGAATAATCTAAATTGCTTATCGAGTGGGGAACAAACCTATTGGCCTACAGATCGCCAAAATATCCCTGATATTATTGATTTCTGCACTATTAAAGGGTTAAATTTAGGGAGTTTACAATAAAATGGTGATTAGAACTACCTGCTGACCATTGATCTCTTATAATAACATTCCACTCAGAATTAACACACATTCCAACACGACGAATACTGTACAACACAAAGACGAACTGGCAATACTTCCGAAGCAGATTGACTTAACCAAGGCTGTTTACTGGGACCCATCATTTATTATTCATAGCCGACTTACCAACTACCAATTCAACCACAACCGCCACTTTCGCTGATGATATGGCTGTCCTGGCTTCACATTCAAATTCCAATATTGCTTCCCATAACCTGCAAGACTGGCTTAATAAAGTCCAACACTGGCTAAAAGTATGGAGAATCAAAGGGAATGAACCGCCTTAATTGCCCGGCGGTTACACTTAACGGACAACAACTGAAACATGGCGACTCTGCAAAATATTTGGGGCTGTACTTGGATCGGCGTCTAAGGGTTTTGAAATATTTGAGTTGCACAAAATCATATGGATTAATGTTGGTTAAAAATAATTTAGACTTAGTTGGATTTGTAGATGCCGATGAGGCTTCAGATAATTTAGATAGAAAATCATACACACTGGATATTGTTTTGTGTACTCTGGGTGCGTAATACCTCATTATAGTAGAAAGCAGCAGACCGTAGCTCCGTCTAGCACGGAGGTCGAGTATATGGCTATCTGTGAAGCCAGTAAGGAGGCAATTTTCTTAAAAAATCTGTTAAGTGAACTTATTGATAGAAGCAATATACCAGTTATATTGTACAATGATAGTCAGAACGCTGAAAAACTCTGATAATAACGTATATTATAGACTTAGCAAGCACATTGACATGCGATTTCATTTTATAAGAGAGACAGTTACCCAAAAGTTAATAATATTACAATACTAGTAGAAGTATTGACACCAAGATGGCGACATTAAATGAATTCGCGGATTAAACCGCGGATTAATTTAATTCGCGCTTTTAATTGGATCAATGCGCGGAATAATTCGCGGTTTTATCCGCGATTTAATTCGCGGCTTTGATCCACGATTTAATTCGAGGTTTGATCCACGATTTAATTCGCGGTTTTGATCCACGATTTAATTCGCGGGTTGTTGCGCGATTTAATTAAATTGCGATCTAATTATTTCGCGAGATTGCGATTTAATTATCTCGCGGATGATTGACAGGTGGTGGTTGACGTCACAGCCCTTGTTGGTTGAAAAATCTGAAACATAGAAAAAGATTTAGCTTTTTTTTTGGGGATTCGAACCCCGGACCTTCCGATTGAAGGACGGCACCCTTGACCGCTAGACCACGAAGCCATACTTGAAATGTTGGTTAAAAGGTTGAACACTTGCTAGAGAAGTGACTCAGACGGTATTATAATACGGATTGACGTTTCTTTGTGTCTAGATGACTAATGATATTTTTAAGCGAAGACAAAGGGATTTTACAGGTTACAACTTGCTATGCAAGTTGTAACCTGTAAAATCTTTATTAAAAATATTAAAAAACATATTAGGTTGAACGTCGTTTAGTCTAAAATATAAATAAACTAAACAATATTGTCCACAGAAACTACAGTGAAAATCTTGTAACACATACTTGCTATATGTCCATCGAAGAGAATTACCCTGAATAAATTTTAAATGATAAGATGTAGGTGGTCGGCCGAAAGAATCAAAATATTCGCCATGGCCATATTTATCGATGTAAATCGCCGTCCAATGTTCGCCAGGGCCCGTAGAAGTATCAGTGTTCGAAACAACGGCGCAGGGTTGTCGAATTTTTTTAGGTAATTGATCAGACGCATAAACATAACGTGTTGCATTCGATGGATTCGGAATCGATTTCAGCATTTTGAAGATCTCCGTCGTGTTCATGGTTTCTCCACCAGTTTAATAATATTAAAACGTTTTCTAGTGCACAAACTGGTTATGTAAAGATGGGCAGCCAAGATCCTCTAAGTTGACAATATGTTTGTTAGAAAAACTTTGTTTTTTTTTCCAAACCTTTCACGTATATTTTATCGTAGTTGCGTAATAATTTTGTAAACTCGGTTTGAAATTCATTAATTGTTAGATAGCCCGATGCCCAAGAGAGTCCGTGAAAATTATTTTCGAGGTATTTTATACCTTTTCGTACAGAACGTGTTTGATCTAAATAAGAAGCAGGTGGTTTAATGAGGAATGTATGTAGATAGAATCCGGCAGCACTAATAATGGCAACCTCTTTGAAAACAAATTCGTTGTTTTCTCCTCGAAAACCTTGAATATCTACAAACACGTCCATGCTAAATGATGAGAATAAACCAACTAATGTTCTTCTATCACAACAGCATTATCTTAGCCACTAAAATCTACTGCGACGTTTCTGTTTTTGTCGATCTCTATTACATTGTCGAATTCTGCATAAACTAAGCAATTAATAGTTTCGATTAAAGCTTCTTCGAATCCAACTTCGAGACGTAAAGAGCCATTGCGAACCAGATTCCAGTGTGTGCTAGCGTTTGCTGATAAATCGTCAGTAAGATCAAATGCTAATAAACAATAACCATTTGGATAATCATCGCGAGATATATCGTTTCCTTCGTTAAGAAAATGAATACTGGTTCCCGAAAATAACGTATGATATGCTCGTACATACATGCCACTTTTTGTAAAATCAGTTTCTATGGGTCTCGATGGTATTTGTTGTCCATCAATAAACAACGAAAAATAATTCATTTTAAAATGTTGAAAATTAAAAGGGTTAGATAAATAGTCGCCATTAAAACTCTTGTTAGTGACAAAGCCAACAATGCAGCGTTTAGGTAGTTGTCCCAAAAATATGTTGTCCAATGACTTTCTTTGTATGCCTGACGGAATTGTTAATACTTTGACATCGGTTCTTGTTATAGGATATTTGGCTGTTGCAGTTGTTAAGGCTTTAGCGTGAGCCAGTAGGATGCTAGGATTAATTTTCATTCTTCTAACAAGTAAACAGGCATTCGTAATACAGGTTTTGTACCCAAAATCTGCTTTGTTAGACATCAAATTAAAAGAATCGCGCGAACGAATAAATTTCACCTTCATTTCCATTCCATTTACCACATAAGAAACTTTTTCACATTACCACATTTCCACATTTCCACATGTTGACTTTTAATTGTATAGCCGCGTCGTTTAACTAAGCCTTTATTTTCGTTGACCACATCGTTCATCTGACCTGGAGTATCATTGTACCAAAGAGTACAAGTTAAATGGGAAGTTTTAGCTTCATTTCCATAATTGAGTCAAGTTTCGATGTACGATCTGTACGCATAGGTATTATTAGGTGGCGAAATTAATTTATGATTTAAATAAACTTCCACTTGACTAAACATAGAATGCATCCAATTGTTTATAGGTGCAGGATCTTCATCTTTATCTAAAAACGTGCCGTCCGCTTTAACAATTTTTGCAGTAATGTATAACATAGTTTGACTTAAATCCAAGTAATCTTCTCCGTTTCCGGGAATAACAAATTCGATAGGTGCATCATCGCTTAAAGACGATAGAGGCTTGTAAAATATCCACTGACCATTTTCGATACTTGTTTGAGTAGATGGAAGCGCAAATAAATCTAACTCGGATTTAATGCACTCACACGATTGAGCATGCAGGAAAGCCATTATTATTATTATTTAAAATTTAGTTGAATATATCTAAATGTTTTACTCTCGGTGATTGTTTTCGACGACCGGCAATCGACCGCAATTCACTAGGTTTCAACTGGAAATGACTGTTTTGCATTCGTTTTATTTTTTTATATCCAGATCCCGTCATCAATTGTTCAAGTTTACTGTTGGCTTTGCGTTTTAAATTTTTACCGGCCTCTTGTAGTCTATTTTGAAGAACTTCTTTAGCAGATTTATTTTCAACCAAATCTCCTAATATGTTAGCACCCGTACGAAAATCTTCTTTTCCAACAACTCTTGCACCAGTTTTAAATAATGGTAAAATGCTTCGAAATATACCTCCTAAGAAAGATCCAATTCCATGCCCCCGTTGATATGGTGCTCCTCTGTATATAGCACCAATACCATTTCCAGTTTGATTAATATAATATTGCTGATACGGACACGCCATAGTATTTAATTAATTCTTTTAAAATGTAGTTTGATATTCAGTGTCCCGAATTCGAATGGCAGTAAATCTCCGGTTTCTGTTCTTATATGGATTTCGATATTATCAAATTCTTTTCGCATAATTGGAACATAATGTATAGGTGAAAATACGATGTTTTTATACGAGCCATACTTGTATTTATCGATACTTGTATTTACTATACGTAGTAATGGTGCTAAAGCATCGCCGACTAATTGTGGTTCGCATATGTCGCAATAAACAAGCATTTGTGATGGTAAACCTACCAACAAGTTGGCTGGGTACAAAGATTTTTGCTGAATTATTAAATTTGTGTTTGGTTCGTACCCCAGTTGTAATGCCAGTCCCTTTGAAAAACCCAACACCGATAAACGTTTAAATAAGGAAAAAGTTACTCTATTAGTTATTTTGCTGTATCGAAATTTTACAACTTCCTGAAGAGCTTCATGAAAACTCATTTCTTTAATTAAGTTTTCAATGTTATTGTAATTTCCTGTATCTATACGACATATCACCCACGGTATGATAAAATTCATTTTCGTTAATTTTAAAATAGGCAGTGGCTATGTCGAGCAATGTTTCGGTAGCCGTTATTCTATTAGCTCTTTCTTCTACGCTCTCTTGAATAAACGATGAAGCTGACGTCGATTCGCCTGCATATTTATAATAAATAAAGTTTTCATTGTCCGAAATCGGTAAAAATGAATATGGAAATTGTATTTCGGCAATGCCAAAAACCCAATCGTTTGTGAGTCGAATGTGTTTAGGCAGCTGCGTTGTAAATTTTGCCAGTAGTATTGTTTGGAAAATAAGTCATAGAACTATTGCTTAACAAAGTTAAGTAAAATTCGTTTGTTTCGACATTCATAGTTCTTTTAAATCTCGTGCATATAACTTTTCTTTTTCGTTTATCGAAAACCTTTTTTAAAAACAATTTCTTTATTTTCAGTAAAGTCTTAAAGTTATTTTATTTATTGGCTGCGCTGCTATACGATACAGGACAGCGTCTTACACGTGATTACAATTGTAATAATTATAATTCATTCATTCCTAATGCTGAAATCTTAGGTTTTATAGTAAAATTATTGCTAACGCATTTCCCGGATCGGAAGTTTTCGATCAGCAAATACTAGCGTTGCATCCTATGTTAGAGTTCGTTGTCTTTGGTTTTGGATGTTGCAACTACATAATTCCTCCCTTCTTAAAATGAAGCCTCAGAGGGTAACTGTCGAGGATTCACCACTTCGGAGTTGTCTTGATGCTTTATTTTCTTAAAATTTTCTTGATTATTGAAAAGTCGAATATGTTCAATTAAAGTTGAATGAAATTGTTCAACAATTCCGTTAGATTCGGGATGTTGACAACTTATAAAATGAACGTCAATTTTGTGTATTTGCAAAAATTCTTGTAAGAGATCATTTTTGAATTCGCCTCCATTGTCAGCAATTATTAATCTTGGAGTTCCATGATGGCTAAAGAATGTTAATAATTTGTTTACAATTTCAGTTCTTTGCATTGATAATAAGGGATAAGCTTGTGCATATTTTGAGAATGGATCAACTATCGTAAGAAATATTTGTTTCTCCAAACTTAAGCTATCGATATGAGTTATTTCAAAGGGTTTGGATGTGCTAGGTGTTATGTTATATTTGAGTTTAAGAGGATGTGTATCGTATTTAGAAAGTCTACAAATATCGCTTTTGTTTATAAAATTTTGAACGCTTTGTTGCATTTTTGGCCAAAAGTATCGAGTTTTAAGTCTGTTATAAGTTTCGTCGATACCTCTGTGATTTGTCTTTCCGGTATGATATTGGTCTAATATTGATGTTTGATCATCAGTGTCTTCTACGTCATCTAAGAGTTCAGTACATTTAAATAAATTTAATTTTGAGTCTTTAAAATATTTTTGTATTATAACACAAAATTTTTCGTATATTGGAGATTCAAAATAGATAAAGTATTTAACATTGGGTACAAGATATTCTTTAATAAATTGTATTACTTCTGCTTCTAAATTATCTTTGGATACTTGTAAAATAAATCTTTGATATTCTCTATTAAAGAGTTTATCTATTTTTAATTTTGTTGGTGAATGATTAACTTCTTTAATTAAAATCTGATTTTTATACTGATTTAAAGGTTTATTAATTATGGGAATTTGAATAATTGGATTTTCTATACTTGTGTGTATTGTATTGTCTGATTTTGATTCACTTTTGTTTTCGTTTTTCTGAGAAATACTTGGTAAATCGTTGATTGTGTTTTCTGTATCAGGTTCTACAATCATTGACGCGTTATCAATATTTTCAAAAGTTTGATTAAAATTGTCCATATATTTGAATATTGGTTGTACAGTTTCGTTAATGTTATAATCTATTCTTGATAAAGGGTCAGCAACCTTGTTTTTGCTACCTTTTTGTAGATTATAGTGTAATCAAATTCGTCTAATTTAGTTTTCCAACGCATTAATTTCGAATTTGGTTCTTTAATTGAAAATAGCCATTGTAATGGTTTATGATCACTAAACACATTAAATTTTCTGCCAAATAGATATGGTCGAAAATATTATGTAGCCCATACGATTGCTAATAACTCTTTTTCGATTGTTGAGTAATTAGTCTCGTGACTATTTAAAGTACGACTTGCGTAAGCAATTGGTCGGTCTTGTCCAATAGGACCTTGTGATAATACGGCTCCTATCGCATAATTTGATGCGTCTGTGGTAAGGTGAAATATTTTGGAATCTGTTTTCGTTCTCGATATCTGATTCTGAATCTGACCCTCTAAAGGACATAATATGAAAGGTACTTACAGTATTACCAGCCACATCATCTTCCTTCGATGGTCGATTGATCAGTTGTACTTGTCCGTTGTCGAGTTGACTTTTTGGATCCTCGTCCCGTGGGTGTGATGCGCCTTTACCTTGGTGGAATCAATCGATCCAGTTGTTGGTTGCACACACTTCCCGTTTTCAATTGTCAAACGAATTGTTGAAACAAACCGTTCCCGTTTTTCACACGAAACCGTTTTGACAATCCTACCGACTGCGCCACTTTTCTTTTTCGTTTATCGAAAACCTTTTTTAAAAACAATTTCTTTATTTTCAGTAAAGTCTTAAAGTTATTTTATTTATTGGCTGCGCTGCTATACGATACAGGACAGCGTCTTACACGTGATTACAATTGTAATAATTATAATTAATTAATTCCTAATGCTGAAATCTTAGGTTTTATAGTAAAATTATTGCTAACGCATTTCCCGGATCGGAAGTTCTTCGATCAGCAAATGCTAGCGTTGCATCCTGTGTTAGAGTTCGTTTTCTTTGGTTTTGGACGTTGCAACTACATAATTTATATCCAAGAATTGAATTTACTGTTGTAACCCTTCCACTTGACTAGATAACGTTTTTTTACACCTTGGCCCTTTTCTTCTAAAATATTTTCTATTTTAAACAAACTATGTGAATCGAAAATAACGGGTTGTAATTCTGCTTCGTAAAAACTTCCCTCGATATTTTCAGCATTTAAGTCTCTAAGTTTATATACGGCCGGTTTTCGTTTTATAACTTTGGGAATTTTAAAAATTTCTTCGCTCCAATTTCTTTCGTAACCTTTTTCAAAGACGTGTTTACTTCGACTAATCCTAACACACTGGTCTACATCTAATTTAGGGTTTTTATATGTTCCCACGCCTTTTTTATAAAGATTTTTCCATACTTGTAGTATATTACGATCGTTTACCGAATTTGGAGTCATACCTATGCTCGAATGATATTTATTGTTATACGAATTAGTCAAATCTGTCAATACATGTAAGTATCTAAAAGTATTAGCATATGTAACATAACGCCACACACGAGTTTTGAGAGTTCTATTGAATCTTTCGACTACAGATGCTTTAACATCAGGATTATGTGTTGTATAAAACTTGATATTATGTTTTTTAAAAAAATCCTGTACGTTTTTATTTATAAATTCTTTTCCTTTGTCTGTTTGAATGTTTAAAGGATGCTGGTTAGTTTCTTTAAAAATATCTAAAAACGACTCAATAATACATTTAGGAGACTCAAATTTAATTACTCTAGTCCAAGCTATTTTACTAAAAACATCGATAACTGGCAAAATATAATTATATCCGTTGTTATATTTATTTAAAGTTCTCATATCACACAAATCAGCTTGCCATAATTCAAACAAGTTATTCACAATATATTTATTTCGCACAATTCTCTTTTTCACAGGTTTATGTATAGTATAAGCATCTTGAGATTTTAACCAATTTTTTATTTCCGACACTGATTGTTTATTTTTTATGGCATTTATTAAAGCCTTGGCACCGGAAAAAACTTGCGGGATTTTTCGGATCGTAATAGATGTTGGATAAATCGGTCATTGTAATTTAGAACTTAAATTTCTCCCAGTTTGTGATTGTTCTTCTTGAAGATCTTGTTTTATATGTAGGTTGCGATAATTTTGTTTTAATTAATTTCATTCTAGTTTGACTTATAGTATCTTCTTTTCTGCCATGATCACGTACATATTGTAAATTACCTTCATCATTATTATTGTCATTAGTAGTAGAATTATTTGTTGAATGAAATGTATTTTTACGTCGGCTATTAATTAGCTCGTTGGGTACGTTAAGATCATTAAGTAAAGCAGCAAACTGTTTAGATCCTACAGGATTTGTAGTTTTTCGAGATCTCACTACATCGTTGATCAAATCAATAATATTGCTTGAAGGCATTGTTTCGCCTTTAATACTAACAATTCCTTTATTGTCCCATTCGATATTTTCAGATCTTTTCAAAATATTTACAAGACATTGCGCGTTTCTTTTATAAATTTTAGGAATTGTGTCTAGGAATTCGGTGTCGGACAACGGTAACTTGTTCAAAATCGGCCCTTCGATGTCAATAGGTTTCCTTATCTGGTTAGAAAATTGCAAGTATCTCTGTAAAACTTGATAATATTCCGTCCATTTTTCGCGATCGTCTAACTCGGATTTTAAAACATTTTGCATATCGTTATCTAACTCTCCTAATATTTTTTCATGCACATCTTCTGTAACACTCGTAGCTGTTAAACGTTGAAAAAGTTCAGGAGAAACAATCATCATTTTCTTAGCGTGTTCCATAGTTTTTATTTTATTAAAGTACTTAATATGCCAGTAACGAGAGGTCCCAATATTAGAGGTAAAAATGCACCACCACGTTGTACTAATATTTTTCTTTTTTGTTTTATGTTCCCTCCTTGTCTAACTAACCTTCTAAGAGTCGTTTTATGTTTCGATAATTTAAATTTTTCGTTAACAGTTAACGGAACTTTGCCTTTTAGTGTATTGTACACGCACTCACAGATGCACCGAATCTGTTTATCTTTCAAGACTTTTAATAAAGCACTTCGCTCTTTTGCTCCTAATCTAGCAAGTGCTCGAATCAAATCGGCATTCTTGATTACTGTCTGAGGCATTATGCATTAATGAAGTATTTGTTAAGCTGACGTAAGTTTTTATATTGTTTTTTGGGAACGTAGATAATACATCCCCCATCCTTTCTAAATATGGACGTTCTATAACGTAACATATCTAAGGTTTTCTGTTTAAGATCGAATAATAAATAACCGTGAGGTTCTGACGTTGCATCGTTGTATGCTTCTTCTAAAAACATGGAGTAATTAGGTGAAATTTGTCTACTTAGATGTTTGATTTGTGCTCTATCGCGTGGATTTTTAAATAAAATTATATAATGCGCATTGAGAGAAATATCCCTTTGGCCGCGTCCTTGGTGAAATATATTTTGTGTAATAAAAAACACACTAATATTTCTATGATGGCTTCCTTTAGTAAAAATATCAACTATGCTGTTGTTTGCTTCTCTCATTAAATCGTCAATAATATTTAAGACTGGGTCGGCACCATCGAAGTCTTGCATATCTGGCAATCCTTGTCGCAGATGAACCGATTCATTTAAATTTTTATATAAAGGCTGCATCTCGTCGTAATACCAATATATTTTTTTAAATTGAACGCTACAAATAGCATTAGCAGCTTTTAAAAAGTTCAGTATGAATTGTGATTTCCCACAGCCCGAGGGACCGGCAACGACAGCCGAGAAAGGATGATAAAATTGATAATTCATACGTCCTTTATTTTACAACAATTAAAATATTACTAAAAGTATTATAATTTTTTAGTATTCAAGGGCATTATTTCTAAAATCATATGGCGACAATGCTTTTTTCTGCAGGAATATCAGTAGCTGTACTTGTTCGAACAAGAATTTTAATACAATGCTTCTTTAAAAGCTTTCCGTAATTGAAAAAAATAGAAATGGTTACATTAGCATTAGCACGACTTCCTGGACGACTTCCTGGAAGGGCGTTGTAGCGCGTTAGTTAAGATAAAAATAATCTGCAGCCAAGGGTTAGCCTTTGCACCGTTTAAATATCCTAATGCACTTAAACATGTTTCGACAGGAATATGACACCTCTTTTACAATGTACTTAGCGCTTTACATGATTCTGGATATTTAAAATATGCATTCAGCTATTGTGTGTTTTTCGGAATTCAACTTGGTAAATTGTTTTTTTTGCAAATATTTTTATTATTTTTATTGGTAGACATGTTTTGCAAAAAGTATAATCACTTATGTTTAAAATGTTTTTTTTTATTAATTTTTTTTAAAATAAAACATTTACATGTATATACGTATATATATATATACATATATATATATTCAGAAAATAAAAAATTACATGCTACAAAAGTAGCATCTGTTTTTTGCTTGCGGAGGTCCATTAAAATGTGTTTCTCCCCGATTATAGTGCGTGTAACACGGTAAACAGTTTTGAAGATCTGGGTTTTCCACATACTGCTGAGGGAGTTTGCTCCATACTTCTAATAGTTCCACGGCACCTACATTATTGATAATGTAGTTTATGGGGAAGTATATTAAATCGTCTTTTTAGAATGATGATAATCTTCTAATAGCACCTGCATTATCACACTTGGAGTGCGCTAAAATAACTTCACCAACTTTTTCCACAATCACTTGTAAAGACATCTTTACTGCTTTAACGACGTTTTTTAAATAATAAGTTTGGTTTCTGCAGCACGAGAAAACTTTTGTTTAAAATTTTTTACCCTCTCTTATAATTATAAAAATTTGTGAAGAATTATACAAGTTTTAACCTGTAAAATTCCTTATTTAAACACAAGGCAACATGCACCTCTCTTGTAACACCGTCTGAGTCACTTCTCTAGCAAGTGTTCAACCTTTTAACCAACATTTCAAGTATGGCTTCGTGGTCTAGCGGTCAAGGGTGCCGTCCTTCAATCGGAAGGTCCGGGGTTCGAATCCCCAAAAAAGCTAAATCTTTTTCTATGTTTCAGATTTTTCAACCAACAAGGGCTGTGACGTCAACCACCACCTGTCAATCATCCGCGAGATAATTAAATTGCGAAATAATTATTAAATCGCAATCTCGCGAAATAGTTAGATCGCAATTTAATTAAATCGCGCATCAAATCCGCGAATTAAATCGTGGATCAAACCGCGAATTAAATCGTGGATCAAACCGCGAATTAAATCTTGGATCTTAAAATCCTGCGAATTATAAAATTTGATCTATAATCCGCTTTGGATTAAATCGCGTGGATTTTAAAAACCGCAATTATTAAATGCGCATTGATCGCAATTAAATCCTTTGCGTACACTTTAAATTATATCTGCTGTTAATACCCAATTTTCTTAGTGTCAAGACTATCAATAGCTGTTGTTTGCTTCTCTCATTAAATCGTCAATAATAATTAAGACTGGGTCGGCACCATCGAATTCTTGCATATCTGGCAATCCTTGTCGCAGATGAACAAATTCATTTAAATTTTTATATAAAGGCTGCATCTCGTCGTAATACCAATAATTTTTTTTAAATTGAACGCTACAAATAGCATTAGCAGCTTTTAAAAAGTTCAGTATGAATTGTGATTTCCCACAGCCCGAGGGACCGGCAACGACAGCCGAGAAAGGATGATAAAATTGATAATTCATACGTCCTTTATTTTACAACAATTAAAATATTACTAAAAATATTATAATTTTTTAGGACTTATATAGTATTCAAGGGCATTATTTCTAAAATCATATGGCGACAATGCTTTTTTCTGCAGGAATATCAGTACTTGTCCGAACAAGAATTTTAATACAATGCTTCTTTAAAAGCTTTCCGTAATTGAAAAAATTAAAAATGTTTACATTAGTAGTAGCATGACCAACTATTCCTGGAACGGTGTTGTAGCGCGTTAGTTAAGATAAAAATAATCTGCATCCAAGGGTTAGCGTTTGCACCTTTTAAAAAATTCTAATGCACTTAAACATGTTTCGACAATATACAATATACTTAGCGCTTTAGATAATTCTGGATATTTAAAATATGCATTCAGCTATTTTTCTAGAAACTGCAATAGAAAAATTTTACATGTTTCAGCCTGCAAAAGACCTAAGCTTGTTTAACAAAGACTGAAAGTAGTATAAATTCAGAGTTAAAATATCCAACCTTCTTATTCGGCTAGTTTGTATCTTATAGATCGTTTTAGTGCGAGTTCTACTTTAACGATGTCCAATTACATCACCACAATTTTGAATCTGTTTAAAATGAACGTGTTTAATACAGACAGTGAAATATTGAATGCGTTCAACGACATACGAACATTAATAAATGTGTTTAGTGTTGTGGTTCCCGAAAACAACATGGACGATTTTTTGAAATTTTTGCAAAGAGTGGAAGAAAGTAAGGTATGTAAATAATATTTTTTAAATTTACGATTGTTAAAAAAAATAATTTGACATTACATTTCTTTTAAACATAAATCTCATATTGTATATAATTTAATAATTTTTACGTTGTTTAGAAACGGATACCGTCAGCCACAGCCCCGAATTTGGAAGCTGCACCATCAACGAGCTCCAATAATCAAACAGGGCATGGTCGCATAAATGTTTCTTCGTCTACAACAAACTTCAATTATTTCGAAGTTTTAAATGAGACGGCCAAATATGTAAAAAAATTTAATGTTACCGGAAAAACGATAACTTTTAAATTTAAAGAAGTTAGCGAGGCTAGCAGTCCACTTCGTTGGCTTTCGGTAAGTACTGATATGGTAATTCTTATAAAATTGCCCATATCTAATTTTGTATTTCTTATGTTACAGGCTGCATTAACAGAAATTTTAAATCATGTGAGGCGGGATTGTTCCGCATCGGATTACGTAGGACTAGTCCTTCGAAGCCAGGAATATCCGGACCGGCCGATAGGAATATCATTTAGAAGAGCTGACCAATTATCAACCGACGCACAGTGGGGCAAATTTAAAAATTTCATACAAAAAACAAAAATATCAAATTTAACGTCACAACTTTGCTTTGTATGCAGCGATAAATTTCAATAGCTAGAGCCTAATATTCCTAGAAGACATATATGTTAAGAACAATCCACGCTCCCCGCCATGCCTTTAAGTCACAGCTATTTACTCGTGGAGACTATACGTGTGTTACGTGCACTAGTGCAGCAGTAAATGAAATAATTTTTTTTCGGAATACCCGCTATATTACCCTAAAAGCAATTATGGAAGCGTCAAGTTCAGGTATGTTTCTTATTTTTTAATGTAATATTTTTTATTGTGTTATTTGTTTTGGTGGGTACAATTGCAAGTCAATTGCATACTGATAAAATGGTAGTTAGATTTTTAAAAATTACAAATACAAAGAGATTTAGTTATGTTGCGAGACTGATCGGACTTAGATTTAACCATTTTTAGGTCCAGTAACTATTGTAGTTTACGATTGTATTTTAGTTTTTTACACAAGTATGCCCGATTTCAATTAAAAAATAAATTTAGTAACATGATTGGTAGGTAAATTTTGTAAAGTTGAAATTAAACCGTTCTTGTTGTTAAACTCAATTTATTATTTCATACATTATTTATGACTAGAAGAGATTTGTTAACAATAATGAAGAGCTCTGGACATCAAAAATTTGAAGATCAGATAGATTCACTTCGTAAGGAAATAGAAAAAAGAACGAAAGGTGTTGGCAACTTTAGGAGATATATTTCAGAAAAGCTACACTGTTTTAAATCAGCAATTTCTTTTCCTACCCGTGAATTAAAACGAAGTGGTCCTGGTCGCCCAGAGATACCCATTGACCAGAGTACAGAGAGGATGAAACGACAAAAAACTTTAAGTTTGAGAAAGTCTACGCCTCTACCAGAGCTAGTTTATGCCACACAAATGGAATTAAAGGCTTCAGGTCAAAGACAGGCTTCAAAATTAATTCCAGACATATTATCGAATACATCAAAGCCTAGGCAATATCCAAAAGCCTATAGACAGTCACTTGAAACAGTTACCATGTCAGGAGAAGACGCTGTATCATTGATAGTAGAAACAAATTTATCTCGGCATCAATACAATATAATAAGATCCAAAGCTTTAAATATATACCCATCTTATAAAATCGTTCAGACTATCAAAAAACAATGTTACCCAATGTCTGAATATTATAATATTAGTGATACTTCGGTACACGTTGACTTGCAGGTAATGCTTAATCTTACCTCTGAGCGTTTGGTCTTAGCTCAGGTAGATGTATTGCGTACACTCGATGCTAATGAGTTGGAAAATCTGTGTTTGTTTTCTAAATGGGGATTTGATGGCAGCAGCGGACATAGCTCTTATAAACAGGCTTTTTATGGTGCCGAAGCCGATGATGCAGCGATTTTCTTAACATGCTTTGTGCCGTTGCGTCTAATATCTGGATCGAAAGTGATTTCGCAAAACTCTAGACCAGGTTCGACGAGGTACTGCCGACCTTTAAAATTAGAATTTATAAAAGAAACAACTGCAATTTCAGTAGAGGAAAAACATAGAGTAGATCAAGAAATAGAAAATTTACAAACCAGTACTGTGCAATTAGATGGACATAATATAAAAATTAAACATAAGTTGATTTTTGCAATGATTGATGGAAAAATCTGTAATGCCATTACAAATGCAACTTCCACTCAAAAGTGTTACATATGTGGAGCTACATCGAAAGATTTTAATGATATAGACGAAATGCTTACTAGACCTATCAAAACTGACTATTTGGAATTTGGTATTTCTATTTTACACGGATGGATACGTTTCTTTGAATGTCTCCTACATGCTGCATATAAACTGCCTATTCAAAAATGGCAGGCGCGAAAAAAGAAAAATGATATAGGAGTTTCGGACAAGGAAAAAGTTGAAAAAACCAAGAAAACTATTCACGCTCAGTTCAAAAAAGACTTGGTTTAATAGTAGACAAGCCAAAACCCGGATTTGGTAATACAAATGACGGGAATACCGCGAGACGATTTTTTAAAGAAGCCGAAGTATGTGCAGAAATAACCAAGTTGGATATAGAATTGATACAAAAAATGCATATCATATTAATTACTATATCATGTGGCCATGAAATTGATGTGGAAAAATTTCGCAAGTATTCATTAGACACTGCCAAATACTTTGTAAACAAATACCCGTGGTACCCCATGCCTCCCACTCTACATAAGTTTTTTATTCACGGCCCAGAAATTATAAAAAGCGCGCTGTTGCCGATTGGTCAGTTAACGGAAGAAGCCCAAGAAGCACGCAACAAAGACTTTAAAAAATATAGAGAACATCACTCTCGGAAATCTAGCCGTAAAAATTCCAACGCTGATGTTTTCAATTTGTTACTGTTGTCATCAGATCCGTCATAACAAGCAAAAGAAAACTGCCCCAAAAAAAATTAACAACTCTTCCTAAAGAAGCTGTGGAACTCTTAATGCCTCCATTAGAACCACCGGCAAGTAAAAATTGTAGTGATGATCTTCACGATACTCAAAATGTATCTGATACTCTAAGTGATACTGATAGTAGTGATGATGATAATCCGCATTATCTTGAGTACTAGTTGTATCTTGTAATTATATATATATTTATATGTTTGTATTAATGTAGTAATATATCATACTGATTTATTTTTAAATTTTTTTTAGCAATATCACTTCTGACCTACCATGCTATTTTAAATTCTAGAATTCATAACATTCTAAAGCAAACCGCTCGGGATACCGGATAATAATATCATTTGATTCTTCATTACGGCTTCCAAAATAAATTTTTTTGACCCAATCTCTCCGATCAAACGATTTTGAAAAAAATTGCTAATGGAGAAGGTTTGGTTCACCCTATATATAATTTTTATTTTATTTCTATTAACCGTATCATATTATATCAAAACATACAATTTAAAACGTCATTTTGAATTAACGATACATTTCAATACACTTGCCCCACTGTGCGACGTCGTGATGGCCAGCATAGAAAAAGTTTTACAAAGCAACGCCACCTTCTTCACAAACGACGTCTTACAACTTCAACTGGACCGTGTCGCTTTGCCATCAGGAAATGGAAGGATACGTCTTCTGGGAGTGACCTTAGAAGAATTTTGCAGACGTAAACCAGGTATTGTTGTAGTTAATAATAGCAATAAGAAATGTTTGGCAAACGCGTTAATTGTAGCAATCGCTTGGCAAACGGACCGTCCAAAATTTTACGACTACCTACAGAACGGCAAAGCCTTAAATGCTAAAGCAAAAGAACTCTGCGATAAGGCAGAAGTTGACGTAAGTCACGGCGGAACCGTAGAACACATTCAAAAATTTCAGATGTATTTAAATGACTACACGATTGTAGTATATAATCACCGGCTAGGAAAAACTGTTTATTTTGAAGGTCAGAGAGCCTCAAATAAAATTGTTTTGAATTTATTATTGGAAAATAACCATTATAACGTAATAACTACCCCAACAGCACATAATATTGCAGGAATATTGCTGGAATATTATTTTGCAATGTTCGGAATATTACTTGAAATATTCCCGCAATGTTGCTGCAATATTCCTATGTCGGTGCAGGGTAATTGCAGGAATATTGCAGGAATATTGCGTTGAGAGTTGGCACGCTTCTCCACTAAGCTACGAAGGCTTCTCGAATACTAAGTTTTAAAATATAATATACTTGATTAGAACGTAAATTATTAGTTTACTACCATATATACATATAAAACTTCATTTTTCTCTATAGGTAGGTACTTATAAATACCATTTTTAAATCTTATGTCTAAATTGTAATATTTCTCGTTTTTAAAGGATTCGGTAAAAACTACAGGTTTTTAAAATTATTTGAATGCTTTGTTAGCATTATTAACCCGAATTGTATTTGTTGACATTTTACATAAATAAAAAACATTATATTTTAATACTTTTTATTATATTTAAACATCGAAATTTTTAATTTTGTTTGTTTAAATCCTCTCGTTTTATACGTGTAGCTGCCTGGGCTAGCCAAGCACTAGCAGCTTCTACAACATCTGCCTCTGTAGTGCTCGGCAGAACTATTACCACAGTTTCTAAAAAATAAATATAATTTAGGTTTGTTCGGCAAATAGGGGTAAACAGTACAGTTGTTGGCCAGTCGACAATGATTGGCCATATTTAAAAAATTATTTAATAATAAATCTATATTTCCTAATATATAATTTCTAATAAATGGTTCGTTTTTTTTGTTAATTTACTATATCTTATTTTAATTAGAAAATATTGGCCGATCACTGTAAATTCACTAGTCAATTACTATATTTATATGACCAATAACTATGTTGTTTAATAAAAGGGCCAATCACTGTTTACCCCTATAGTGGTATAAAAATTAATATTGTCTCGCAAAATATACTTACGCTTAATTAATTTTGTAGTTAAAAAGAATTCATTGAGGGCTTTTTTCCCCTTTCTTCCCGTCCAACTAAAATTTGTTGCCAGCTTATTAGATATTAATTTTTTCATTATGGAGCCCACAATTATTGTCTGTCTAACCCCGCCAGTTTTCTTTAAATACTGAATCTGTAATAAATGTCATTAAAATATAACTTATACGTATGTATGTTCCTTCCCAAAAATCTATAAATTCTTTTTTTAAAAACTTAAATAAATAAATTACTTGTTTGGAAGTAAATATTAAATTTCTGTCAAATAGAATTCTCTATTTTTTAATTTTCTTTCAAACAATTTCAAGTTTTCTGTGGTATGTAGAGAAAGCATATCATCGTCGTCGTCTTCATTACTCCATGCTTCCTCCACTGTTGCTGACTTATCCAATATTTTAGATTCCATTACTGTAAGTCTACTTTCAATATTGGTGTTTTTAACAACAATATCTAACGTGATAAACAATTGACGTTAAGCGGATGACAAAGGTGGTTTTAAGAATTTAGTAATAAGTCGACGATCGGAACATATACAATTACGTAGTGAAAAACTTCAATAGAGACCATAATTTTTTAAAACCGTCTAGCAACTAACAAACACTCCACTGTGCAAAAATAAAAACTGCAAATGCAAGCAAAACGAGCGTAAGTATAAAGGGAAACTATAAAAATATATAAATGTTACCGAGAAAGCATTCGGATACTTCTTTGCGTATAGAAACACAATCTTGCAGTAAGATGCAAAAGTTACATATCCGAATGGGTGGGGTCTGTCAGGACAAACGATTTTTTTTTGAAAAAACGAAACACTTTCAGATACAGTCATTCATGGTAATAGATGTAGACAGACATTGTAGTAAGGTACCAGGAAGCTGAAAACGCTACATTTATTTAAAAAAAATATACAGCCTTATTTCATTTTTAACTAGACTGACAGACCCCACCCGTTCACTGCCGGGTTAATGCAGAAGAAGAAACTACAGTTCAATTTGTGAACAATATTGCAATAGAAAACGTCAGAGATAATGGTGGTGGAATAAATAATATCGTTAGATACAATTTAATCCATGAATATTTTAATAGGTTACATTAATTTGATGCAATGCAATAAAATAAATAAATAAAACTAGATATCATTATTGTTAATTCTTTTCTATTTTATTATCAATTATAAAACTAAGGAATAAATTACTTCAACAAGTAAATTATACAACTTTATTTTTTTTGGAAAACTGCAATTCTCGCCTTACTTTCTTCTATCATTAACTATATTTGTTAGCATTTATATACCTTGTTATATATTGCTGCTTGTGGATGGTTATTCATCTAAAATGTTTCTATATTTAAGTCAACAGCATTTTCTTCTTCTATATTATGAAGTTCACCACTTCTACATCTCACATCATCGATATTGGTCGTTATTTTCGCTGTTGGGGTACATTCTTTATTAGCCCTCCTTCGTCCAATATTGAACATAGGCCTCCCTTCTTTGTTTCCATTTCATCCCATTCTGTACTTCTCTTAGCCATGTCAGTCCTGCGACCTTTTTAATATCATCTTGAAAGCGCATTAGTGGCTTTCGTCTTCCTCTTCTTCCTTCCCATTGTTGGGGTACATATTGTATCACTCTTTATTGGTACGTTAATTGAATTTTTAGGTAACATTATAAAAACTTAATTTCTCGATCACCATTAAATTCAGAGGGTCTGCCTTCAATTCTTGTCCCCAAAATGTCTTTTATAGCATTATCTACATCTGTAAACATAGTATGATGAGGAGGACCACCACCAGTACCACGAGCGTGGCACTTTTCGTCAGAGTATTTTTTCTTAGCCCTTTTTTTAATATTTTCATACTTCTTCCTGAGGACTTCTTGCGGTCTGTAGGTTTGCATAGAAATGCTGTCAAAATCACCTTCAATTTTCTTCCGTGTTTTCGGTTTTTCTGTGTGCGTTTTCATATCGGTTAATTTGCATTCCAAAACATGCTTGTATTTTTGGGAATGATTGATTAAAGTGGTCTCTTCCATCGCGCTAAAATTAGCGGCTCTTCTTTTATTGCAACTCATAGCCAAACACAGTTAAATTGAAAAAAAAGTGACACAGCGTATACTAAATATCCAACACGTGGTTTTATTATTGTGTTTTGTTATGAAATGCAAGAGACCACCCGTTTTAATATTATTTGACTAAAATCAAATTAAAACAGAGTATGCGCGTCTGCTACCACCACCTTAAAAACGATGTTGAGTTTAGCTGAGCTTGGGTTAAATCTGATTTGTACAACAGACCACAAAGATAAACTTAAGTTCAGTTAATCTTCAGTTCAGTTAAGCATCGACTGAACTCGTAATTGTACAATCGACATTTTGCGAATTATTTCATTTTAGAAGTATCATATTTTTCCATAGTTATGATTCGCTCACAACAATTTGCAAAAAAATCTCGCCGAGGTATTAATTTAAGTAAAGTACACGTTTCCGAGAAGTAGGTAAGTTTTGTTTTAGACTAGTTCAAATATAACATTTTTCTAATTATTTGATATTTAGTGAGAACGAATGTAGAGGAAATATAAGTGATGTTTGTCAACAGTCAAATACTCTTACATGTTCTATTTCCAATGACAAGTAAGATTTTAAAATTAATGATTATTAATATATTTATAATTGCACATTTTTAGTATTAACTCGATATCTGTCACTAATTGTAAAGAAACAGAGGGGACTGATAATAGGTATGTACAGGTTTTACAAAATTGATAAAATATTTATGAATATTTTTTAAAAACCTACAACACATGTAAATACATATACATAAATCCAATGTGTAGGTCTTTGGAGTACAAATATGCAAAACCTAACAAGGATGCTAATCTCAAAAATATCAATGATAAACGAATTGTTGACATAGCACACTTTTATTGCTAAAGTTAGGTTTTTGGAAAGGCATATTGGCAATGTCAAATCGTCCGGGTATTTGGCATTTGATCATGAAGTTCAAGAAGGTTTCAATAGCTTGTTAGTTTTTAAATGTACTGCTTGCTATGAAACAAAGACTATTAAAACAAGTGCCGATCAACATTCTAGCAATAATAACTATGCTCTCACATGGGGAACTATTGCTTGTGGAAAAGACTATTCAACCATGCAAGATACATTTTCTATGGCAGATGTTCCAGTTTTCAGCAATAAAACATATGCAAAATATCAACAAATTGTTGGTGAAGTAAGTATAAATTGTAATAAATATAAACCTATTCTGTTTTTCAATATTTCTTTAGACATGGTTAAATAAATTAACGCAAATCATGGTTAAAGCCGGCTAAGATGAATTAACTCTCGATAAACGATCTAAAATTATGTATGGCGCAATAGGTCGTTGTACAGTAATTGTGGACGGAGGTTAGAATCATAGATCATATGGCTATAGTTACAAAGCTAACTCTGGTGTATTATTGGCGCACATACCAAAATAATTTTGTTTTTGGGAATCCGCAACAAATACTCCAGTATATGCGCTATTGCCATAAATAAAAATATTAATCCAAAATCTCACAAATGCTATTGCAATTAGAAAGGATCTTCACCTGCAATGGAAGCCGATATATTAGTTGAAGGCTTTCGTAGTAGTGAAGAAACCCACAACCTTCAATATACAACCTTTATAGATGACGGAGACAGCAGTGTACATAGTAAAATTTTACAGAACGTTGCATATAGCAGAAATATAATAAAAATAGAATATGCCAACCACCTTACAAAGAACATGACCAAACAACTCCACAAGTTTGCCTCTGAATCTAATGCCAACAAAAAGCTAATGTCAAATGCGAGAATTAACTATATTGGTAAATTTATTAGAAAAATTATAAGCATTTACTGCAAAGACAAAAGTGAAAATTCTGCAAATTTGCAAAAATATTTAATTAATGCTATATACCATGTGTATGGAAATCATACAAATTGTTTATCGAGGTTTTGCAGTAAACACGGTGAAAATGCAAGTAACGATTTTGATACGTGCTCTGGAGAACCTAAAGCTCGCATTTTGCGAATTGTTAGTAGTCTAGCAACAAAGAGTGAGTCATTGGCACATAATGCTACCAGTAATTTAGCTGAAAACTATATCCACCAAGTTGCTAAATTTGTTGGCGGCAAACAATGCTTTTTTGAGCGCCGAAATGGGTACAACATACGATGTTATGGTGCTGCCCTTTCTTATAATTTTGGTCCAGACTGGAATACCAAAACCTGGAAAAATAAAGTGGGGAAATGCCCAAACAAAGTGCTGAAACGTCTGGCAAGCAGTAAAATTGCGCTCAATAAAAAAGAACGCATTCGACGAACAATTGATTTCTCCAAAACCTCCACTATACAAAACGATTATGGGCCAAGCGCTCTGAAAGCCGATTTGAACGATCAAGAAACCATACAATTGATTAATATACAAATTGATGCCTTAGAAATGAATACTGAAGAGCAACAAAATATTCAACAAAAAACTTTAGGTCAACATATCAATCGTGAATGGCACCGAGAACGACAAATCCCGAATTATAACTTCTAAATTTGGAGAAATTTGTAAGCACCGTGGTATATTTGGCAATTTAGTATTTAATATTATGTATAAACCATTGCCAAATTTACCACAATTTGAATCCGGAAAATTGAACGAGGAGGTTGATATAACAGCGTATATGAAAATAACGGGAGTGAAAGTGAAACTGTGTGGTTTATTTGTTTGTGTCGAAACAAAAGGTTTGTTCGTTTGTCCTACACTAAGTTACACCGAAAAAGCTAGTGTAGATTTCGCAGTGTAGGTGGTGTAACCTGGTGTAGTTACACCAAGTTACACCGACGGATAACAAACGAGCGGTTTTTCGCATTTCAGTGTAAGAAGTGTAAAGTTTGAGATCGCTCTACACCACAGTAACCCTACTTTTTTTCCGAACTCCTATAAGCATGGGTAGTAGTAGTAACTCAGAAAGTGAATTTAATACAAAGTTAGCGGAGTGGACCAATGCGTCTACAAAATTATTAATAGATAATTATAAGAAATATAAAATGCTGGTGGAACAACGGAAATTAAAAACTATGAAAAAAATGTGGCAACTGGTACAAGCAGCATTAAACGAACAAGGGTATGTGTTTTCAACTACCCAATGCGAAAATAAATGGAAGGCTTTGGATCGTTCTTTTAAAGCTAAAATCCAGAACAACAATAAAACTGGTCGATCTAGGAAAAGTTGCCCATACGAAAGGTAAGTTTTTATAAATTTTTCTATATAACACAGTTTCTATATTAATACGTTTTACAGAGAACTATCCGACGTTCTATTAAAAAGAGCAAGCGTTGTTCCACCTCTCGTAATGGATGCCACTACGGTAACTCCAAAAGAAATCCTTCCGATGGAAACGTTAGAAGTGGAAGTACTACTTCCGTTTTCTGAAGAAGAAATGTAAGTTTTTATTAATTCTCTGTAAGATATAGTTATTATTTCTATTTTATTTACAGTATCTTAGAAATGGATAACAATTACAGTTATACCTCGGAACCCTCTGTAACTCCGGCTACCGCCCAACCTGCTACAAGACGGTGTTTAACACCAACTCCTGGACCCTCTACAGGCCAATGCTCAACTCTGGATACTCTTCAAAGTTGCTCAGAAACACCTACCCCTACCCTGTCAAAAAGAAATCGTTCTGCAACTGCGAAGAGTATCCAGCAGTTGGAAAATGCTATTAGAGAGCGAACAGAAATTTAAAAAAAAAGCAGAAGAAAACAGGGCCATTTTTCAGAACAAAGTTTTAATGCATTTAGAAAAACGTAACCATTTATTAGAAGAGTTACTAAAAAAAAATGTAAACTAAAATAAAGAAATTTACATTTTAAATCTTAATTATTATAAACACATTTGTCTACATATTTCGTCTCTTATATGTTTTCCAGTATGTACTGTAGGATTTCCGGAAAGTGTAATAGTTTCTGGTTGATCATCTTCCACTGGTATTTCCGATTGAAATATTGAGGTGTCTTCCTTATTTGCTATATTATGCAAAACGCAGCTGGCTCGTATAAAATGACATATTCGTTCGTGCCCTCTTAGTTTCATATGATACAACTGGCGAAATCGTTGTTTCAATAAACCCGAACGACTTCATCGTGTAATATCTTAATTGTCATAGAATATATGAATATCAATTATGCATCAAATAAAAGCATCGATTCATGAAATTTGAATCATTTGTTTATTATTAGATTATCATCAAAAATGGTGGCGAAAACTGACCCGAAGACCGAGCATCAAATTATAGCTTTTTTAGAACTTGGATGGCGATATTCGCAGATAATTGCTCACTTCAAGAAGAGAAAAATAACTCTGGGGAAGAGCACTATCACTGACATCAAGAAGAGACTAGGAAATGCCGGCCAAACGGCCCCGAAGTTTCATTTAAGAGGCCGGAAGTCTCCTCTATTGTTTTTTCTATTAATACTTTCATAGTAAGCAAATGGTCGTTTGTCCCGAATCCCGATCATAGAAAAAACAATAGAGTATAACAGGCCACTAGTACTAATATTTGTAGATTTTCAAAAGGCCTTCGACACGATAGAAACAAACTCTATTTTAGCTGCCCTAAATCAAAGTCGCATCGACTATAGATACACCCGTTTAATTCACAATATATATAAAGAATCGATGGCATACATAAAACTGCATAGAGACACCGACAGTTTCCCATTACAACGAGGTGTCAGACAAGGGGACACCTTATCGCCCAAATTGTTTTCCGCGGTCCTGGAATACGCGTTTAAAACACTAAACCTTAGCGATAAAGGAGTGAATATTGATGGCGTAAAACTAAACAACCTCCGTTTTGCCGACGATATTGTCATTATATCAGACAATTTGAAAGAAGCGCAAGAGATGATAAACGAACTGTCTCTAGCAACACAAAAAGTAGGCTTAAACATCAACAAACAGAAAACAAAAGTAATGACAAACCTAATCATTGGAGGAAACACAACAATTGATAACGAAACACTAAAAGAAGTTAGAGAATACAAATACCTGGGACATGAATTAAGAATTACAAGGGATAACCAAACATACGAGTTACAAAGACGAATAAGTTTAGGATGAGCGGCATATGGTAGATTGAGAGACATATTTAAAAGTGACATACCCTTAAGTCTCAAACGGAAGGTGTTCGACCAATGTGTTCTCCCCGTGTTGACTTATGGATCAGAGACACTTACGTTAACGAAAAAGACAGTTAATAAACTAAGAATTTCCCAGAGAAAAATGGAAAGAACCATGCTACAAATCAAATTGAGCGACCGTATCCGAAACACTGACATTCGTAAAAGAACCGGCGTCTGTGACATAATCCACCGAATCACCAACTTAAAATCGAAATGGGCGAGGCATGTAGCGAGGTTCAGTGATGAAAAATGGACAAAAAGAATCATCGAATGGAGACCACGTCAGGACAAAAGAAGCAGAGGGAGACCTCCTACCCGGTGGACCGATGACATAAGGAGAATAGCAGGAAACTGGATTGGAGTCGCACAAAACAGAAGCGAATGGAAACGATGGGGGGAGGCATACGTTCAGCAGTGGACGCAAATAGCTGGATGATGATGATGATGATGATGAAGTCTCCTCTATCTGAGAGACAGTTATCGGACCTGAAGAAAATGTTCGATTTACCGAACCCTCCGATACAGTAATCAATGGCTAACAAGATGAATCTGACCATCAATCAAATCAGGTATCAAATCAAGAATAAATTGAAGAAAAAAATTATCATTAAAACCGAAACTTCACTCATTAAGTGACAGTACCATAGAAAAGAGGAAGAAGAGGTCTTGGCCATTACACATGAGACTGAGAGGTAAAAGATGGCAGCAATTCATCACAACCGACGGGGCTTGGTTTTACCTTGCTAATCATAACCGCAAAACACGTCTTCAATACAAATCTAGAGGACCGCTCAAGAGAAAGATCTTGTCGTATACGAGAAACAGAGTCACCCGAAGGGTGTTATGGTTTGTTTGGGAATATCGGCGAACGGCTGTACGACTGCCCGATTTGTTAAACCTGGTGTAAAAGTCGACACTAATTATAACATCAAACACATTTTGAAGCTATTCATCCGATGTGTTATCCCGAGACTGTACCCGAAAAGAGATTGCATCTTTCAGCAAGACTCTACACCTAGTCACATGTCTAAAAAGATCCAGAAATTCATCAGATCTTAGAAAAATCGGTTCATTCCGGTCAATCAGTGGTGCCTAGTAGTCCTGAATGCGCACCGATCTTCTGGGGTTATCTCAAAAGAAAAGTTAACAAGCGAAAAGTCAAGACACTTTTGGACCTTAAAAAAGTAATCAGGGAGGAGGTAAAGATAGTGCCACAAATCATCATCAACAGAGCTCTTAAGGTCTGGCCGAAGAGGTGCCGACAAATATATTATAACAAAGGTCTTCATATCGAAAATTTACATTAATTCTCATCAATTAAATAAAATGTTATACGAGTTTGAATTCGTTAGGGTTATTAGTAACGGTACCTGTAGGGGGAAAGTGGTCACAATTCGTACATGGGGCACACTAGTACAGTAAGCATAACATAAAAACTTAACGGCGCCCAAACATGCGTTTTTCATGTGTGCGCAGACTTAGTGACCGCCATGTTACTTGACAAACCTTGTGTCAGTCACGCCACTCTGAGTGAACTGATAAGTCGCAACGTGTTTTTGCACTCCATGAGTAATTATTTTATTGCAGTTTACAATTGCACTGTTAGTAGAGTTTTCATGTTTTTGATAATACAGTGATAAATAATTAATATTCACATTGTGTATTGTGAGTTTTAGTAAATAACATTTCTCATACTACATTGGAATTAATATAAAGTTGTATTTTAATTTTGTGTATTTGTGTATTTCACGTACGAATACTTCCCAAAGAAATTAATCTACGCTAATTCCTTTATAAAATTTAAATATTTCATTACAGTATCATGGTGCGGAAATATAAAAAAAAAGGGTACTAAAATTCAAGAAGTAGACGAAAAGTCTATGAATTTAACAGTTAAGGCGGTATTCTGGTCTAGAGCCCTACTTTTTGGGTATTTTTCAAACTAGGATAAAAAAAAAATTAAAAACATTTTTACTATCCATTTTTTTATATAATATTTATTGATTTTTAAAGTATATGAAGAAAAGTCAAAAATTCATCCAATGACTAGCCGGTGAAGTGGGGGTTGCCAGTCAAACCGCCTCTAACTTTTACAGTGTGTGTTCTCTAAGAAAATCTACTAGTTCACAAAATTAACTCAAAAAACTTTTGTACGGCAACGAATGGCACTCCCCTATTATAGCATTTGGAAAATTAAATGAAGCTATAACCACATTCATCGCCCAAGAAGCCATTTTTAGGTGCTATACCAGATGGAGTTACAGAAGGTGCTGTAGTTGAAGTCAAATGTTCGGGAAGGAATATGCACCCGGATTAATTTAATGTGAGTTCTGCCGAAATTTCCGACATGCCCAAGCGGAATGCCGCAAGTTCGCTGCAGGGTATTTCCATGATACTTGACCCCCGATTGACAAAAACTCTACTTTATTAATTTAATAAAATATAAAACATATTTAATTCCTCATTAGTTGTACTGTTTGACAAACGTTAGAATAAAATTTTAGTCCTTTTGAAATAATATAAAATATTATTATATTATATTATATCTAATTATAAAGAAAATTATGAAAAACATTTACAAACTGAAAGGGAAAGGGATAAAAAAGAAGAGAGGTAAAGAAGGGGTCATTAGATGCAGAACTTATAGAAAAGCGCCGTAAATATAATGGAGAAAGACAGAGCATTAAGAGAAAAAAAGTAAAAGGAACAACTCAAATTGCCTGGTGTCTACGGCGACACCAATTGGAAGCTTCAAGTCAAAAAGGTCATTAAAGAAAGTAGTTAGCAAAATAAAACGTGCTTTGCCCTTTAGTCCCTCTAAAAAACAGTTCTAAAAGAAATTGCTATGGAACTTTTCCCAAAAAGTGCTAGACATTTATTATTTCCAAAAGATTCCTGGGGATCCATCCAAAGACATCGCAGAGAAAGTCCAGGCATTCTTTCTACGTTACGACATAAGTCGTACAGCACCCGGAATAAAAGATTATAAATCGGTGAAAGATCCTACAACAGGAGCACGTCAAAATATACAAAAGAGACATTTAGTTATGAGTATTGGCGAATGTTATAGATTGTTCAAAAAATAATATCCGACCCTGAAAGTTGGCAAGTCAAAGTTTTACGCTGCAAGACCAGATTATGTCCGTCCAGTAACAGAGATCCCACATGATGTTTGCGTATGATGTACTACGCTAACTTCAACTTTCTAATTAAAACAGCTAAGCATACATTTTCTTCCTTCCCTCCATCTGCCCAAGAACTACTGGAACAAGTTTGTTGTGATATTGAAAAGGAAGAATGTATGTTGAAAACGTGTAATCAATGTGAAAATATAAATGATTTGATCGTCACGACACCATTTCATGGAAAGAGTGGAAAGAATATGAGGGTCGTTTACAAGTTCAATCAGAAACTGACACGGTTAGTGATTTTATAAACGTATTTGAGGCCCAACTAAAAAAATTCAAACCCCACTGGTTTGTAAAGAAAGTTCAGAGCAAACACTTCAGAACAATCGAGAAGACTTTGCCTGAAGAGGAAGCGGTTCTGCAAGTAGATTTTGCCGAGAATTATTGTATTGTATCTCAGGACGAAATTCGGAGCGCACATTGGCGACACTGTTTTTACTGGATGTGGCTGGGTCGTAAAACCTCGATCTTACGCAATCTTGAGCGACGACCTTACCCATAATAAAGTTTGTGTTTGCGATAATTTTGAGTAAGACATATAAAGATCTTGAATAATCAAAGTATCATTGTCGCACCCGTTACAATGGAAATACCCTGCACCAACTCGGGTGAGGACTGATACGTCTACTGCCGAGGTAGTTGACCCTCCGCGACCCGCCATCATATGCTTCGGTTGCCAAGAACGCGCTACACATTGTTCCAAATTGTCCCTCAAGTAACCGCTGCACAAACGGAAAAATCACTTATTTAGGTTGACAAAACTAAAATTTGGAATTTTGACAATTAACTGAAACTGCATTTTGAAAATGTCTATAGTTAAGTTAAGTATCAGTTACACTTAATAATGGGTTTTTTCTGTTTTGTTTAGACTTTAAAATTTGTTTTTACATGGAATATATTTTGTTGTCAATGAAAGTCAAACCTATTGTTATTGTTATTGACACTATTCGGCGTGGACATTTTAATAAGTAAATACGTTACGGCATCATTATTATGCAATAATTTTTTTTATAAAGTGTTCAAATATGTTTGTTTTATTTATTTTTGATATTATAACATTACTTTTTTAACATCAATATTTCTATTTGACAGATTCAATGTAAAATGGGTAAATTTAGACCTCGAAAAACTAATAGAGGCGAAATTTCGGAGGAAGTTCTTTTGCAAGCTTGTCAAAAAAAATAAGAAACCAAAGCGTTTAAATTTAGATAAGACGTCGAGCGTAAAGGTTCTGTTGAAAGGACTCTACCCATATGTCCTTAACGACCCGAGATTGTCGCTAAGAGATGTCGCGGGAGCGAAGCACATAGCCTTTAAATATTTTTATCCGGCTAAATGTGTGACTTTTCCGTGTGTGCACCGCGCCACATCGACGAATGCCCTCAGCTTTATGATGCTGGAGATGTACGACCACAACGACGATCTCCAAAGCCGCCCAATCGTCGGTGCAGAAATTGCCACCCTTCGAGGAACCGTTTACGTAGATAGCTGTTCTACCAACTACGTGGTTGGCAATCATCTTCGTGAACACTTACGTACGGGAAATTGCCCCTACGTTGGGGCGAGTCGTACCATCACGCTGGGAGACGGGATCCCGCAACATCACGTCGTTAGGGACTACCACAGATAACGTGAGAGTTTACAGATGCACAACAGGCACGTATTCTGTTTGGTCAAAACATACTCAGCGCCTCTGGTGGTTGTTCGCTCGAAGTCAATTTTAAAATTGTTCAGTAAAAGTCGAATTAAATTGTTAAAAAATAAAACATAAACTATTTACTAATTATATGTTTATTACACAATACAAAATACATAATACATAATACAAAACTAAAAAACAAAAAAATACTTGATAAATTTATATTTTTACGCTTTGCGTTCGTAACTCCATTGTATATACACTTTTTTTGATAAGTTGTTAAATTCTATCAACGGAAGTTTTAAAAAAAAATGGTATAAAAAACGATACACTACATTCAAACTTTTTGACTGTAAAAGCTTTATCAGTTTTAAGAAATATTGAGTTTGTGCATTGTTTTCTACCAAAACAAGGTCCTAGTTTAAAAAACTGGAGTGAAAAGAGTTTCTTATATATACGTATTACCATTGTATTAATGGCAATTAAAACTGTAATGACTTTAAAAAAAAATTAAAATTAAAAATATTTATAATACCTTTTGATTATTTTCCATGCGTCTTTTTCTCTTTTGGTACATACCTTGGGCAAGTATGTAAGAAAGGACAATCCCGGATACGCATGTGCGAGAAAAGGGGGTTTTGAATAGAATAAGTAAGATAGGAAAGAGTGTGAGCAGAGCGTGTACAGAATAAATAAGGTTAAGCATAGTGTGCGTGCGGTCGTTGTCTTAACGGTTAAAAATGGCTGCCTCAAGACAAGAGTTTGTATTCAATCATAATGTTATGCGGCTCAAGGGAAGTGAAAATTGGAATATCTGGAAGTTCCAAATTCAGATATACCTAAAATCAAAATCATTGTTCGGTGTGGTCACCGGAGTTGATGCTCAAGATTTTACAAAGTCTCCGCAAATTCAGGCAGAGTGGGAAACGCGCGATTCAAAGGCGCAAGAAGCAATAGTGTCACGTCTAGAGGACGCACCTACTACGCATGTGTTGAATTGCACGACATCTCACGAAATGTGGTTGAAACTGCTAAGTGTTTACGAAATGCAATCGGAAGCGAGTGTTTACTTATTGCAACAGAAATTTTATAACATAAAATATGAGGGACAAGGCATGGCAGCGTTTATCTCGCAGGTGCAAGATATTGCTTGTCAGCTGAAAAACTTGAAGGAGGAAATCTCGGAGAAAATGTTAATATCGAAAATATTAATGTCACTACCGGAAGAGTTAAACCATTTTAATTCAGCTTGGGAGTCAACACCAAAGTCTCAACAGAACATCAATGAACTTACTTCACGTCTTCAAGTTGAAGAGAACCGAATTAAAGTTAGGGGAATTAACGGAGTACCAGAAGAGGTAATGTTTTCAATCTGGAGCAGTGCCATGTCTGTCTTCAACAACAACAGTCACAACTGTATCTTCAACGGTAATGACAACTTCTCCTACTGAAACTCTCGCAACAGAACCTGAAACTAAAATGACATCTTCCACTCCACCTATAACAGAGTTAATCACCGAATGTTACGAACATGTCACACCAGGAGTGGATAAAACACTCGTCCCAGAACCTGAACGTTCTTATTATTCTGAACCTTCCATTCGTGCAGCATGCCGTGATCTGACATCTAGCTTCGACAATGCATCCCCAAGTGATATTTTGCCCATTCCTTCTGTTCAACGAACTGAAAAAGGAAACAATACCGCCGAGGAAAAACAGCCATAATAACCTCAACTCCTTATAAAAATGAGCTGGAAAAAATGACATCTTACAGAGTCATGTAAAATATTATTAGTTATTTACTCATAATTATGGAAAAATAATATTATTCATTTAGTTATAAATTATCTGAAATTTAAATTCGATTTTTCTCCAATTTGGCTTTTTGCACGTTACTGCCTTTTCCCTAAGCACGGCAGTATAGAAATAATGTCTTTTTTGTTTATAATGTACAGAGGTTATCCTATTGTGGGCATAAAACGATCATGGCGGAAGTGAAGGTGAAAAGGTTAAATAAAACTTATCAGTTCAGACAGTAAGTGTATGAAAGTTATCAGCTGGAGGTCTTAGAGAGTATCAAGACAGAGATTAACGATGTACAGAAATAATGTTTTATTCTTTACACTGTATAGAGGTTATCCTATTGTAGATCTATAATATGATGGGAATAAGGGTGTGAAAATTATCAGCCGGTGGCTAGTAAAATTGAAAAATTATTTATTTTTATTGGGAACACAAAGTTGTAGTAAAGATCATGGAGGGCAGTTTTGCGGAGCGATTGGATGTGGGACAGAATCCTTGAGAATTTATGGAGTAACCTAAAAATTTAACTTCTTTTTGTAGAAAATTGCATTTACTAACATTTATAGAAAGTGAATGTTTGTGTAATCTTTCAAAAATTTGACGAAGGTGGTTGTAGTGTTGATCTTCATTTTCTGACATAACCAGGATGTCATCAACGTAGACAAAAACGAAAGTTAATACTCGGAAAACTAAGTCGACAGCTTCATACCGGTAACAAGTAATACATCTCAAGCTGATGTTTGTCCTATGCCAGATGTCAGTGACAAGAAGTACAGTAACATTTTACTTATAAGTAAAAGCACAAGGAAGAATAATGAATACAATTCTTTGAAGATATTTGCTTCTTCAATTGATCTCCAAAGCAACGGCAAAGAATGATGGTCCAAACGTCCAATGAAGACTCCCTCCAAAGATACCACTCATCCTACCCTAAAATAAGAAACTGTTAATATCTATGTACTTGTTACATAATGCTTAAATAGTTAATTTTGTAAATTTTAGATCCGTTTACAAATGAGTGAATTACTCTTTACTATTACTCTTTGTTAAATTTTGTAACCAAAAAGAGGTAATATAAACCAACCAACAACTTAGGTAAATACCCCAATGATGGACACTTTAAGACAATGAGAGAGAATTCGCCAATCAAATTGTTGAAAATGTCAAAAAATATTGGCCGACGTTAACTATATTCCATGGTAAGCCCAGGCATTCACAAATTCAAGGAAGTGTGGAAAGGGCAAACCAGGACATAGAAAATATGTTGACCACTTGGATGCATGATAACGATACTGCACATTGGAGTGATGATTTACGATTTGTGCAATTCCGGAAAAATACAACTTTCCACTCTGGAATTAAGCTAAGCCCTTTTTGGATGTAAAATCAAAGTTGGTTTGTCTTTACCTAAGGATTTTACAAAAAACGTCAATTCTGAAGAAGATTTAGAAAATATCATGGTTAATTTAAAACAAAAAAATAGTACTCAGCCTTTATTTATGAAATGCACTGTATGTTTGCAACAAAGTACTGGGGCACACTTCTTCTTCTTCATTGGCTCTACGGTCCTTGTAGGATCTTGGCCTGCTCTATGATCTTCTTCCATTCGTCTCGGTCTAGGGATTTTCTTTTCCAAGTTCTTAAACCCAGCTCCTTCAGATCGTTTTCCACATCTTCGCTCCATCTCTTCCTTGGTCGTCCTCTCCCTCTCCTACCCTCCGGATTTCTTTCGTATGCCATTTTTGGACCTCTGCCACTATTCATTCTTATTAGGTGGCCTAGACATTTTATTCTTTGTGTTTTTATTGTCGATACTATGACTTGATCTTCGTACAGGTTTCCTAATTCAATAGGCTGATTTTAATGCTTGTTCTGATCGCGCCAAGATCACTACGTCGTCTGCAAAAGCTAAGTATTGGCAGCTTCTATTATATATATTTCCCCTTGGGTTTATTTCTATTTTCCTTATGCACCTTTCTAGCACTAGGTTAAGCAATGTTGAGGATATAGGGTCGCCTTGTCTTAGTCCGTTTTTAACTTCAAATTGTTTGGAGAGTTTTCCTTGGTTTCTCACTCTGTTTTTAGTTTGCGATACTGTCATTTTCACTAAGTTAATTAGCTTTTCTGGAACTCCAAATTCTTTCATTGTTTCTTCTATGTATTTTCTATTTATGCTATCGTATGCTTGTTTGTAATCTATGTATATTTGGTGTATATCTATATTATGCTCATAGCATTTTTCTAGTGTTGTTCTGATCGTGAATATATGATCGGTGGTCGATCTTCCCTCTCTGAATCCTGATTGGTATTCGCCTAGTATTTCTTCAGCGTATGGCTTGATTCTGTTCGCTATGATTGCACTTAGGATTTTGTAAACCACCCGTTAAATCACCATGACGAGAATCTTTTAAATGTCTAAAACAATAATACGTATCGTTACTTTGACGATCCGCAATAAGGAAACTCTGGATATCTAAATTCGCTATACGGCGTATCCCTGTGAAAGATGACTACAACGGATAGCTAAAATAGCGATACGTATGGTTATTTTGAGGATATTTTTTTCGCCGTGTAGCGTTCTAAAAAATCCCCTTACCGATCGCCTTCGTTCGTCTAAACCAGGGGTGAGCAACCTTTTTGATCAACGGGCCAATTTAAATTTTAAAATTTTTGGCGGGACGCACATAAAGTAACACTTATTAATAATTTAGAAAACTTTATTTATACTAAACATTAGAATAAAAAAATATATAATTTAAAAAAATGAATAGAATTTTAGAAAAGCTTGGCGGGCCGCATAAACATGTTTAACGGGGCGCAACCGGCCCGCGGGCCGCGTGTTGCTCATCCCTGGTCTTAACTGATGTAAATAGGAACTTTTTGCAAATTACAGTCTAAGCCTTTGCAATCTTTGATTACTTGTAGCGCCGCCTAGCGGTGTCAAAGCTAATTGTTTTTCCGGTTTAGAGTTGTTAGTGGCCATGTGCATTAACTCTAAATTTTTTGTCTAAATCTGAACTTTATAACTGCGACATATTCCTGTTTAATGTTTTTCCCGTTTTATAACGTTTTATATCTGTTAAGAATCTCTAGTGTCACCTGTCGCCACACTAGTGTGACTAGACAAGAGAGAGTGTTTTAACGGAGATCATCCATTACTAAGAACACGTGCATTGCGGTAAGAACTCCGCTAATAGGTTATGGGCCCAGGTGCTTGTAAAAGTGAATTATTATATAAAAATAAAATTGTGCTGTTATAATTTTGGAAATGGCGAAGACTGGTAATAGTCAGTTATGTTATGAAGGTTTACAAAGTGACAATTATGACACTTGGAAAATTCATACAGAAGCTTTGCTAACAAAATTGGAATTGTGGGACTACACAAACGGCATACGAAGGAAGCCCGAAGATGGCAGCGAAAACGAAAAAGAACTTAAGGAATGGACCCGAAAAGACCAGAGAGCAAGATCGGAAATAATTTTAACGATATGTCCATCTCAACTAAAACAAGTGAAAAATTGTAGAACATCAGAAGATCTGTGGAATAAACTGGAACAAATTCATCAATCGAAGGGACCTGCCCGTAAAGCAGCATTGTTGAAACAATTAATATTATGTCGCATGAAAGATCAAGAGAACGTTCGATCGCACTTAAATAATTTCTTCGATACTGTTGATAAATTAAGTGAAATTGAAGTGGAAATTAACTCTGATTTGTTGGCAATAATATTGTTGTACAGTTTACCAGATACATACGAAAACTTTAGATGTGCTATTGAATCGCGAGACGTTTTGCCTCAACCTGAAATTCTTAAGATTAAAACATGGCGCAGTCAAACAGAAAAACTAACTAAGAACTTACGTAAAACAAAGGTTTCGAAGAACGTAAAAAAAAAATACAATAATTTTTTTATTGTTGGAGTATTAAATTAAAAATGGAGTTTAATAAGCACAGTATACTTCAGATAACCGGGAATTTAGAAACAAACTTTGAGCAATTCAAACAAGAAGTGAAAATATATTTTACAGCTACGGAAACAAATAAAAAATCAAAAGAAGTGCAAGTAGCTAGAATAAAAAATTTATTGGGAAGTGAAGGTCTGAAATTATACCGAACAATAACTACTGTTAAAGAAGAAGAAGAAACCGTTGATAGTATTATAGAAGAAATTCGATACATATCAAAGAAAGATACAACGATTCTGTTCGCTTTGATATGAACTTAAATGGAAAAGAATTAGAACATAAATCAGAGACTACATCGAGTCTTCGTAGATCTCAAAGAATAAGACACCCTGTAGTTAAACTACAGTTGAGTTAAAAGGGGCGTGTTGTGTATTTAAATATATCCAGTTACTGATGGATATAACAAAAATAATAAATACTAGTTGTCTTAGCAACATATAGTAAATAGCAACATAACAAGTAAGGTTTGTGAATGTAAAGTTAAAAAACTATATCTTGTAATATTAAATAAATAATAAAGAACAAGATAAAACAATATCTATGCCCAGAAAAATTTTTGGATCAGGAACGTAATCAAAGTCTTCTAATATGCACTCTTGAGTTTCCAGTTGCCCGCTGCCTAATGAGAGTTCAGGTTCCGGAAATAGCCCTGCCCGTATCCTCTTAGGATGTTATTAATTGTTCTCTGGCTTGTCTAGTCTATT